>OX392457.1:4652500-5251797 GCA_947623535.1 Coelioxys conoideus | reverse complement strand
ACTTCACAATGTTCTCTTTAGTTGTGGTGCGATGTCTCTTCTGTTTAGGGTATCTGAAGAACGTCGCCGTTAGGGTTCGTTTGCACATAACAGTAAATCACGAAGTTTAATGCAATTAACTAAACATTACAACGTTTACCGCCGTGAATATTAGGAACTACGATGTCATGAGATATAACTCCTAGTGAACAAATATTAATCATATTGAGCGCTTATTATTATCTTAATACGATATATATCGTCTCAAACTAATCTAAAAAATGTTTTGATCGAGTAGTGGAAAATAGGCATAATGTCGAATTTAATAAGTTTAATTTTCAGCATCTTTACTGTTAGAAAGCTTCATTAAATAAGGATCACACAATTACCATTTTTTAAGTATAATACACTTTCTGCTACTTTTTGAATTTCTAATATTATATTGTATATTCGACATTATTTTTGAAATGTTTCAAAGAGTTCGCGCAATACATTTGACTGTACTAGCAGTGCTTAACGGGTTAACTGAAACGCGAATACAATACAATTGAATAATAGAAAGTTTAACTAAAATACAGATTGTAATAATTGCATGCACTAGCCTTAATTAACAAATTGTACAATATTATTTTAAGTAAATTGTTGTTTATTACGTACAATATTGCTGTTTTTACCGTACAATTCAAAGTGCTGTACATACGTTTTAGTTAAAATTTAAGTAAATATTGTACTCATTTACTGAAATTTATTAATTATAATTGAAATTACTTGCTGTTGTTGTACAAACACGATCATTATCTAATTCTCTTCGTACCATTCTTTTATTTTAAATATAAAGCAAACGTAAACAAGTAAAGGGGTCGTAAAGGGGTAGTAAAAGGTTACACATAAGCTGTGATCAAGTCTTTCGCTGATTTCTTCTACAAAACTAGGAGCAGTTTTTCGTATTAAATATTAGTTTGCGGCGCATATAAAACGATTGAGAATATTTCGTAATGTATTGAATAATCGACGCGTTAATTCAAGCGAGTTCCCGAGGGTAGTTTAAGATGATGCGGTTTTAATTATGGTTGACTCGGATATAATTTGCTTGAGATTGATATTAATTGGACGCGAGTGTATACTACGTTGGACTCAACGTATCGTAATTATCGTATCAAGTGAAAACGAATGGTTCAACATATAACGTAACCTTATCATTGGAAATTATATTTATTTCGGAATTAAGTGATCATGTGCTCACTTTCATACAATTTCGCAGTTTTCTTGAATTTGTGTGATTTGTACACATCCCCTAAAAATTTTAAGCAGTTTTTGAAGAAAATAAACTTCTTGATATATGTATAGGTATGTTTTTTCTATGTAAAGAACATAAAGTACATTGTGTTTTGCAATTTTAGTCTATAATTCAATTTTTGCGATTAATTATTCTATTAATTTGGCTTCGACATTATCTTATTAGCATAATGTCATAATGTCATAATAGCATAATATGACAATAACATTTGATGATTCAAATATGTTTTTCATTGAGTATTTATAGTTTAAAACGTGATCGAAATTATTTCAAAACTTGATTATTAATCTTTAATCGCAAGTATGAATAATTTGCATATAAGCATAACCAATTTCATGATCAAAGTTATAATTTTATGGGTCATGTTAATTTAATATTAGTATCTCTCGGAACTAGGCTAAACTACAGTAAAGAACGAAGAAAATTTTCAAAATAGTGTTAAAATGTATTAATAATTTCATATCAAGGACATGCATGAAAGAATGATATGGTAGTTTTATATATTTATGGGCTATAAATTTATGTGTTTTCCATTTTACGATAATGTTTCGTTAAAAAATGTAGAATTTTTCAAGCTTCGAAAGACATCATCGTTCATTATAATTAACAATTAATGAATTCGGCGAATCTAAGACGATCTAAATAAAGGTCATATTAGATCTGCCATTTTGAATTTTTAACTTTAAACATAAAATTTATTATCAGCTGGAAACTCCTGAGTAGGTTGCGCAAAATTATGTTAAAATGTTGATTGATTAAGTGCACTGAGTACAAGTTGATTTAGTACCGTTCAATGCTCTAAAATAAATTTTATTGTACCTTGAAACACTAAATGTACTCTACTTTGTACATATGTCCACCATCAATCACAACGGAAAAATAAGATATTTGAAACTTATGCAGATTTTATTGATTCCAAGATGCTTCCATGTATTTCATTCGGCAACACATAACTTTGTATAATATTATAGTATCTCGAGCCGATGTATCTGCTACTTCATATGTAGCAACCTGAACACCCCGGAGATCAAGATTTTATGAATAATGTTAACATATATTGACATACTGGATTAATCTCATACGTTAAATATTTATTAACATATTTGGTCTAGATTTCAAGGCTAGATTTCAACGCGATTTAATCACAAGTTAAAAAAAAATAAATTCTTTAATCAAAAGTAATAAAACAAATTTTAGTTTTTAATAAACGACTTCATACTTAGTAATAAACGATTTAATACTTAGTAATTATTATAATATTAATAGTATATCAATATTTACATTCACATCATGTAGTATACAATATTGACAAATTGATATAGGATATCCAAAAAGGTTGGAACAATACTTATACTACGTATTACTATGATGAAATAGATGAAAAAACTCATATAAAATTATGCCTGAAAACATTTCATTGAAACGATATATACTGTGAAAGATATCTATGATTTAATGTGGCAGTTATAAAAATTGTTCGAAAGTTCTTCGCTTTGCAAGAATGCAGGCTTCCATTCGTCAAATTAATGATTGCTGGAATTCTTTTAAACATTCCAATTGTATGGGAAATAATAGTAAATGCGGTTAAAATAAATTCTTAAAACTCTTTCTCCTATAAAGCGTAACTATCACTGCTACTATAGTATTAATATATGTACAATATCGTACAACGAATTATAACACGAATTTTGCTCGTAATCTGTCAACGTTTATATCTTTCGAATAAAGAATTTTCCAGCATAAGTTTATACGAGCTTCTTTCATCTATTTAACGTCAGTGATACTTATTGTTAGTATAAGTTTTGTCCTAACCTTTTTAGACAGCCTGTATATTATATATATATTCTATTAGTATTATAACAATATTACGTCGCGGAGCTGGGAATTTAAGAGTGGCGTGTGGGATGGTATGGCCTGTGACATATAACTAATAACAAATGTACGAGAATAACTATTAACGGACAATTAGCTGACTGCGAGAGGAAGACTTGGAAGACTCGGATATTTACTAATAATAAGTGTACTGCTCTTGCTGATACTCTATCTGTTATAACTTTGGCAAGAAGGGCATTACCACCTCAGAACACTGAGGATAAAGTTTGCTAGTTACACTGTCAATGCCCTGACTTTCAGTAAAGGTAGAATTTGTTATTAACTATAACATGGTTATCAAGTATACAGCAACAATCGTTGGGTCGCCATGGTCATGCGACCATACTAACCGTGACTACACATGGATGGCAGCGTTTTACGATAAGGTGGTCTATTTGGCTAGACACGCGTTGAAAAGTGTAAAATAATTTCGCCAACTTACAGACTTTAGGATAGGCCTAATTGCCTATACAGTCTGTCACCCAGGAATTGGCGCATCAACTCATATACAGGGTGTTCCAAAAGTGTTGAAGGAGCCGGAAATAGGAGGTACGTGGGGTCATTCTGAACAACTTTTTCATTTGCAAAATTGTCGTATGGGGCTTCATTTTTAAATTATTAACGAAAAACACCAACCAATCAGAGCGCGAGAATCGCGCGCGCTCGGAGGCAGAAGTGTTGACCCGAGTTATAATTGGTCGTGGTCGCGATCGAATCGCGTGGCGCGCGATTCTCGCGTTCTGATTAGTCGGTGTTTTTCCTTAATAATTTAAAAATAAAACGCCATACGTCATTTTTGTAAATGAAAAAGTTGTTCAGAATGACCCCACCTACCTCCCATTTCCGGCTTTTTCAACACTTTTGGGACACCCTGTATATTTTCAGTGGTAAGATTTTATTGGTTCGCGCGGTCATACACACCGGTTGACCCAAAGAATAAAAACAATTGGCAGTTAGCGATTGTCGATCGGCATCAAGTTCGGAGGACTACGGTTGGGATCGGCGTACTTCTTATTTTTCATTTCAATCTCCTCGCGCGCCAATTCCTGGGTGACGAGCTGTACCTAAGTACATATCTGTGAGTGATCAATGCTATTTCACGTGTCGCTACACCATAGTTTCAGAATGTTTCAACATCGGAAGTACAATCGGCAAATTGTTGTTTCCTCTATAAAAAAATAAATTGAAATGTTAAATAATATTTTGCGACTTTATTTTCTAGATAATCAAATTTGTGCACTCTTTAATATGTTGGCAAAGTTTGTTCATGCAACTATAAATGCGTGCAAATATTTCTGAAATATATTACGACTCAGTATCTTTTATAGCGTTATTGAAATATTGATGTGTTTATTACGGGATTAATTTAGTTGAAAGCGTGATAAGTTCTTAATATCTGCATAAATAAGTGAAAATGTAAAAGATAATATATTTTAGCCATACTATTACACTTTCTTTGCCATAAACAAACATTTTCATAAAGATTCTGACGAATACTTAAACACTATTTGGTCGAAAATGAAACTGCAAGCAAAAAAATAGTTTATATTTCTGATTTATTTCTGCGGAAAGAAATCGCAAACGCTTGATTGTACAATCAGGTGCAAATCTTTTAAGATAGATGATTAAATACTTTAGAGGTCTAGGAATTTGGGAATCTCAAATGTTGGAATTTGAAAATTTAGAAGTCATATCATGAAGATTTGGAAAGTTCAGAAATTAAAGAATTTAATAACGTACGAACATCAAATGTCTGGGATTTAGAAATTTAGGGACTTTAGAATTTGTGAATTAGGAAATATAATAACTTAAATATTTTTGAATTTGGAAATTTGGAAGTTAAAAATCTCAGAATTTTGGAAATTACGAAATGTAAAAATTTTAAGAGTGAAAGATTGACAAATATAGAAATTTAGAAAATTCAGAAATATGAAAATTATAAAACATGGGAATGTAAAAAATTTAAGGAGTTTAAAGTTTAAAAATTTAGAGATTTGCAAATATACTGATTTGTTTCTATCCAAAGGAAGTCCATGTTGCATACGAGTATACCATCAATATTGAAATGCCCTATATGACAAAATTTGGTGCATTAGATTTGTTGTTTTTATACATATGACGTATAGGTTCTTGTGTTACATGCTGCATGTCTATAACAGCGACTAATTGCTACCCATAAAGCGCAAAGTTGTGCAAATCCTTGAAAATGTATATTCGACAAAGATTAATATTGCCGTGCGGAATAATTTTGTGGTAGCCTTCCGTAGCTTTCGCAATTGCCGCAAATTACGAAATTTCGCACATGGCTGTTCACTTGCGTAGAATCGCAACGCGATTAAACACTAAGATTTTCCGATTGTTTCCTCACATGAAGACATTCATCCGTTTATAAATGCACGGGAACGACCCCCAAATGATACAACGTTCTATCGATTTCAACAACAAATTATTAGAAAGAAAGACTTACACAATAATAACGTTTGTAATGAAATTAACTTCTGTAAATGATTGGAACTCCGAATCCTCGTTTAATTTGTAACATAGGCTGAAATTTATTAGGCCGGGAACGTAGAAAATTGACTCCGTTATGAATAATAAGTACAAGAATAATTAATTAGTTTCATTAAAATAATTAGATTGATTACTGGGAGAAATGTTGGATGTTAAAACAAGTTTTCTTGTTTCTTTAAAGTTTAGTGGAATTAGTGTCAAACTAAATGGTTAATTCGATTAATCGTATTGAACGGCTAAATCGTGTTCACTATGGATACTCTTTCACTACTATAAACCATGAATAGTATTTCATAAAATAGAAATCACGGAGAAAGTTATCAAATATTTCTTCTGAGCTTATTAATACGATATAAAATGTAAAATATTTGCATATGATTAGCTTTGTAGGAACAGAATCTAAAGAATTGAAAATAGCTTATATAAAACTATGCTGGGTGTGCTGTTTCTATAATTTCTCCGCGGCCTCGTTGAAATTCCTTTCCTAAATTCCTTTATTGATTTTTTTACTATAAGCAAGATTGCAATACTTATTTTCCTTAAGCACTCCATTCATATACCATTTTATGTTACATCAGGGTTAATAATATTCAATGTTTTAGGAGATTACAAGAGATGAGAATGTTAATTATCTAACCTAGAATACGACATTGAACTTAAATGATAAAATTACAGGGAAGAATATAAACAATGGTAGGCGTATGAGTGTGATGTGAATTAAAATGGCAGTTTTAAGTAATGTAATAACAAGTAAATTGGAGAAAACGACAAAAAAAAACAGATTAATTTTAAAAAATGTTATGAAATTTTGTATTGTATTGTAGTCTGTATTATATTGTGTTCAAATCACAAAATTTTAAAAATTCTAAATTTATAGGTTTTAAAAGTTTTGTAATTCAAAATTTGGAAACTTCTATACTTTTAGAATACTTAATTCCTAAATTTCTAAATTTTTTAATTTTTGAATCTCTAAGTTTCCAAATATCTCAATTTTTCAACTGTTCAATGTCACAATTTTCTATGATCTCAGGTTTCTAAATTTCTAATCTGTTATCTGTTGAGAATCTGTTTCACTAGTAGCATAGTACTTGATATCTTGAATTTCTAGTATGCTATTATAACTGCAATAGCATAGTATTTTCTACCGTGAATGATTAGTATAATATTTTATTACTATTAACATAGCACATTACAAGTAAGCACAATTATTTGGAGAACGATTATTTCATTTTTGATTTGATGCTTCCTAATTGCTACGTCATATAAGTAACATAACATTAGTACTACTTAACAATCTTCGACTTTCTTCTTTTACTTATTTGGTTATATTAAATTTATGAAGTCGATCACAGATGATGTCCATCATTATCAAGTTTAAATGTCGTATAAATACCTTAGCATTATTCCTTCACCTGTTCATAGAATGTTTCGTATGTTCGTTTCATCATTTTTGTTACATTTCATTTCAATCATTTCAACTATAACTATAAATGAATGCACGGAGGGATGTTAACAGCACCGTGCGTTAATTGCGTTCGATACATTATAGGTGTCACTGAGAAATTACCTCTTATTTACTGACAAGGCAAAGTTTTCTAAATAACAAAAAAAGGTCACTCTGACATTTATGAATGTGACAAGTGGTATGTCGTGCGAGAGACGTGACTTCAAATTCGAATACAGCAGGGTCGTTAAATCGGCGAAGATGAACGAGCTGTTTCATTACACGTAATGTGTAACGCGAGCTTCTAGACCGCTAATTATACAGTTGTCAATCAATTGGCGAGAAACACGATCACGATTGAGAGATCAAGCCACTTGCAGGAATCTTCTTCGACATTCCTGTCGCTTATTCGATGCATACCGTATTTACATGCATAAATTCAACGTCCATTTTTTACTTACATCGCTAGAATAATGTACCGTGTTGAACCTATGATAGGTTCTGTTTAAGTTCGTCGATGTATAATTTTTGTATAACAGATAGCACTTATATAATTGTATTTTAAATTATAGTATAATAATTGTTGTTAGTAAAGGATGATGACAATTATACTATTATGAAGGAAAACAAATTATATTAAGCAGTCAACTTTCTTGTAATTAGTGCCATACACCGGATATGCCATGAAACTATACTTATTCTTTATGGACACATTACTAATTGATGAGTAATTTACGAGCACGAATGAATACACAACCTGTGAAAAATACTACTGTAATTAAGAACAGTTTACCTTTTGTTAATTTGTTGTATTACACATGGAAATATGTCACTAAACATCTTGAAATATATATCAAATGAAATACGTATACATATATCAGTTAAATATATCTGTATTACTCAATTAAAATATGAACATACTTTTTCTGGATACCATTACATATAAGGTGAATGTTCCAATGGTCAAAAGATGAAGTAAAGCAATTAAAATATCTGAAATTTTTTTTATATTTCGTCAAAGTAAAACTATAGCTAAATACGTCATTCTAGAGGTCAAATATTTAGTTTCAAATAAAATAGTAAGAATCATTATTTGTGGAGGAAAATATTCAAAATTAAATAAAATTTGAAAATATTTATGTGTCCCAGTAATTAAACAATATTTATGACATTCTTTACACATTAATTATTTCTGTCTCAAATAATATATTAAATGGGTGTTAATTCAATTACTTTCACCATTCAGTAAATGAAAATCAAGCTAAGATACTGGATGATAGCATTCATATACGTTGAATGCTATAAATGGTAACCGTTATTAGTGATTTACCAGGAAGTCATGAGACTGTATCCGCTTTTTTGCTTCTGTTAAGGACATACTAATTTAAACCAGAAGAAAAGCAAAGATCACTTAATTACAAAAATAGAATAATACTGATATCAGATGGTGGAAACATTAATATAATTCTCATATATACTAATTCATACAAGATTATTAATTTAGAATATATTTCATAAATCACAGGTTATACTGTAGTTCAAGCAAAGAAACTTTAATGTAGATTTTAAAGTAATATTTACATTTTATCATAAAATTAATAGGTACTACAATAAAATAGCTTTTACCATTTTACATTGAATAGTTAAAAATATGTCATTCATTATAAAATTTGTGTTTTATAGAAATAGTATTAAATTTTACGCCTTTCGTATTTCATCTAAGGTCATATTCAATTTTAAATGAGTATAACCGACATTGGTTCATTACTCCCATAAATAATTATTTACTGAAATCAAAATTTGTTAAAATTTTAGATAACTTCAATATTAAATAATTGTAATAATTGCAGTACTTGTAAATAACATAATGTATAATTACTTTACCGTTAATATTATTAATAATTGTATCTAATTATTCCTCAGGTTTTACTCCATCTATTTGATAATTCTTTTGTTAATCGCAAATTAACTATTAAACATTATGAATTTATTATTGCACCTTCATAATAGAAGATTATTAACGGACTTACTTTAAAAGTTCTATTTCACGTATGCTGTAAAACTACCAATTTTTTAATTGTAAGTAACATCTGACATGATTGCTCAAAGTGAGGAGAGGAGTATGAATGCGAACGCATCACAGTGGATATCGAAATGTTAATTATGTATCTCAATTATGTACATAATCGTAATCTACCAAGAAGACAATAAATTGAATAAGATGAAAAGAGATTAAGTAAGATGCAGTTCTCATCTTCGTAAATATTAATATTTTCCAAATTGTTGCTGAATTGATCCTTTTTTTCCTAATGTTTGAATAATCGCTCATTAAATATCTACCTTTGTTGTAAAGAAATGTGAACAATTTCTATTTGTTCTGGTCACAGAAACTATATTTATAATCAATAACATATAAATTATTAATACGCCCAATTTTTCCATTGCTCTGAAGGTAATACAAATTATCTTTGCTGCATTAAAATGATCTAATTGTACTATAAGTTACACGAAATTACTCATTTTTAACTTTCATTCATTAAAATCATGTTCAATAAATTTGAATAATACAAATAGAAACTAGAATATCAATGATATTATTGATTATTATTATAATGATTATTTTATTGACGAAAGAGTAAAGAAATAAAATATCATCGTGTCTCTCAAAAATTTCATACATACGTTAATTGGTCCATACTCGGATATCGATCGTAATTGGTAACAAACAAAGCCTGAATTAAAATTATAAAAGTGTACAAATTTATTTCAACCGTAACGAGCGGTCGAAGAACTGCTTCCAAAAACGGTTCACGCTCAGTGAACCACGTCGATTATCATTCTTCCATTTCCTTGATTATCTCTCGGTTGCAATGATTTTTCTACGAATACTATGGTTTGTATCCAACGAAAGCTTCCGTCAGACTACATAGCACAAGATTAACAACCCGATCGCAAATGGTAAAATTTTAGTTTGCCAGCTAACCTGTATTCACTTCTAATTGCATCGACCATTGTTGGCTATCGATAATAATTTTCTGCTAGCAGCCAGGAATGTTGTAATATCACTGACATTACAAAGGAGTTACAGGTAGCTCAGTCTGTTATTATACACCGACGTTATTTAGCGAAGTACGATGTAATCGTACGTTTATTGTATATACATCGCTCTACCATATCGTTCTTTCAGGACTTTATTATTGTGAAATTAATTTCCTAATTCAGTGACCCAAGTTTCGCGTGAAAAACGTAGAAATAGTACATACCATAGTTTTCGTTCACAAAAATAAATACTTACAACAGAAGTAAATAATTATTAATAATTAAACATTAACACAATATTAAATTACTTGCAGTGTTTTGTATTTTTTCTTACACGTTCGGAAAGTCCTACTTTATACCTTTATCGACAGTTAACTTCGTTGTAGAACCAATATAAGGAAGAAGCACCATAGCGCACCGACTCTTAATTAGAAAAGTAGGAAGAGTGTTAATTGCAGATTTACGAGCAATTGAGTAAGCGTGCGCATAATAGCATGGAAATAGGTTGAATTTATTTAATCGGGTGTTCGAAATCGAAGTGAAACTCGAGCCCCATTTGGGTTTGCGGTCTTTCACTATTCAGATAATTGAAGTAATTATCCTACGAGTCATTGGCACATACTTATTCTGCCAAGTAAGAAACTTTTATTCTCGCTTACCCGATAGGAAACACGAGTGCACCGTTTGCGAATGCATTCGTGTTTGCATAGGACATTGTCTTTCGTATTCTAGTAATTGTTCACGCGTTGTACATCCACTGAAGGGGGTACCATGCAATCCAGGATGTTTCAGTGATTCTCATTCTCAAATTAACTTCAAATTACAAAATAGGCTCTGGCACAAAGGTTATGAGTAATAAATAAAATTCATGAGATGCATAAATGAAAATGTAGAATAAAGTAAAGAAAATAAAATGCCTATGCAATGTATGTGAAAGAATATTACGAGCGATGATGAGCAATTGAGATGATCGTTCATGTTTGAAAACAAAAAGACATTTTATTTGTTAAAACCGTTGAACAATTTTAATTTAAACTGCATGACTTGTTAAAACCGTGAAACGATCATCATACACAATGTACGTGATTTCTATGAATCATTAAACCATTATGTTATAAAATATATGTGATATGTATAAAGCATTAAGCAATTACAGTTATAGTATAACATGCGTGTTGATAATGGACATTATGAAATTATTTGCCTTTGAAGAAGTCTTCTAACTTTATTTGATTAATGATGATTTTCAATATTTAACCATGAATATAGTTTTAAGTCATTGTTAAGTACAACTTACTGAATTTGTTTAGCTATTCATACATTAATTAAAACAGTGTAATAAAAAATGAAAAGACGTTAAAGATAAATTATTTGATTTCTAAAATATATTTTAACTTGATCAAAAATTCAATATTACTAATTTCGTCGAAATAAAATATATATAAATATGAAATTGTAATACGTATGCATGTAATTATGATTATATGCTAAATACTATATAATACTGTATAAGTACTAAATATTGTGATAAACGCAATGCTGCTATTACATTGATGATAGACGATGAATAATAAAGTATCGAAGAAAGTCATGTGTTGAAAAATGATCAATATTCATTTATGATTACTCCTATATGAATGCCAATCTATGCTACTGGGATGATTCATTTCGCGTATTAAAATAATGATAAGTTCTCTATCTGCATTTGTGTGGGAAGTAGCAGAATGTATTTGATTACTTAAAAATATTGCAGTACCTCATTTATGTAGCAGTATGTACAATTTACAAATGAGGAACAGTGAATTTTAATAGTTCAAAATGAGAACCGTTTCGTTCGTGAAATTAAATCACGAAGACGATATGAAATGGAAAGTGCAGGCTCGTTCTTACCCAACGTCAACCGCTTTAGAATGGTAAATATTTCGAGGACTTGCTGCAATCTTCTGAATCCTAAACAAAATTATTCGACTACGGTACACTTTCATAAATTACTGCTCATTTTTACTCGCAGCGGGGTATGTCATTCTTTTTTCTTTTCTTCACGAATATTTGGAAGAAAAATTAACATAAAAAAAAACATGAGATTTCATAATTGTCTTCATATCATTTTGATTTTCATTATTAAATTTGAAAAACATAGCCAACATTTCATAACAGCTATTTCCTTTAAAATCTGTGTATTGATAGTAAATGCTTTCGATTTTTACGACCACACTTTAGTAACACATCACACACACAAAAATAGGACTGAGGTTATATTAAATAGAGTTTTGACATTTAGTAAAAAAACTGTAACAAGAGTATGAAATGATAATGAACTGCTTTGTTGTTCGATGGTAGATACAAGATTTCTCATTTTCGAGTGTACAACTTTAGTAACATATATAAAATATCAAATAAACTTGACTCTTCAAAACTTTATTAAAAGGTATAACAAAATACGAAAGTCTATAATTTATACGAATGTACGAACAAAATATTCTGTATATAATATAGAACAATAGTCCATTGGCATTTCAAACTTTTATTGCGACTTTTTTACAGATTATATGCAATGAAAATTCCGAGGAGATACTCACTATCATTTTAACGTTATACAGGGTGTCCCGCAACTTTCGTTGGACCCGAAAAGGGGTTGTAGGGGAGGTGATTCTATGTAAGTTTTTCCTTTGCAAAAATGGGGTCTGGACTCCCGTTTTTGAATTATTAAGGAAAAACACCAACCAATCAGAGCGCGAGAATAGCGCGCGCTCAGACGCGAGAGCGAAGCTATACGGCTGATCGCAGACGCGAACAAGCAAGTTAGTATCGTGCTATGTTACGTCAAAGTTAAATCACATAACGAATACGGGAATTAAGAATAATGTTCAGTTATATATTTTTACTGATTAAGGGATAAGACAATTTTATGTTTGATTTAACTTTGACGTAACATAGCACGATACTAACTTGTTTGTTTGCATCCGCGATCGGCCGTATGTTCGGAGCTTCGCTCTCGCGTCTAAGCGCGCGCTATTCTCGCGCTCTGATTGGTCGGTGTTTTTCCTTAATAATTCAAAAACGAGAGTCTAGACCCCATTTTTGTAAAGGAAAAAGTTACGTAGAATCACCTCTCCTACAACCCTTTTTCGGGTCCAACGAAAGTTGTGGGACACCCTGTATGTAAGTATAGTACTACTCGTATATCATACTTACGAATACTTTTAAATTTAAAACTTAATGGATTGAATTACGCTGATATAATGAAGGTTATTATATTGTTACTTTGATACTTTTAGTAAGATTATGGTGCAGTAATATTGTAAATTCAACGTGGTTTATATTTAAACAATTTCCAATATATTATAGAAATCCTTGATAGTATTTTATCGATGTAATTTTAAACTTAAGTGTCCATAATTGTATACGTTTGTCTCTCATAATGTTGAACAATAGCAATTTTTTGTTCGGTACTATATATATACCTATTATAGAAATCCTTGATAGTACTTTATCGATGTAATTTTAAACTTAAGTGTCCATAATTGTATACGTTTGCCTGTCATAATGTTGAACAATAGTAATTTTTGTTCGGTATTATACATGTGCCGTAACTGTGGCTATTACAAAGCAATAAGTATTGTAATTAACAGTCATAATTATTATTTATATGTTTTTATAATCTATATATTATGGGACCAAATGTGATTTTTTACACAATGTACATATTTATCTTTTATTTAGAAAATAAATATGGAAATAGTAAAGCTATATATGTTTAGGAAATGAGAAAACTCATTCAATATTGTGTAAGTCTAATCCGGTTTCTATGTATTACAAGATTAGTTTACCATAAGTTATGCAAATTATGTGCTAAGTGGGAGTCAGTCAGCGGTAACCAATCCAGTATAATCATTATTCTAATCGGACCAATAATAATTTTCTTTTATAACAAATATATTTCCGGTATATTTTTCAAACTTTTGATGCTCTTTTTACAAACTATATATATTTTTATATTGTCAGAAGTTTCTAATACATTATAATAATATTGCTTTATAAACTAATTCATAGAATTCGAATATATGTATGCATAGGGTTATTTAACAAATTTTTGTTGTATTGGTTATATTGGATGATCTGACAGATTTTTCAAGTTTATTATTAACAAACAATTTTCAAACAATAATGTATTATCCATTGTTAAGGCCACCAGTGCCCTTACATTAACAATAGGTTTAGAATTTCTAAATAGCAATTAGAAATAGCACCGTCGTCCCATCGAAGGGTTCACGGACCGTTCCGTGGCAGCTATAAACTCAAGAAGCCATAAAGACCCGCGCGTTTTCCATGTAGTTTTCGAGTCATTGTTCGCATTTGGTCGACAGATTAATATTTTACCTTTTTTTTGATCCCGTTACTTCTAGCATGATTAGCCAAAGTCAGCGCGCTTCCTGACCCTTATTACCTGCCACGGTCCAGGAGCAAAACGTAGAATATTTGCGAGTGGAGGGGCCCACGTAGGGCGTCAACTTTGTTGCCCTTCCACAATTTGTAATTTGTACTTCGCCAATTAGAACGATGCACCCCCGTCAAGTCTCCCCGACCGAGGTGACATCGGATAGTTAGTTAGAAATAGTAACCAGTTAAAAAACAGTATTTGAAAGAGTAATAGCATTGGAATCTCGAACCTAGTATCTAGTATATTGTTAAACATAGATTATTTGTATAGTCCCGAGTAATCGGGTGGTCCTTCGAGATTGTGAAAAATAAAACCTAGTCGGCACACCACGTGCAATATTCAACCAAGCTCGAAAGAATTTATTTCAACCACGAGCGTTAACATCCATCAATACCCATTATTCAAACTTAGTGGCCATATTTACGTATGAATATTAGAATGTTTCAACATCTTTCACTGTTCAAAGAAAGAAAGTGAAACTTGCAAGACAATTCAAATATTCGATTTCCCTATACATGCATAACGCAGGGATGGTTGTATCGTTCTTGAAAAAGTATTCGGAAGCATATCTGACGTGGGAAAAAGTTGTTTACTTCCATTCAGTTTCCAATTGTAGTATTAGTTGACTCCAGATTCTTTGAACGTTCTCAACGAGCAAGTAAATTCTTCTCGAGGTAAACGAGGTAAATTCTTCCACCGAGGCTTCTTAGCTGATTGCTGTTAATGAATAACAGATCGGATCTTATCCTCGAAGTATCTGGTTTCCGCGATCGCCACAAAGGAGATTAAGAATTCTTCGCGTAATCCGCATCGCGTGCTTTCTAATTGACTTTTCTTTTTCGCTTCGGTTAGATTTCTTTTCGAGCCTTTAATTACCCCGTATTTCATACAATATCCATTACTCAATACGATCGCCGTACAGCTCTACAATTCCGTAGAACCAATTTTATTCTCTATATTGAATTAAAATGGATTAGCGCCAGATAGGAGAAATGAGAATTATTCGTGGCGCAGAACCGAACAGATATCCCATTGTTAATGTATTGATAGTTACTCTTACTGGGGATGAAATTATTTATTTATGATAGTTTTTATGTAAAGTGCGTAATACTTTATTAGAAATGCATTTAATAAAATATATACAATATTCCCTTTGACACATGTGTTCGTTGCAAACCTGATGAAAACAGGAAAAGGTGTCATGGTCATAAGCCAACATAGAACAACAACATAGAAAAGCTGTTAAATCCATTAAGAAATAACTAACACACAGTCAATGTATTCGATACAAACTACGTATTAAAATAGATCATAGGATTAGATTTTATACGATTTAGGTGTACATAGTGACGTCATCCAATACCTGCTTTTGTAAGTTTAAATCGGGATTTTATGGCTGTGAATATAATAACAATATCCAACAGCCAATCGATGTTCTAATATCCGTTCAGCGGTTATAATTGTGTTTCATGTGCCGATTACGTATCTGCAATCCGTTTTTCGCTAGCACGTACAATTTTGGAGGAATTTGATTTTTAAAAAAGCACATTTTCGAAATTCAAACTAATTTTGTGAGATAACTACAATACTAAAATTTAGTTCACATCCAAAGATTCTGTAGACTTTCCGGAATACAACGGTATTCAATATTTAAACATGTTTAAACAATCACTGAAACGCGAAAAGACACCGATTTTGTACATATTTTTACATATATTTTTCAATTTATCTTAAAAAGTAAGGGTCTAGCTCAAAATCGAACTATAGCATGCAATAGAGCAGATTTTCACTTTTAAAAGGCACCCAACGAAAGTTGCAACATAGGTTTTTTTTTTTCAATAGAGCGTAGAAAAAAAATTAAAATGTATTGGACAGTGTAATCATATTGTAACTACCACACGAATATGCTGAGCAGCTTTATCAATGAATTTATTAGCAGGTACCAAACAAAATACTTGCACCAGTTTCCACTAGTTCTGTTCTTGATCACATACTCTGCATAACTCAAGCATATGAAACACATTGTGATTGTCGGGACTTATGAAAGTATAAACCTAATTTAACAAATCAATGTAAGTATAATTTGTAATAATAATGCAAATAAAATTCTGTCTCCCAAGTGGAATACGGTTAGTGAAAATGAAAAATTTAATTTTACTGCAAGCTAGAAATTGTTGTGAATACGTTTTGAAGAAATTTATTAGTGCTTTTACGATGCCGAATTAATGACCGTCAATTTATGATATATTATGGCATATTGTAAAATAGTTAACTAGTTCCTTACAGGTGCAGGCAAATATGTACTACGTATATCCAAACGAATGAATAATAACGTGTTGGAAATCAGATAGACATTGACTTGCATGATGTGTCATTAATCTAGCTAATTATTGTATCTACTGGATTATACCGCTGCACTACACGCTTCAAATATTTCATAATTATGCATAAAACTGAACAAATATTGTTTTAATTTTCGAACAGTGAATAATAAACTCAAGACAAATAGTGTACCGTTCAAGAAGGCATTATGTGTATACGTATCGTAAAATAGATATTCTGTAGCAGTGGGACGTTTACCCTAGCGTACGAAGCATTCATTAGGAATATGCGGTAATACATGACATGATAGGATATTGTGAGAACGATCTTGGCTGTTAGCATAAAACCGGCATTGTACGCGACTGGGTTGCGCGAACTGATTTCGACTGGTTCGTTAAAAGAAAAATCCTCCCGTTACGTATATATTAAACAATAAAGTTGATTCAGACCAGTCATGAAGCATTATGTTTGCATCAGCAGAGGTAAAAAATTTATCTTACTACGGATCGAGAAAGTGTTCATTATCCGCTCTTCAGTATATGACAGTATGACAGTTGCCTGATACTTCAGGATTAATCGACAATGAATAAACCATTCTCGAAAGTTAGGGAATTATCTAGGATAAGTTATACTAATTTTGAAACTAGGCTAATTGCTGGTAATCGCAATTTATTATTTCTTAAATGTGCAAGGTGATTGGTGATTGATGGTACAATCGGGGTGAACGAGGTTTTATGTTAAAAAGCAAGACAGAAATGTACCATATTATTTTTGTTACATGCTGTTTCGTTCTTACGAACATGCAACTACAAATCTCCACAAAACTTTTATAAGGAAATTTATTTATGACAAATAAACTGATTCATTCAATAATATTCATTAATATAAGAATTGGTGTGTTGTTTGTAACTTCACAGATATATTATAATTATCCATATTGTGTAAATGTATTATTAATAACTAAGTTACATGACATTGATGACGCAAATATCGTAATATACAAAATGTGGTCTCAGCGAGAACTTTAGTATGTACACGTACAAATAACAATATTATCACTAGTGTAAACTAGTACATGTGAATATAAATTATAGCACTTACTAACTTATAACACCCCTTAATTATTCACATTTTTATATTACTCAACATAAACGAACTTTCCTACAAACGTTTCGAAATCGTTTCAAATTCAGATTATAAGGAAACGACATCGTATATAAGGTAACTGTATTTTGTTATCCCTTTTCACTGATAAAATAGCAGCTGATAACACTGTCCAACAATTTTAATTTTCTTCCTTCGTTCTAAAATCCGATCAGCGATTATTACAGTGTTTCTTGCCCTGATTATGAATCGGCAATCCGTTTTTCTCCAGCACGTACAGTTTTTGAGAAATTTGATTTTGAAAGAAAAGCACATTTTCGAAATTCAAATAAATTTTATGAGGTAACTATAAAAGATTCTGAAATTCCGTTTGTGTCAAAAGATTCTGTAGGCTTTCCTGAATACAACGGTATCTGCCTTTTCTGCATTCCGAATATTTAAACATGTTTAAACAATCTATGAACGCGGAGAGACACTGATTTTGCACCAATTTTTACGTTAATTTTTTAATTTACCTCAAGAAGTAAGGGTATAGTGGGAAATCGAACTATGCTACGCGATAGAGCAGATTTTCACCTTTAAAAAACACCCAACGAAAGTTGCAACGTCGTTTTTTTTTACGATATCAGAAGCAAAATAGTCACGCGGGAACCGAAGCGAGGATAGTGTTCTCACGACACAGGGATCGTTCCGTGTGTTCGATCGCGACGATGGAAAACTATATAACTCGGGCCTGCACTTTTACCTCCAAGCGTGCGCGATTCTCGCGCTCTGATTGGTCGGTGTTTTTCCTTAATAATTTAAAAATGGAGCCTCATTCAATATTTTTGCAAAGGAAAAAGTTGTTCAGAATAGTCCCACCTATCACCCGTTTCCGGCTCTTACCATATTTGTGGGACACCTTGTATACGTTATAATTGTAACAACTGTTTTAAGTGTGTCAATTTTATAGACTGCACATATTATCAAGACCAATATCGCAATTTACAAAAAGTTTTATTAAATTACAAGTAATATTCAAGTAAGTATGTTTGTATGCAACAAAAAAATTGCAATTATAAATTTTAGTTTTAGTCTTAAACTCGTCGTAACGTCGACATAACCTAGAATTTTATAATATATTATTACTCACCTTTCTTATTATATAGTTGCATTGCAAATAAATTCATGGAGAAAAGGAGGTTTCGAATTAGTTAAAGTCTTTAAAACAGATATCACGTTACGAGTTGCCAATGAAGTTTCATGTGCTAAAATTATTTCAGAAGAAAAAACACCTTTATTATTAATTAGTTGGATTTATTATAAGTAAAATATTTTCATTTGTCAATATCATTTGATTTGTTGTATTGTGCGATAATATAATTGAGTTATTATATATTTAATATTTGGAATAATAACAGTGACTAAAACATATTAAGAATGTTGTGTAATTATTGGACCATATGTACATGCTCAAATTTTAACTACAGCTAACCCTCCTATAACACGGTAGATAGGTTCCTAGAAAATGCCGTGTTGTGTGAAACCGTATTGTATGAGACCCAGAGCCAATACAAAAAAGGGGTTACGTTCCGAAAACTAATTAAAAACAAATATTTTTTGTTAATTCTACGTAAACAATTTAATATATATTAAAAATATAAATGTATGCGGATGTCAAAGATCCTGCAACAACTGCACTTCTTATTTCTTTTTCATTTTTCTTAATAGCTGTACTGTTGCTTTCCACAACACTGTATCTTTAGGACAGCAAGCATCGCCGCGGATGTAGATGTACAGTGTTGTACAAAGGTTTTTGCAACTTTCTTATCGTGTTAGAGCGAAACCTTGTTATAAGATGTCGTGTTGTTGGAGTGCTACCTGTAATTACAAACTTTTTCTTGCACAAATATAACACAAACTCGTATTTCTGTGTCGGAAGATAGACATTTTTCCCTTTCGAATGAATGTATTTAGTTGTAACTTTTTATCGTCTAAATATAACAGAAACTACAATTATCTTAACCGATTCCGAATGTGTTTCATTACTGGGACGATTACATTAAATTGCCGCCCGTTTTTCTCAAGTTCTCATTTCTTCGATAATTCGAGCAGAGAAATGAAAATCTCGCGAAACCATCGGTCAAGTGACCCAGCAAACTTATCAGTAATTCAGATTCGAATGTGGCTAGTCAATACCTCATGGAACTATAAAATATTGCCGCGAACGAAATCCGAGTCGAATTAAACGAGGCCCGAAGAGTAATCGTATGAAGCGATCGTTCAAAGTAAAAAGCGTTATACACGCAAGACAAATCCGGATCGGCTTTATTGAAATGGAACGACGCTAACTGTAGGATTTACTGTCTTATCCCGTTTCATAAGGAGACATATACCCACGAAAAAAATTGTTAATCGACGTAGATAAACGACACGGACAATACGGTAGTCGAATCGAAGCTGGGCATTTGGTATAAACACGGCTATGTTCGTGTATTCACTGAAACGCGAACATTGTCGACAATCTTGTTAGAAGGATCTTATTATACCCCGTAGATTGCACGCGTGAAGGAATTACAAGGCAAGTTGCGTGAGAAAATTACCCGCTGATCGAGTTTCCTCAACAAAACTTACGTAAAATATCTTCCGCTCATGATGAGCAGACACAGATATTTGCATATTTATAATTTATGTCATACGAAAATATAGAACATACATATACTATTTCATGATGTGCTGTTCAGTCCATTGCTGTGCAAAATAAATTTTGTTTTGGAATATGATATCCTGAAATTTTCGGAACGAGGATTTTTAATATATTATAGCTAAATTTACTTGGCTGTATGTCAAAAGTAACAATGATAATATTTTCAACTGATTGTCATGAATGGGTTTGTAACCATCTTTCTCCTAAAAAAACATAGCTTCGTTCCCCTACAAGTTCAAAACATGCGAAGTAATAAATTTTCAAATTCGCAAAATGTTTAAACTTACAAATTTCCAATTCTCCAAATTTTCGATCTCCCACGTTATCGAATGTTTTTATTCCCAAATTTTTTAATTCAAATGTTGCTAGAGATTAAAATTAAAAATTCTCTAAATATCCAAATTTTTAAATATGCAAATATGCAGTCACTCAAAGTTAAGGTTCTTAAATTTCTGAACACCCAAATTTCTACATTATCGTATTTCTAAATTCGTAGATGTTTACATTTCTTTGTTTGAAAATTTGCAGAATTAGAAATTTACTAGCTAAGATTCAACAAGTGGTTGTATTTTTTTCTCTATATCGCAGTTTTCCTTGTGAAACCCATCATGTTCAGCAGTGCCAAAGCATATTTAAGCTGATATTATTGGAATGCTTGAATTTTGATTTTAACGGCACACATTTAAGAAAAGGTTGAGAATTGCTATTCTAAGGTCATTATGAAAGTTTTTTCTTGTGAACATTCCATGAATTGGATAGAGATTATGATTTAGGTATTTAATATATGGGGATTACAGATGATAATGAAGTCTTCGTGTGAACAGAATTACGTAAGTTAAGTAACAGCAACCATTTCCTGTGTTTTTTATTGTAGTTGATTGTTGAAAACTAAAATCACAGTGTTCATTTTTATTTTACATGAACTAAAATACTGTTTGAAGTATAGGAAAAAGGAATATTTTTTCATATTCAGTTTCGATTTTAAAAACATTGAATTTAAAAAATTCTTCAATATATTTGTAAGAAAAGTTTGCGCCAGTAAAAGTCGCAATTTAAACAATCAGTATAATTTCATAATTGATTGATATTATATGTAAATAAATAAATGAAAATATTAAGACCACTGAAATACAGCCGTGGACAAAATTAAGTGGACAGGTATCATAAGTAACAAAAGGTTAATTTAATTTAACTAATCATGCCTATAAATAAAAACTTTATTGCACAATTATATACATTAAAAAAATAAATTGTATATCAAATAAATGTTTTTTCAAGTCTACAAAATCATTTCACGTTCAAAATTCAAATTTATATAAAGCATTGTAATAAAACAAAACATTTTTTTACAATTCTGCAATGTCCACTTAATTTTGTCCACGAGTGTACGTTGTCAGTCACTATGTACTTGTAACCGTTCGACGGGTCGCCGAAACGGTGACATAATTGCAAGGGGCAGAAAGAGATGAGTCCCCCGCTACTTTTCTAGAACAAAAGCGCAGGCGCGGGCCTGTCCCTCCTTCGCAGATCGATTGCCGAATCGATATAAGTCCGTGTCGATCCGATGATCGCTCTTTTGAAATCCTTCTCTTGTAATCCGTTTCTGGTAAGTCTTGCCGATGAGCATTACTTCTGTAATACTCTTTCTTG
Source organism: Coelioxys conoideus (assembly GCA_947623535.1). Lineage (NCBI taxonomy): Eukaryota > Metazoa > Arthropoda > Insecta > Hymenoptera > Megachilidae > Coelioxys > Coelioxys conoideus. Next base: position 5,229,452 of record OX392457.1, on the reverse strand, counting down.
GCAATCTCCGGAGGACTTCTGTTATACGCAAGCAAGCTTGAAACTACAGATTCTGTGATTCGGTGTAGCTTTCGTAACGAACCCACAGAACGGCAGTAATCTGGGACTATTTGCAAATTAACCGGAATTTACAATTCAGCGAAATGCGCCAATAATCGCTAGCGAGCTACGTTGACAAAGTGGCAGAGTCGACAGATTCTCTCTGTATGAGATAAAATAACATAAAGTTCATGCTATTTAAATTCAACGCCAAAGTCGTCCGCGTAATTATTAAATTTCTTATTTTGTTAACCGTACAGCGAAATTAGCGAACATTTTGTATTATTCTGCGTAACCGTGGCGTGTAAAAAATTCCTTGTTTTGCATTCCGAATAATCGTGCAATCCATTAGAGGACACGTCGTATTGTTCTGCGTAACCGCCGCGTGTACGAAACATCGTTTACGTTTCCAACCGTCATGGGTCGATAGGACCTGTTTTTGTTTGCGCGACATTCTATCCGCGAGCGACCGAGTGTCGTTTTGTAAGAAATATACGTATTAAAATCGCAAGCTAAAATCGATTGAATAAACGTGTCTTTTGGTTCCCTTCAACCAAACTGTTTCATTTAACGTACCCAGCTTTCACGTGTTAGACGGTTACATACTCTTCATAACATCACTTATACATTAATATATAGCATTTAGTTGTACATAACAATATCAAAAACGATGCTATTTATTAATAATAATTCCATTAACACTTTTAACGGTTTTTATTTTCTTATAAAAATGACCATAATACTCGTTGGTTGTTGAATTAACCAAGCAAGTGAATTTGTCATCTTCAATGTTGTAAACAGACTTTTTAATAAATAATGTTACAAATTTAGAATTTGTACAGATGCGAACGGCTAGCGCGTTTTGTCAGAGTACTTTCCTGGTCGCAAGGGAAAGTTTTACGAGGATAAGGAATAAGGGAGAGTCGTCAAGGGCCACGATGACGTTGGTGTCCTCACGGCCAATATTTTGCCGGAGAGGAATTCTTGTACAGACTGTGAGTATAGTAACGCGTCACAGAATAAACAGGATATTTTACTCCTATTTCCCCTATAAATTTTCAACATTTGTTAAATATTATGTATGTGCGCCGCAGCGTCAGCAATATTAAGTGACGATTAAACAAAGCGTGGGATCAGTAGATTCCCAATAAGTGAAAAAGTGCACTGTATCGAAATGAATGGATCACTAGTTATCACCTCGGATAACTAGATTTTTATGTTACTTGTTCACTGTTGTATCGAGAGAGTCTCTCCGCAGACGTTTAACATTTTACCATGTCCCGGACGTGGCGTACAATTTTTAGGAACTTGGTGAGGTGAAACAGTTCACTCTTTTCTATTGGTTATCTGAATTCGAGTGGAAATGAAAATTCCAATGACATATGAAGATGTCTGGGTTTCCCTTAAAATGACCGCAGCGAGTATTGAACTTAAGGAGTACCTCGATATGAATGGGAAACTGCAAACAAAAGACTCTACAGTTAAGGCTAAGGGTTCTAGCACTCAGACGTGTCTGACAATAAATCAGTAAAAAACTCGTTAGAATGTAATGACTCCTTGGGTCCTATTTCTACTACGGGTGAAAACTATTATTCTAAACTACAAATGTATCCAAAGGAACGAAAAATGCGTTTACTATTGTATTGCTGGAAACTGCGACTGAGGTCTAATCCTCTCGCTGCAAGGTGTATTCTAAGACTTAACGTATTTCGTTTAGAATTTTATACATTGGATAGTAATCTCTTACATTGTTTAATACTACTATGTATATTCATTTATGTATTTAAATAATCATACAAAAAGAAGTAATAGTTTACTATAAAATACCTCACTTACTTAATTCATTAAAAATTAATGTTTTCGTAGATAACTAAATAGTAACGATCGTAGCGGTATACATTCTCTGTGTACCTCACAACATACATTCTTGTTTTGTACCACCATAATTAATAGACGCAACCAATTCGACCAAAAAAGTAAGGTTAAACTAAGATATCCATTTCATTCTAACCAATTACCTCTTACTTATTTTAATTATTTCTATTACTGTTAAAAATAGGACGAACGGCTAAGTAAAATCTAGTGCTATTAAAAAATTTCTGCGAAAGTTATCCCGACAATTTCTTCAAGGTTACCAAAATTTTTTTGTATTGACATATCCATCTTTTATAGTACTATAATTGTGTAATGTCTTTAATTGACAGGAAAATAAATGATCAAAAGCGTTTTGATGGTGTTGCAATGACCCAAATCCCACAACCTTGAATGAAACTTAAAGAAGAAGGAATACGCTAATGATAAAAAAATGTAAAAAAAAATAGAGTCAGAGAAGTAACATCGCCTTATGATATTAGATATTCAATGTGTTAGCCGCCTGTACTAATGTCTACGTGTCTACCCACTATGAGTGAATGATTGAATGACATTTCTTATGGAACTTCAACGGTATACCAATAATGCGTCCTCATAATTCTCGTGCTATGTGGTTGTCGCAAAACCTGTGTCACAAAAAGACTTTATTCATTAAATTCTACAAGGTTTTCAGTTCAGTATCACGTGTAGATGTGTATTAACTTGTGCGACCACTATTTTGAATGTATACTATAAAAAGGTAATATTACTCTTAAATAATAGTTTGAATAATATCTTCTTTAGTGTACCGATAGTGCTGCAGAAAGAGAACTTATACAATGTTTGAAATCATTATAACTACAGCGTTATTAGTTTTTTGAAATACGTTGATAGAGACAATGCTGTACAAATGATGCACACTAAATTATGATAGTAGGAATATAGTTTAAAGGCAGGATTATTGTTGCAGTTTAAACGCTTTTAACAAATATTTTAGAATAATTAAATAACAGTTACTACTACTAGGCATCGCGATCGATTAATACATATTCATAGATTGTTAACTTTTCGGAGTTCTCAATGTTTATTTGCAATACCGAAATATTGACAATATTATATTATAAATGAATTTTCATTAGCAAATCTTGCGAATTTATTTATTTGAAATTTAGAAATTTGGGAATTTGAAAATTAGGGGTTTCGAAATCTTGAAATTTGGATAGTGTAGTACGTGGATATTTAAGACTTTGGAAACATTAAAATTTAGAAACTTGGAAATTTCGGTATTTGGAAATATGAGAGGGTAAATAATACAGAAATTCGTATTAATTAGAAATTCGTACGTATTACAAAATTTAAAAATACAGAAAGCTGTAAAGAGAATTTGTGAATTTGAGACTTTAAATATTTAGAAATATGGAGATTTAAAAATTTGGAAATTAGGAAATTGGAAATTATGTACAGCCCATTAAAGAATTTTTGCATAATTATTCTATAAAAATATGAAAGCACATCGTTGTAATATAAGTTATAATGTATTAAATAATTAATTACATTACAAATTATAGCGTAATGTATTAATTACGTGTAATAATGTATTAATTAAACAATCGAATTACACATCGAGTTTCCAACTTATCAAATTTGTAACGCCTGCGCATCCTATCATTAAGTAAAGGAAACTGCCTAAGAAGATATGTGACACAAAAAAATTATTTTAACCGTTTCCTGCCTCGAGGTAAATTTATAAAGTAGATAAATCTCTAAGTTAATTCAAGAACCTTACTGAAAAAAAGCAACGTGTCGTTTGCATGGTGTTTTATCACGGGTTGATCAATGATCGTATCGAGGACCTCCTTAAAAGTGCGCATTAAACGCCGATCGTGTGCGTGATTCGACGAGTAACAAAGTGATACGAAGTGTGCGCCTGTTCATGTAAATAGGCTTACCGATACGATCGTTTTTAAATCAGGTGCGTTGGTCACCGTTTTCCGTGTGTAATTATTTTGAGCCGTGCGTCAAGCTACCTAATTACGCCGACAATTGAAACTGATAACGAACGAACCGTACAGCCTAGTCATGGCATCCGACCACGAAAATTACATTAGGTAACGCCTGATTATTATTTTCAGCGCGTGGATATCATTGCTTTCCTGTCGTTCGAACCCTTCACTGAAGTTGAGGCACGTGTACGATCGGTCACGTGTCGGCCGGTAACGCGTTCCTGCAAAGAACAATGATAGAAATTGGCCAATTTTCGTCCTCGTTGCCGGCACAGACTTTTTTACATGTAATATGTCTGCAGGTTTTGTAGAATCTAAATTGTACAATTACTTATCCAGCGTGCGATAAAAAAACAATATAAGTGTGGACGAATTTGGAAATTGTTGCGTATTACTCTAGACTAGCAAATATTTTTATGCTTCAGGTTTGGTTTAGATAAAGTAATCACATTCTGTCTCATCTGCTTCGATTCGTTGTTACTTGACTATTGATCCCTCAGTCTTAGTAATATTCAAGAATTCCTGTTGGTTCTCCTTGTTCCTATTATATCCCAAGGCAAACTTCGCAATCTTTAAAATAAGTAGCAAAAGAGATGCGAAAAATAATTTGTATGAAATGTTAGTGTTATTTCTTTTTGAATTACAAAACGGTTTAAGCAGCCAACTACCAATACGTTTTGTCTTTATTTTCTACATATCACGATTCATCAACGAATTAATTATTTCAGAAACTAACTGGTAAATTCATTGTGCAAATGGTAATTGATATTCAAGAATTATGAAATATTATGTGAAAACAAGAACCGCTGACACTTCAATATTTACGCAACTTCATATGTATCTAATATCATTATATTTTGTAACCAATTTTTATTTTCATCGAGCAACAAATCTACAGAATATACAAGGATTTCCAATAAAATCTACACAGATACTAGTATTAATATCACTATTAATATGAAATATAAAATGCAATATTAACATGGAATATAAAAATGTTAGCAAATATATTACATGACTCTGATATTGATGATGGTTATTCTGAGTATCTACAGTTCTAAAATGGCTGTATCTCTGTACGTTGCATCCACTAGACTGCATATTAATATGTATACATGTTATTGACACGTCCTGTGTGTTGTAAAATTATAAAGTCTTTGAGCTATGAAAATAAAGAGGAATAAACGGATTTGTCATTCGACCTTACAGATACTTTTCATTCCGGGCGAAATTCATTTTTCATTATTAATAAAAATTCCACACGACACAAATGACTCATGAAAAATGCACAGATTGGAGAACCATCGACAAGAAATGACGGTGAAATTCGATCGTTGACCAAACTGTGGTTGAGCTTATGAAATGGTAGGCTTAGGACGCGCTTAAGCGAAACTGCGAAAGATAATCGGTTTTACGAGATCCGTGAGGCTATTCCGCGTAGGTTAGTACCACAAACAACTCTGTTCAAGATACGTTCCGATCGTTGAAAAACGCTTCTTGCTCTGTCAAAACATTGCAATGACTTCGGGACTAAAGCATAAAATAACAAAATACTTCCACGCACCGTCTTTACGATGAAGTTGGATCGCACACTTTGGCAACATGCAGCATTTAACGCTAGAAGTACCCACCAGTAAGAATGACTGGTTTCAGGTTTCACATTTTATACTACAAAGTTGTGTTGTTTTTCTCGAGATAATGGGATAATGAATGGTTATGTATATTGGCTTATGTATTATGGTGTATATAAGCATATGCCTTAGAATTTTCTTATTTATTTTTCCACTTTATTTTCAGTATAAAAGTAAGTGTGCATGGAACACTGAAAATTCAAATGTTACATATACAGTCATGGACAAAATTAAGTGGACACTGTAGAAATATAAAAAAATTTTTTGTTTTATTACAATGTTTTAAATAAATTTTAAATTTAGAACGTGAAATGTTTTTGTAGACTTGAAAAAACATTTATTTAATATACAATTTATTTATTTAATACATATAATTGTGCAATAAAGCTTTGATTTATAGGCATTATTAGTTAAATTAAATTAACATTTTGTTATTAATGATACCTGTCTTCTTAATTTCATCAACGACTGTATATGTATATGTATGTATATGCAATGAAGAACGAAATTAGTGTACTATAAAATTTGGTACCAATTGGTTTGTAGATGTGCTTTTTCTTAATTAGTTTATTTTAAAAAATGTGTAGGCTTTTTAATTAGTTAGTTAGCTAAGGACCCTATCACGCATCAACCTAAACTGCACGTATCCCACTTCTGAAAACTGTAGGGTTTCTAAATAAAGACTAAGTTCGTAATTGTCAGGACTAAATATGTTTATTCTGTGTGAGATGTGTTTCGAACGAGGAACAGCAACTAAGTGACTGACTTTTCCCTCGACCATTTCCACAAAGGAAAACTGAGTTGAGGGCGTTGTTGCGTACTGTTTTCCTTCGCAGTGAAGATGAAACAAGTACAAACTAGTTCGATTTTAGTGGACTGTATTTCAATGTTGAGTGAGTGAAACTTGGAGGAATTTTGATAGATGTTTTATTCAAGGCTTGCTGATGTTTAATATTAACGCTTGATGTATGTTAAGTCGAGATGTGGTTCCATTTACAATATATGTTTCAATTCTCTGTGTGTTTTACTTCTGAAAATATGTATTTGACTTCTCCGATATGTTTCTGCGCCAAATACATTATATTCGTTTTTATCATATTAGCATATCCATTTGCTTTCTAAAATTTTTAAGAATATCTGAACAAGTTTTTCCGTCCAAAATTTGTTGTTTATTGTGACCGACGAATAATTACTGAAAAATTAGTAATGGTGTATTAATTTAACAGAGCTCCTCATTTTAACTTTTAAGTCTAATTATCGTTCAAATAATTCGTTATTGGAAAAACGTTTTAAAGAAAACTTGTTCTGCATTGAGGTGAAAGTAATTCAATGTAATTAGTTTTTTGTAAATGGACGTGTAATAAAATTCCATACGTCTGTTTCGTGAAGAAATTTTTCGAAATACTCTGTACAAAAAGTATTCAGGAACAATTTAACAAAATTAATATTTCGTAAGGTATTTTCTTTAAATCAAAAATTTACAATTTTTTATGAATTTTGGATTTTTTATTATATTGATCTTAATATTATTTTTTATAGAATATTCAACAAAACTCATGTGTAAAAACGTATACTCTTTAATTGCAAAAAGTAAAAGCAAATACATTTCTTAATATGCATTTATTTATATTTTTGTTCAAATAGGTCTACTTTTCGGCAGGTTGTATATAACTTATTTTCGCGGTATAATTCAACTTCCAAGACAACCTGGCTCGTGCTGCTCTACTGATTCTGACTCTGATTCTAATTCTACTGGTTTCCGGTAGTTTGCACTTTTATCCCCACCCCCCTCTTGACTCTCTTGCACTCATCACTCATTCGTCATCGCATTCGCCCTCACAATTCGCTCGCACAGTTATTACTGATTCCAACTACTCGTCGTTCATGCATTCAAACCTTCGCTCATTATTTATTTATTATTATTCATTAGAGTTTAAAAATCAAATGCATTTACGTATTTCTTTATGCAAAGGAACACGTTATTAACATTATTCATTTTATTATTTATATTATTCGTATCTGCATTTCAGTTTTTTATAATTGAACTATGTCCAATCTTTCCCATTAGTGTTTTCGAACTTACAAATTATTTTTCAATTATATGATTGTCCTTTACACACGTTATTATTAAATTTATGGTTTGGAATTGGTATGGTGAAATGTTTTAAGATTTGCAATTCATATATTTGAATATTCGGAGATCAGATATTCGAATAGATTGCCGTATTCACAGATCTGAACTCTGTGCATTTGTGCATTTGACTGTTTCGTCGCACGTGAAAGAGAGAACGCGAGAATTTCCAAAGCAACTTTATGGCGGTTCTTCTGCGAAAAGCTAGATAGATATTTTTTACTTTACCGGCAACATTCATGTACCTATTTCATATGATGGAGTCTAAGCTTTAATTTGAATTTCGTCTTCAATACTTCACGTCATAAATGCAACTTTTTCCCACATGGTAATTTAGCAATCCGTAAACATAACAGGAGTTTGCCTTCAAAGGCTTACCTAGTGAAAAAAACACCGACACGGGGTTCTCCAACTCTGACTTTGGGGGTTCTTCCGAACGCATCGGTATCGCTCCCAACCTCTTCCAAAATAAGGCGCGTCAGAGGCCCAAGACAGCATGGACGCCGTCATGAAGGAGCATGCTGATTGGAAAATTAACACCACGAACGACAACCAATCATCATGCTTCAAAACACTTCCGAATCCCCGCGAAAGTGCGGACGAAAACGAGTCGTCGCTTAGTCATTACAGCGTCACTCGTTGCGGACCCCTTTAAACATTTATTTACAATCGCATCAATCGTATCGAACGCCGTTAAAAATTTACGCGCAACAACGTTAACCGAGCCGGACGTTTTAAATTAGTTACTTATTCGAAAAAGCGTCAATCGTTGCGGACGCTTTAAGCCTTCTTACACCTTAGCTCGCCCGTACGAGAGCAAGGGAATTCGACCAATCAGTCACACGGAACATCGCAATAGTTACAGTCCAACGTTCGGGACTAAAGACAATCGTTCGGTCTTACACAAACCAATTATCCTGGATCATTCGAGAAGGAATTGTTAATTCTGCAGAGTAACGCGGCGGATCGAAAAGAAACTATATGTGAGCCTTACAACTTCACGTCACGGTAACCATAAATCCGTGCGGTCAATCACGAAGAGTGTAATCACACACGTTCGAAAGACACACTGTGCGTGACATCGACCGGCAGAAATTTTGATATATAAGTACTTATTGCATAATTTGGAATTTGTATACATCAGTATTCGATGATTTTTAATTTGAAGGTTCGCAATTTGAGTATTGGAGTGATCTAGAATCTGAGAATTCAAAAATTTGAAATTTAAATGTTTCTGTACTTAAATATTGGAGTACTTCAGTGTTTAAATATTCCATGACTTGCAATTCAATTATTTAAATATATATTATTTTCATTACATTTATATTTAATATTTCAGCTAATATGTGTATAGAAGTATAATTAATTAGGAATAATGTTCCATATAATTTTAATTTATTTGTTATTGACGAATAAAATTAATTCATCTACTTATTATACAGGAATAATAAACTGATCAAATATATTCGGAGACCATTTATTCATTATTCCAAATGAATCTTACGTAGTGTTGCTACAATATTAATTACTAAAAATATAATATTAATACTTTGGCGGCTAGTGACATGTATATACGATTTAGTTCCATAACCATTTGCATGGACACTTTAGTTTTATTTATTGCATAAAATACGAATTTCAATTTGGGAAATTGAAATTTTGTACCATTCATTAAAAAGCATCCAAGCATTGTGTTTTAAATAATCCTCCTCTTTGTAAAAAAATATAAATATTAATAGTGATGGAAGACAAGAATAATATAAACCCTCGTACGCGAACACGAGGATATTCTTGAAATGGCTAGGTGTGTTCAGTGTACTTTACTACAAGCTAGCGATTACGAATCTGTACGAAGGCTCAAGCAGTGAAAAAGTTAGATCGCTGTACCGGTACAAAAACTGCAGTTGCTTTCGAAATAATGGGTACGCGTTTCTCGAATAAAAAGTAGCATGCTCGGTGTGTTGCTAAATCAAAAAAACTTAAGCGCAGTGACATCAAACGTGACCAGCGAATTCAGCGGAATAGCATCACGTTTTAGGTGTTTGGCCAGACATCCACGATCACGATTATTGAGCGTGTTTGGTCGTCAAAGAATTGTATGAAACAGGTGAAACCGGTATAAAGCATAAGGTGTACACGAGCTATTGAACAAGATAGGAGCCGTATCATATAAAAGGCACCCTATGACTTTACGATATCGTTGCTTACGTTCAACGGATTAATAAACTCAATTGGATATTACGATAATTCGAGATTGATTTTAAAACTCGTAAATCGAATACTCGATTAGTGAATAGTAGCATGCAGATTTTATTTATTGACCTCGGTGAAACTCCAATATGGTACATTCTTGTTTATAATTCATGGAACATTATCATTTCAGTAGGTTATTGAGATACTTCTTTACATTTTCATCGATAGACATTAATGATTTCAATTCACAAATTATGTCAAGCGATGTTTACAAATTTACTTAACTGCAAATATTTTTTGCGTTTGTTTGTTGCTGGGTATATTTTTAGAGCATTCGCATGTATTTGACAATTGAAAAGCCTAGAAACGGTTAGAACTTTAGTGGGTACTCTAAGAGAATGAATCTGAATTATAATCGTCTCTGGAAGTAAATTAATGGTTCCTCTAAATTGGTTAAATTAAGTTCACATTTGAATATTTAAACAATCCAGTGTTGTTCTTAAATTTACTATTTCAGTTTGAAATATAATATACATTACAATAGTTAAAATTTTTAATGACAATCTTTGGCAGTATGTTTAAAAAAATGGGAGTATCATAGATGGAATAATGTATAATACAACTTTGAAACATGACGGAAATTCGGTCATAACTCGGGTATATTACATTGTTCAAGGATTAGGTAATTTAGTAATTAGTGATTACATGGAACGTAATAAATTAGCTATATATATACAGGGTGAAAGACGAATCGTGACCAGTGGAAATTACTCTGTTATGAGCAGCCCGATCGAAAGTGTTTTTATCAGCTTCTGTATGGTTTTAAGAGAGCTTTAACGTGACTATGAAGAATTATATTTGAACTCTCCTTTTTTATGTTTTTGAAAGGTCACCTTATATTTTTTGCAAATAAACATCCGTAAGTAGTCAATGCTATTTCCCTCGACGCTACGACCCACGTGTCGCTACATATGCAAATATGTAGCAATAATTGTAAATAATACTAAATTTTTATTTTTAACTTTATTTTCAATGTTACAATACAACTTACAAGAAAATAATTATGGTCAATATTTGCTGATAAAGCAAATTTGCTGAGGTGGAAAGTTTAAAGAGATATAAGAAATGTAATGGCTTTAAGAGAGTTCTAAGACATGTAAAAGTTACAAATGATTGGTGAGTGATATCATACACAGTAGTATAACAAGTAACAACCACGTTAACGCCAGGTACATATCTGTTGAATACCACTGTCTAACAAAAACAGTTGTACAACATCGTGAAAAAAATTGTTTTAAAAAGTTACAACGCATAGCGATTTTATGGAAAACATAAAAATGTAAGCGTTGATAAGAACATTTTTCTTATTTAATCATCATTTATGTTCAATACTTTCTCAGGGGAAATATAATATTGTGTGTTTTTTATTAATAGGAATATTTACTGCATTCATTTTTCGTTCATTGTAAATTCTTTCAAAAATAGTAAAGATGTGTTAGAAACACTTTTCGTTAATTTTGACAGTGCTACGAGTGTATGTAAAATTACAAAATTATTGGTACTTTAAATTATATATGCAAATATATTTTAGTAATGAATATTTAGTCGGTCGTTTCACGAGTTTACTTAATTAATACATATTTCTTTTTCATGATATTTCAAATTATTCCACGTTTTTTTTTTCTAAGATTTCTTCTTTTATTTGAAATTTCATATTTATATCATATATTGATTTTCTTACCACATAGATTTGTCTTCACAATTTTGTAAAAATCATTTCTATCGTCTTACAACGTGGATCATTAAGCATCATGTTCTCCTAGAAATAACCATGTGTACATATTTAAATACGTATATTTACGATAGCTTCAATATATCTCATGGTAAATTGCATGTATCTAAACTACATGTTTATCATTTCGTGTAGTCATTATTGTACGCAATCGGTCATTACCTAATGAATAAATGTGTTTACTATATATCTGTTGTTTGCACAAGCAATTTTTGCCGATATGGAGCTGTTCATTGATAATTACTGTTTACAAGAAAAAGTTAAAGGAAATTAAAGATTTAAATATTCGTATTGGAGTTCAGCATGAGCCGCGAACAATTCTCGGTGAAGTGCATTCCAGTGGTCTCGACTCAAGGTCTATCGTGCAAAAGTACCTCGCATTTTTAAAAGACCTACTGTAAGTCTCATGACCTAGCATGTGTGTGCATATTAATTTATGCATGATCAATAAATAATGTAGAATTGTTATTGGTATAGCTATAATTAGACATTAAATCAGATTCAAATCAATTGGTTGCTTTACAGCTAAGATATCTAAAAACGTTCTACCGTTGCACCATAATTATAAAAAGTTATTGAACTGGTAGTAATATATTTGATTAATACGACATTCGTGGTGTACATTGTTAATCACGTTCTCATGATGATTACGGTGTGATATTGTTGAATTATTAATTAAAGATAAATATAAATTTAATCAAAAATGCCTCACTGCATAGAGAACCTCTGTTTGTAACAAAGGGAAGAGAAAGCTGCCAAATGTAGCTGGGTTTTCTCAACTCAAGAGGTTCTTCGGCTAGAGGTAGTGTTATAAACACAGTAAAAGAAAACGGACCCTGATTTCCTTTTTGGGGGTCCTTATTCATTCCGTAACCGTTCGTTGTCTGATGAAGACATACTTTCCGTGCCGTTAAATAAAGTTTATATTTTAAACTATCTTTGAATATATTTCATTTAAATATACCCCAATCCAACAGGTTATGGGCCCAGTCACATATAGTTAAAGTGTTAATTGTGAATTGTGAAAAGTGACATTTAAAACTTTATAAAACTTTATTAGAGTGAGTGTGTGTGCGTGTCAGTACAGATATCGTATAGACATGAGTGACGAAGTAAAAACAACCAAACGCAACATCAAGCCTTTCGACGGCGAGAAATATAGTATTTGGAAATACAGAATTCGTGCACTATTGGCAGAAGAAAATGCTTTAAGAGTTCTGGACGAATTGCCCCCAGCTGTCGAAGACAATGAATGGAAACGGCATGAGAGAATTGCGAAAGGGATTGTAATTGAATTGTTAACAGATTCAATGTTATGCTTTGCGACAGAAACTGACACGGCGAAAGACATTTTCACAAAATTAGACTCTATTTACGAACGGAAAAGTTTAGCGACACAGTTGGCAATAGAAAAGAAACTGCTATGTTTTAAATTTAAAGAAGATACGCCACTTTTGAAACACCTAGTATTATTTGACGATATGATTGTTGAGCTACAGGCCGCGGGTGCTACAATCAATGAAATGAGCAAGGTAGCAAGGTTATTGCTAACATTGCCAAATTCGTACGACCCTCTCATTACTGCAATTCAAACGCAAGCGGATGAGAATTTAAGCCTAGCATTTGTTAAAATCAAACTGTTAGATTATGAAATCAAATTACGCAACGAAAAGGCAGAAACGAGTGCTAAAGTGCTGCAAATAGAAGCGAGGGGTGATAACAGAAAATTTAAGAAAAACAAGGTTTTTAAATCAAATTTCAAAAGGAAGAATTACCAACCAAATTACAATTCTAAAAATAAAAGAATTGGTAAAAGCTACGACAAAAGATGTGAACATTGTGGTAGGAAAAATCACGAGAAAAAAGACTGTTTTTATTATAGGCAAAGTTCCGCAAGTGCGGATTATTACCGTGGTGCGCAAAACATTCAAGTGCAAGAGCCAAGTGGTAGTGGATTTGCATTTATGATTGGGGCGAAGACTTTTGAAAATTCAAATCGCAAACAATCATCACAAATAGATTTTATTGTAGACTCTGGTGCTACAGATCATATAATCAACGACTTAAGCATTTTTACAACGTACACATCAATGGAGAAACCGTTGAAGATATCAATAGCGAAGAAAGGAGAGGCCATCGTCGCGGAAAAAATAGGAACCGTCAAGGTTACAACTAATTTAGGCGTGACCGGTACCTTGGAGAGAGTATTGTATGTGCCGGAGGTACCATATAACTTATTGTCTGTGCGCCGAATCCAGGAAGCAGGGATGAGCGTAATTTTTGACAAAACTGGAGGCGTGACGATAAAAGGAGGTGGTAAGACTGTGCTCACTGGTAAGTCAAAAGAAAATATAATATGCGTAACTTTTACAGTTGATAAAAATATGTATAGCAAAACATATGCAAATAATACAACTGTATTAAATGCATATAAAACATGGCATGAACGTTTAGGTCATATTGGAAATTCTAAATTCTTAAAAATTAAACAAAATAATTTAGTACAAGATACAGAATTAATAAATAGAATCAATCCAACACAAGACCTTTGTGAAGCTTGTATATACGGTAAACAAGCACGTTTGCCTTTCTCAAAAAACAGAGATAGAAGCCATGTCACGCGACCTTTGTTCGTTGTACATTCTGACGTATGTGGGCCAATTAAACCTTCTACAATAGACAATAAAAATTATTTTGTTACATTTATTGACGAGTTTACTCATTACACGGTCGTTTATCTCATTGCACTAAAATCGGAAGTGTTTAAAGTCTTCCAAGACTTTGTTGCAAAAAGTGAAACACACTTTAATTTAAAAATAGCATGTTTAAATTGTGATAATGGGAACGAATACTTATCTAATGAATTCAAAGCATTTTGTGTACAAAGAGGTATTCAATATCACTTAACAGTTCCATATACGCCACAGCAAAATTCCATAGCAGAAAGAATGAATAGAACTCTTTTGGAAAAAGCTCGGGCGATGATTCACGGTGCTGAAATAAACAAAGAATTTTGGGGAGAAGCTATATTAACAGCAGCTTATATAATTAATATAACCCCAAGTAAAGCCATTGCGGGAAATAAAACTCCTTTCGAACTTTGGCATAATAAAAAACCAAAATTAAATGGTTTAAGAATCTTTGGTAGCACTGTTTATATTCACGATAAAAATAGGCAAAGCAAATTTGATAAAAAATCGTTTAAAGGAATTTTTATTGGATATGAGAAAAACGGTTATAAAATATTAAACGTGAATAATGGAAAATTTATTATAGCGCGTGATGTTGTTTTTGATGAAATTAATTTTAAAAATTCAAGACCTCCTATGTACACAAATAACTTTGAAGAAGAAAGTATTCAAATAAAACAGGTAGAAACTGATGAAGGTAAAGAAATCAGTAAAAATCAAAAGAGCGGAATAAACGAGTCAGATAAAAGGCCCGATGAAAATGTAAACGTTCAAATTGATTCCAATGATAGTGACTTGCGACGTAGCGCAAGAATTAAAAATAAACCTCATATAAATTATAATGAGGAACACGATTGTCGTGTATATGCACTATCAATAGCCTGTGAAGTTCCTAAATGCTATGGTGAGATAAAGGATCGTGATGATAGAGTTCAATGGGAACACGCGATAAAAGATGAAATTGACTCGTTAATAAGTAATAATACATGGGATATAGTTTCACGTCCAAATAACAAAAATATTGTTGATTGCAAATGGGTATTCAGTATTAAAATGGATGCAAAAGGAAATCCATATAAATATAAAGCAAGGTTAGTTGCAAAAGGATTTAGTCAGAAATACCTAGAAGATTACAATGAAACCTTTGCACCTGTTGCTCGAATTGCAACTTTTCGAATGCTGATTTCCTTTGCAAATCAATATAATTTATTAACTCATCAAATGGATGTAAAGACAGCGTTCTTAAATGGAATATTAAAGGAGGAAATTTATATGCGCGTACCGGAAGGTATTCAAGCACAAGAGAATCAAGTGTGTAAATTAAATAAAGCATTATATGGCTTGAAACAATCAGCGAGATGCTGGTTTGAACTTTTTGACATAACACTTAAAGCGCACGGTTTTCAAAGCTCCTCAGTAGATCGCTGTCTGTATATTCTTGATAGAAATCATGTAACCAAAAATATATATTTAATTCTTTATGTTGATGATCTTTTAATAATAACTTATAGTGAAGAAACAATGAAAAGCTTCAAAAACTATTTAAATGACAAATTTAAAATGTCAGATATGAATGAAATAAAATTGTTTTTAGGAATAAATATAGAAAGGAAAGGTGAAGTAACGACTCTTGATCAAAGTTTGTATTTGGAAAGAGTTTTGAATAGATTCAATATGACCGAATGCAATAGTGTAAGTATCCCATTGCCTACCAAGTTAGATTACACTGCCTTAGACTCTGATGAGTATTATGATGCTCCGTGCCGAAATGTTATTGGTTGTTTAATGTATGCTATGTTGTGTACACGACCTGATTTATGTTTTGCCGTAAACCTACTCAGTAGATTTCAAAATAGAAATAACAAAGAATTGTGGCAAAGTTTAAAAAGAGTTTTAAGATATATTAAAGGATCGTTAAATTATCGTTTAATCTACAAAAGAAACGATTATAAAAATATATTGACAGGCTTTGTGGATTCTGACTGGGCAGGAAATGAACTTGATCGTAAAAGTACGACGGGATATATATTTAAAATGTTTGATATGAATGCGATCTGCTGGAATACAAAAAGACAAAGTTCAGTTGCAACTTCCTCAACTGAAGCCGAATATATGGCATTGTATGAAGGGGTTAGAGAAGCCTGCTGGTTAAAGTCCTTATTATCTAGTATAAAAATAGATTTAAAGGATCCAATAATTATTTTTGAGGACAATAATGGTTGCATAGCGATTGCTAGTAATCCAACAGATCACAAGCGTTCAAAACACATTGATGTGAAGTATCATTTTTGTCGAGAAAAAATTGAACAAAAGATAATAATACTTCAATATATTTCTACAGGTAAACAGTTGGCGGACAGCCTGACTAAGTCCATACCTACACTTCAATTTAAGTGTTTTAAAAAGGAAATAGGTCTGGAAGAAATCAAATAATATTAAAATAACATATTAAAATAAATATAAATGTTAGTATTAGTATAATGGTCTGATTAGGTTTTCCTGGGTTTCCCTAATCCTTGCAACAAATGTTGGACCATGTGTAATCTCCCAGGAAACGGCAAGGAAAGAAATGTTTTTATTAAAGTTTAAAAAAAAAAAACTGACATTAATTACGGTATTATAAAATTAAATAAATATTAATAATTTTTCATTACTTAGATTCAGAACAGTTGATTCATTTTTGAGGGGGCGTGTTGAATTATTAATTAAAGATAAATATAAATTTAATCAAAAATGCCTCACTGCATAGAGAACCTCTGTTTGTAACAAAGGGAAGAGAAAGCTGCCAAATGTAGCTGGGTTTTCTCAACTCAAGAGGTTCTTCGGCTAGAGGTAGTGTTATAAACACAGTAAAAGAAAACGGACCCTGATTTCCTTTTTGGGGGTCCTTATTCATTCCGTAACCGTTCGTTGTCTGATGAAGACATACTTTCCGTGCCGTTAAATAAAGTTTATATTTTAAACTATCTTTGAATATATTTCATTTAAATATACCCCAATCCAACAGATATCAACACTACAAATTCAATGAAATTAAACAGTTGGAGAAAAAACTTGTTTATGTCTTAAATTGTATTAATATTGTATTGTTTAATGAAATGATCGTATTCTAAGTATCTAATTGTATCTACGTATAATATGTTGTATTACGTTAATTAAAAGTATTTTTGACGACACTCTGGAAACAAATTGCAAAAGTATTTATATTGTGTGCGTGTACTACACTAATTTTTCAAAGCTTAACACGCGAATTAACTAGATAGCCTTATTCATGAATCTTGTAGTGCAGTTAGGATAAACTGCTCTTTTCTCAGATCCGAATAATACCGATTCAGAATGCCGGTACATTTTTGCATGTGAAATATATAACCTTCCCTTCTCATTTGTCTTCCTATTATTTTTGCGACATATTTGACTTATTAATATTTGGTCGGTAATTGAATTTTCGTCTTAAAATATTCACTAAAATAATACTATTCTACTTTATTTCGTGTTTGAAACAATGGCCACTAAGGTAAACTCGATATATGTACCTTGCCGCTAGTTAAGAACAATCTGCAAAACTTATTGTTGCTTGATAAATTAATATCTGCGAAGATATTTGAAACAATTTATTACACTAATCTAACGCGTATTAAATAACAATTTTGAAAAATAGAAAATGTTCTTATGTTGTTTTTCTCCACACGTTTGAAATTTGTAAGACTTAACATTATAATTACATGATTACAACGAAATAACAAAACTGAATATTTGCCGTTGTCTAAACACAATTTTCATCACATCATCAATTTTTGGCCAATCGATAATTTTGAACATCATTTTAGAAAAATGGAGTTAAAAAGCTAAACCAATTTCATGAATCTTCGGTGTAAATCTTCTCAAAAATGAACATGTTCATAAAATCATATTTTTACTGTAGATGCGTATTTAATATTGTATTTTTAAGTTTAAATTTACTTTTACATAAATAAATATCCACTTTTCATTTGTAATACGATTTCTGTGCACAAGCAAAAATATCACATGAGATGTTGAAGAGGTTTCAACGAGGTAAGTTTCACAAACTGTTAAGAAAAAGGTACAGCCACACAGACAGCAACTACTCTTTCCAACGGTCTGCCGATCAAGTCACGAGAATTATATTCACGATCCGCTACACGGAGTCACATTGCATCCGAGTCTCGAGAATTCAAGGACTGCAACGAGTTAAAGTTCAAGACGCTCTCGGAGTCCTGAGACCGTGCCATCTCGGGTGCATTGCATGTTGCACCTTGATCAGAAATCGTATAAAGGTGCGTCTTCAGTAACTATGGACCTGGGAACAGGATATGAGTCACAGGCATAGTAGGTCATAAAAAGATTACTGTGATTTGATAAAAGCATTGTATTTAGAAGGTATCTATATTACGTATCAGAGTGGTTTTTAAGGATTAAAATACTACTAGATCACCTTAACACTTTGTTTGTTTATATTGAGAAATTTGTTTGGTTAAACTTTTATTACGTTTCATCACATTTTAAATAGTACTCCCTGTTTAGTTAATTTTGAATGACGAATCTGTATTGATCTCTATCTATAGTAAGTTCTCAAGTTAGAGTCAAGTTATCAACAAGTTGTATTATATTAGAACCGGAGAAGAAAAGCATTATTTATTGCTATTAGCCAAGAAATTTAAAAAAGAAATTGACACCAAGAAACCGACTTTATTAAGCTAATGATGTTTGCTAATTATTTCTGTTGGAAAGCACACAGTTGAATGGCTGGTTGCAACCCCTAACATTTAATGAAAGAATATAAAAAAGTACAATATTACTTACTTATAATAGTGAGCACATTTAACAAAGTATCCCGCGTAAGAATAGTTTCTCATATACGTATAATCATTATACGTACACTATTACATATATTTATAACTATCAGAAGAAAAAGAATAACTATTAAGTTAAAAAGAAGCAGATTACTTTTGTTTATAGGTAAAATGTAAAAGTAAAAGAAGAAATTCTATGTACATATATACTCAGAGATTTACATTTTGCTGTACAAATGCTATAACCTATAATGGTATAATGCTATAATGCTATAAGCGTTTCAAACAAGTTACTTTCAAATTTAAATTAATTTCAATTTCTAACTCTCTTAAACTTCAACAACAACAACAACTGATAGTTCGGTTGGTCCAGTTAGAATCAGTTTAGGTTTGAAATTCAAATGCAAGTAAACACTTTACCTCAATAACTCCTATGAGTCTTAAATACGAGGATATTAAATAGGATGATACATCATTAAATATGAATAAGATATTATTAACTTTTATTGTGGACAAAAATAATTTATATTATTTACATTTAAGTTATCGCTGACGAAGCGGAATGTTTATGTAAATATTTGAAAACTGTTTCGAAATTTATTACAAGCAATTTGTAAGACGATCGACTATTATTGTGATCGACTAGTGTTGTTAACTAATTGCGGATTATGAGCATTATTTGCGAACGCTATACGCAAACAAGTTGCCACTGAGTACGCACCATAACGCTGCCATTTGACGAAGCGAGGCTCGAGCGGTATTAGCATGGTTGTTATTATCGTTGGAGCCAATTAGAGGCATCTTAGAAATAAGGATAATCGCATTCTAAATCGCATGTAAGGCGGACCTAACGCTGTAAAGGATACTGTACTTACAATGAATTGATCCTTTATTCTCCTGCTCGACGATTAAGATTTTGAAGGACAGTTTGCAAATTAGAGAACGTGAAGAACTGATTATTTATTCCCGATAAAGGGGCATTTACCATTATCTTAGAGGGATTCGTGATTGTGACGAACCAGTTGCATCACAATCTGTTCTCACTTGTAAGTTCAATATGGAATAGG
Organism: Coelioxys conoideus; assembly: GCA_947623535.1. Classification (NCBI taxonomy): domain Eukaryota; kingdom Metazoa; phylum Arthropoda; class Insecta; order Hymenoptera; family Megachilidae; genus Coelioxys; species Coelioxys conoideus. The sequence continues at coordinate 5,209,244 of OX392457.1, read as the reverse complement.
TTTAAAAGTACTGAGACATTTCAAAAATTGTTTAGAAATTATATAAACTTCTCAAATCTTTTTTTAACAAAGGAGAGACCACGTGTAATATTAAAGTACAATCGTAAAATGACTATATTTTGGAACTTATATCTGTTCTTCAATTATCTTACGTAATTTGTGTCAGAAAATGTAATTTTGAATATAGATATAGAAAGATAAATGTTGAGTGAACACTTTTCTTATATAAAATCGTAGTACGGAATATAAAGTTTACTCGTAGGTTGCAGACAAATATGCGCGATGAATATATGGGAAAACTGAACCTGATAAAGAACAAAATAATGAATTGAGTAGTCGTTATGAGAACCATACTTCATTTATCTCCGTCGATTTCAGCAAAAGATGTTATTTGTCAAATTATCGTAGTGGTTCTAGTTTACATAGTTCGCGCTGTATGACGTCTCTTATTTCACACATGACACCTTCTCATAATTTGTTGGTTTATCTAGAAAATGCACTTTCCGTATTTATTTGTTAGAAACCATGATTTCTATTTCACATTCAGCTGCCCTATTTAAAAAGATGTTCGATGAGGTAAGTACTTAAGTGTATACTAGTACATTCCAAAGATTTAAATAACTGTTTACTTGAATATAAAAATTACATTTATGTTCTTCAAATTTTACTTTGGCAAGACTTTAAATATATTATAATAAATTACTGATTATTAAAACAATAAATAATTGTATCTTCTTACATTTATAATAGAAGTTGTAAAAATGATATTAAAAATATCACGAAGAACATTAATATGTATTTTTACCTACACAATTTGTTTAAATAAATTTGAACGTATGTTTTCAGTTTTTCAGATGTTACCATTACTTTGCTCCTACCACATGTTGGCAGTACTTTATGCATGGCCTACACTTGTTTCGCGATAACAAAAAATTGACTAATTAAAACTGGAAGCTGTAGCTCCAGTAACAAGATTTGCTAATCCATGTTTATCGTTGCTTTCCTTTTTAATTTTTAGCTCAAATTTTCTGATAGCATATCTGCGTCTGAGATAGAGAAATATGTACAGAAATCAGAATACGATCTCTGTATCGTAAAATAGTAACTCTACAACCCTTAATATACTCGTTTAAACCTAACCAATTTTTCGTTTTAACTTGCTTTTACCTTTTCCTCTATTGACTTTCCGGTTTTCATGATAAAAATATTTCCTAACCACTTTCACAATTACGCCCGAATTTATGATCAATCAAGCTCTATATAACATGAGATACTGAAATCATGAAAGCTAAAGCAAAACTTGTAATCGACCATAAGTTTAGTAAATAATAGCGATGAAGAATCAATAAATTTTCCTGTCAGAGCCCGTAACGATGTTCTACAACCTCGTCCATAAACTGCTTTCTGTGAAAACAACTCAAATTGTACCAGATAAATGATTTTATCGTTGAAATTTTCTCAAATGTACCTTTTTCGAACTGGTAATTACATTGCAGCTTAATATTAAACATACATACTTTTATTTTGCATATACAATAATACTTAACTGTTTTATATTCTTTCTATGTCATTTGTAATACTATGATTGGTACATCTAATGTAAATTATGCGAAAATAACGAATTCTACTTGGAAAATATTCATTTTACTAATTATGAAATTTCGACTATGATTACTTATTAAATTTCAAGATACTAAACTGCAGGATAAATTTTGCGTCGAATTTCTGCGGGACCTTCCTATGCGGTCATCGGCCATTCTCTCCCCTCCTTTTGCTACTCAGAAAGGTGAGCTACCGTAAATATCGCGGGATTAACGGATAAGACAGAGTAAGTACACGTACGCTTGCCTGAAGTGTACTATCAAAGAAAAATAAACGGTTTCTAAGAACGTCTACGCTCGGGATTTCAGATGTTCCTTCAGCTTCCATCAACTTTTCCTAAAAATCCCTCCGCAGATTAACATTTTTCAACATAAAATAGCATTTAATAATTTTGTTTCGATAATAGGCCATTTATGTTAAAAATAATTCAAATAATACACTATTTGTATTCATCATTTTTGTATGTATTCTATATTTTCTATCTATTTTTGGATGTATTCTGTTAACATTGTTCATTGCCCTTATACTGTATACACCATGTGTATGAATGCGAATGTGAATATTAAATATTTCCCCCATAAATTCATAAATTTGTATCGTGTTACAAATTTTATGGTAAAACGTTTCAGTTCTATTTTTATAATAACTCAGTTATGCGCTTTTGTTTATTTACAATTTATCAAAGTATATAGGTTCGCGATTTTTATAATGTAATACCCAAGGTTCTAAAACAGTGACTGAAAGAATCTGACACAATTTGATGATATAAAATATTGTGAAATCTCATTTAGGTACATTGTATTGGTAAATTTAATACATCGTGTCTCATTTTCGATGTTTTGAAATCAGCCATTTGATGATATGGAACAATTTGATACATATCGTCGTTCTTGAAATTCGAAAGGTAACAATTGTAGCGGTTGGACGATCTTTTAAATCAAGAGTTAAACGCTCAACAACGCACAGTGGTCCAGGAGCCGCATTTTTTTGGCCAAAATACAATTTTTAAAGTTTAATATTTTTAAAAACTTTTTTTTGCTACAAAGTCACAACTGTTCAAAACCTTAAACTTTGCAATATTAATCAATTTAGATAATTCTATGATCGAAGACAACGTTTTGAAGTCAAAATCCTAAATTTCAAAGTAAGACTTATTATTAAAAACATTCACAATAAAGATTGAATAATAAAATTTAAATTACTGTTTTATGTGTATGAATGGATATATTTTGATTATTTCATTGTGTTATACAAATTTTTTCATCGATGTACAATTACCGAAAAGTTTTTAACAATTTAAACTTTGCGAAAGGTTTTAAAAAAATGCTTAAGTTTGCTAGTCTTAGGGTTTTTCTCATATTAAAGCTTAGACATTTGTTTAATAATCTATACAAATTGTAGGTGCAACTAGATGCAATTTTTAAATCTATGCGAATTTGTTGATAAACGGACGCCGGACATATTCTGATGCTCTGGGTGCATGAGTGGCGTTTGAACTGAAGAGGTTTCGGTCAGAAAGAAACGACGTTTTCGTTTCTGAACTCTTATCTGCTGTTTGGTTAAGGATCATTTGTTTCTTATAAACACTAGCGAGTAAGTTCTCCAGACTGTATTTCAACTGCATCACGTCAGTCTTTTAGCTAACGTACGAAACGGAACATCTCAAACGGAAAAGCGTAAATTCAGTGTATTACAATTTAATTATTCAGTCTATTAAAATTTATTATAATAGTTATATGTTATGTTCTTAGTTATTAGTTATAAAGTTTTAAAATTATAAAGTTATTAGTTATAAAGTGTGCAGTGTGTAGTTATAGTTATTTATAAGATCATAATAATGTCAGAAGAATCTTTAAGTATGTTTTATTTGTTTCTCACTTTAAACTGTCTTATTTGCAAAGGGTTAAATATTCTTATTTTTGTAGACGAGTATCATTTCAAGCACGAGAATCTTTTTAACATTTGGAATAACGAACGTGATTCAAGTAAGAAATCAAGTGCTGTAATCACATTTATTTTTGATGCGATAAAAGAAACTAGCGTTTCTGATGAATACAGACAAGCAGTTGAAGAGAAAATTCGTAAATTTTGCTACAATTTGTATAAACGATGGAGAAGTTGTTACCGATTAGTAGAGAAGTTCAGAGTAAAATATCATAACTGGTTACAAAAACATTTTATTATTAATAAATATGCAAATGTTACACATCCGGAAGCATCAACATCTGCAGGCCGTCCATGTCTTTCGTACGAACACAAATCAGAGAGATCAAAAAGGCGAGAGGCATCGGAAGTTTCCAAAGACATGGATCAAAAAGTGAATTTAATAGTTCAAGCAGCATCCATGACAGCCCGCAAAGAAGGTAACACCGATTTAGCTGTTATTTTAAAAGAATCGACGAAAAGTCCCAAAAGGGCAACAAAAATAAGGAAATTGCTTTCATCAACTAAAAAAGACCCAATTCCTCTCTCACTTGATGAAGCCATAGCATTTTTTCACGATAACAACTTAAGTAAAAGACAATATATTAACATAAGACTGGAAAATAAAAATAGAAATTGCAATATATATCCCACCTATAATTCTCTTACTGATGCACGAAAAACATGTATACCACCTGGAATAACAATAACGGAAACAACTGCAAAAGTTCCATTGAAAGATCTATTAGAACACACAGCAAAGAGAATTGTGTTATTACAAAAAGAAGTGATCGATAACATAATTTCGAATAATGAAAACAATATACTTGAAGCCGATTTCATTTTTAGTTATGGATTTGATGGCAGCAGTGGACACTCGGTGTATAAACAGAGGTTTGAAGGATCGGAAAGTTCAGCCGGATCTGATTATTCCCTTTTTGCCACCACATTAATACCTTTAAGGTTTTCCACATACAACAACATAATATTATGGAACAACAATACACCACACTCTATTAGATTCTGTAGGCCACTAAAATTGCAGTATATAAAAGAAACGACAGAACAAATCCTCAAAGAAAAACAAAATATAGATTCCGAAATTGATAATTTAGTACACCTCACATTACAACAAAATAACAAAATTTTAAAAATTAATTTCAAATTAATTTTAACACTAATTGATGGAAAAGTTTTAAGTGCGATAACCAAAACCAGCTCGTATCAGCGTTGTCCCATTTGTGGGGCAACATCACAACAAATTCTAAAAATAGACAATTTTAGAGCTACAGAATTTACACCCAAAGCAGAAAATTTATGTTATGGTCTTAGTCCATTACACGCCTGGATTCGGTTTTTTGAGTGCATTATTAATATATCCTACAGATTAGATATCAAAAAGTGGCAAATTAAGTCAGAAGACAAGGACAAATTTATTGAGAGAAAAAAAGAAGTTCAAAAACAATTTTGGGAGCAGTTAGCATTAAATATTGATAAACCTAAAGCAGGAGGTAGTGGAAATACAAATGACGGTAATACCGTTCGCCGAGCTTTTCAGAATATAGAAAAATTTGCAAATATTACAGGTGTCGACATTGACTTATTAAAGAATTTTAAAATAATTTTAATAACTATATCATCTCCATACGAAATACATCTTGAACATTTTGAAACATTCTGCTTTGACACTGCCCGACTTTTTAAACAAAAATATTCCTGGTACCCTATGACTCCCACAATACATAAGATTCTCATACATGGAAAACAAATTTTGGAAAAATGCATTTTACCACCAGGATACACAACAGAAGATGCTGCAGAATGCAGACACAAATTTTATAAGCACGACCGAGAATTTCACGCTCGGAAATGTAGCAGGACAGAAAATTTGCAGGACATATTCAACAGGTATAACTATGCCGATTGTTTTTTATTAAAAAATTTTTACTTTTATAATTAATTTGAATTATTGTTTTTCTCTATCTTTTTCTTATATATATCATGATTGTTAACAGAGCTATGGAAACTTCTGATCCGTTAATATCAAGTATAAGTATGAGAAATAGAAGAAAAACTCAACATCTCAAAAAACCCAAATTACCTCCAGAAGTAGTAGCATTATTGCGTTCACCATCTATTGAGCTTTCGACGCCCACATCCAGTACAGCAACAGATGAAAGAAGTAATGAAGAGGAATCCGACGAAGACGAAGAAGAATTAATGTTACCCATGCTTACGCATCTCGACAACGTCGAATTACAATCGGAAGATCTAATATAATTATATTTAATAATATATACATATATACATACATACATACATACATACATACAGTCACACACGCACACACACATGTTAATGATACAAAAACGCGATTTTTAATTTTGGCCACGAAAACCCGGCCGCCGGACCACTGTGCAACGGAACGATAATTCATGCGATCTCATTGTGAGTTGAATAGCAGTGAAAATTTTGTAATGGTGCACCATCCACATTTCAGTCGACAGTCGTAATTGCTCAGTCGTTAGTTTACTACCGCTCCATAATGCACTCTAAATCATAGTGTCGACAGTTCATTTGTATCTTCGTGCCTATTGCCACAGCAATCGGACAATATTTTTTGCAAAAAAATACGATAGACGCACGAACCAGAGTATACCAGTAAACTTAATTTGCAGTTGACAAATGTTTATTACAATTTGTCATAACCGCCGTTCACTTAAATAAACTAAACATCGAAGAATATGAGCAATTTAACGGATAATGAATCTGCACCTGAATGTATCATTAAATCTTGTCGACTTGAAAAAAATCTAAATGCTTTTACAGGAATACAAGTAGTATTGTTGGAACGGCGGAATTAATTATCGCAATTATAAAATGTCTGTTGCTGCTGTGTTATAAATAATAGCCGTATACTGTCATAGTTTTATAGTACAATACGCAAAAAGGAATCGGTGGCGTGTCTTGAATTATTGATGTTAAAATCGATATATTTTCTACAAAATTCAAACGGGTTTAAACTTAAGAAAATTTCATTCGGACGAAAATACTAATTTATAATTGAAGTTTTAGTGAAAAACTCTAAATTACTCTAAACAAAAACATCATAACATGTTGCTGTAATAACATTTTGTAATTGTTTATTATACGCGTAAGAATAACTCAATTGACTTAGGTTAATTTTATGTTAATATTTAGTACTTAAATGTCAAGCTTTTTTTCAAAATTTGGTATCTACATATATGGTTTACCAATTAATCTTTCATTTAAAAAATTATTTTTTTTACAACAGTTCACAAAATTATACGTAAGATATCTCACACTTCTTTATAAATAGTCGAATGAAAGTCTGAATTCAATACAAAAAAATCGATTCTTTCTGTCCAGCGGACTGAAATAATGGCCACATATCATGATACACCTTATAGTGTAGATGTTGCGATTTCATGCAAATGTGGCAACGGTCGAGATAAACACGACGACATTTTACTGGTAAGAAACCAGATTCCCTTGATCTTGCGCGGCGAGAAAATAATTTCACACAGTGACACGTGCTGGTGTAAAACCACAGAGAATAAGTACGCTCCCATATACTGCTATTGAACATATCACTACCGGATACCATTACACCTACGTTTAACCACAGCCGCCTAAAGAAACGTACATTTACACATGTAGACTGTTTTCTGATCGTTCCTTTCATTCTGATCCTGTTTGTCTCTAGTCGCTGGTAATTATCAACTCTATTTCTATTGTCCTTAGCGAATACCTGCATACATAAATGATTATAATCTTTTAGTAACTACAGTATTTTTTCCGAAATGACAATTTTTTAATGGAAATAGTGAGTCATTCGTTATAAACATGGAACTTTTGTTATCTTATATATATCTTTATAATATAACATTATAGAAATTATAATACAATGATACCATCACGTTCAAAACCATTTAAAATATAACAGTTATATCGGTCCGTGGGTTGAAATCTGTAACACCCTAAAGTCTGTAAACTGGCGAAATTATTTTATACTTTTTAGCACGTGTCTAGTCGAACAGGCTACCCTATCGTTAATGTCCATTGCGATCTGAAGATTGTTGTTGTACACGCGATGATCACGTTACAATTAAGAATAAATTCTACCCCAACCGACAATCAGGGCGTTGATAGAGGAACTGGACAACTACACCCTCATTGTTCTGATGGGTTAACGCCCTCATTGCAAAAATTATAAGACAGGATGGAATATACATATAATAGAGAAGATAGAATATAGAATACAGAGTTCAGAATAGAGTATCAAGCAACAGTCTTCCAAGCCTTCCTCTTTCAGTCAGCTAATCATCCGTTAAGAGTTAGTTTCGCACATTTGTTATTAGTGCCATCTCCCGCTCACACCCGTTATTTATTTAATAAAACACATTGAGTTGCGAGAAAGTGATCGTGGTGTGTCCCTTCCGTCGGTCAGTCAGGACGACGAAGGTTGTAAATCTTCCCCCACGCATCCATTGCGGCTCCACGACTTGTTTCACAGGTGAGATATTAGGTTGGAATAGTGAATGAATTTTCCTCAGTGAGCATGGCCCGACGAAAAGGAAAGTGGCAGGTATGATGTGTTATCAATGGGCATGGCCCGTCGAAGAGAACCTTGTCAGGTGTGAATCCTTTCCTCATTGGGCATGGCCCATCGAAGAGGAACAGGTATATGCGAAATGAAACCTTTCCTCCATAGGCATCGCCTATCGAAGAGGAACAGGTATATGTAAGTGATTAGGTAAGGACCTCGAGGTTGTAAGAGTTGAACTTGTGATCACCAAGAAGAGCTTGACAAGACTCCCCCGATTGTCCAAGGAAAACCCCACAAGAAGCCTTTGAGGGTTGGGCGAATTGAGGAGGTCTTTTCTAGTGAGGACCAATCAGGGTCAGTCCATAATTAAGCAAAATACCGATTGGTGACATGGTTCAGCGAATAGGATCGCGAGCCCTTTTTTTCGATAGTCGAATGCGTTTATTGTTACGTATATGAGACCCAGGTACTGATTGATGTAGGTCCTTTCTCGAATCTCGGTCGAGAGATAAACTTCACGTGCATGGCTGTTAAGTACTTGAGCACTTGTTAAGTACTCCGGGGGATACACGATTTAGAGCACAGAAAAGAAAACTCTTTATGAAAAAATAGGTTAACCTTCGACTCGTGGCAAATATTCCGGCCTTCATCAAGGCTCTTTGGAACGGTTTAAGTTATACCATACGCCTATGAGGGGTCATAAACTAATTATTTGACTATGAGAAACTCGGGACTGGCGTCCAGATTCTCAAGAGGGTTTCTTCTTCTCTAAAGCTTTTTCAGCTTGTCTTAAAGAAGTTTCCGTGACCTTGGATAATATGTTGTAAAAATCATGGAACTCTGAACACTCATCGTCACAGTATTTCTCCTCACACCATACCATCCGTGACTTTCACTCATCACATCTCCAGCTCCGCGACTGAAATAGTTATAGTTACTATCAAACAGAATAATTAATAAAATTATGAATAATGTATCTTGTTACAAATGTGCCGCAGCGAAGAGTTAAGAATCAACTAACAATAACAATACCACCTATGGCATAAACTGGAGAAAACGTAGGTCATCGAAACAAATCAATTTAAATCTGCACTTTCAAATCTAACATAGTCAAAATTCAGGCCACAATTTATCACTACTGATCCACGAGGTAGCCGATATGACCAAAAATCATATGTAAGGAAATTTATATATACATGTATATACATATATGTACATAATTGAAATAGTTATTTACGAAATTCGTAAATAACAAAATACGATATAATGCAGATCATTAAGAACACGTGTACTTAATCTTTCAGTTTCTTGTGAGTTACATCTAGATTGAATACTAAGGTTACTGAAAAATTTCTTTCATTTGGCTTATTTTTAAATAAATAATTTTGCTGAAATTATAATATCGATCACAGTCAATATGATAAAATTGTAAGGATATACAATAATATTTTTATTTGATGCTCACTTAACAGTTTTTGTGAAGATTCATCATTGTCTGGTGCAGTATAAGAATTATTGTAATTTTCGAAGTTTAGTGCTTATTTTTAACAGCTTTAATGAAGATATGTGACCATTTGGTGCAATACAATGACGATTATAACTTGGAAAGTTTGGTGATCACGTCTAATAATAATTTTTATGAAAATCAGTAAATATCTGATACAATGTGAAAATTATTATAATTCGGAAACAAAGTCAGATAGAACATGATATGCTGATTGCATGTATGTAAAATCCAGTAATGAAGTCACGTCCGCGTATTATGGTAGACTCTATACAATGCATGCCTGCCGCCACTTCGTCTCGTGAGGAAGAGTGCGGTAGAACGGCTGCAGTCATTGCGCTCGCCTTAGAAATTCCGCCGCAGATCTTATCCTTTAATCACGAACAACCAGTATAAATGGATTCTTAGATTCCTATCCTCACGTTTCTTTAGTAATCGTCTGTTAAAAGCGGTTCAATCAATTGCGTTTGCATATAGAGGCGTCAATGCACTAGAATAAATTCTTATCAAATTTAGAACTGCACTTAGATGTTCAATGAAACTTTTATAGCTTTCATCGTCCTTCTATATTATTAATCTACTTGAATGTTACATAAGTTCGATATCGTATATTTTTTGGATTTCGGAACAATTATCCTCTGAATGGAAAGGCATTAATAATAATAATAGTTGCGTCATAAATTAAATCACTAATACTAAGTTAACATTGTTATCTAAAGATTATAAAGGTCATCGCTATTATTTATTAAGTATATACATACAATCATAAGTATGTATTGAAGTTACGATGATCTTCAGGTTGTCGGAAGTCTCAACGCACATGTTAACTTTCTCTTCCATCCGTCCCTTTTCTTCATTTCCTTCACCCTATTGTCCATGAGTTCGAGTCTTTCCGTCTGTTTTATGTCACCCAAACATGCCTCTTTAGAATCTCCGTTAACTCCAAGATTTTCCCAAGGTCCACGAAATATCTTCCCACTACCTTCTAATTTCGCCACTCCCTTAAATCTCCACCCTCCTACAAAATTAACCAATGTCTTTTACATTTTTCCACGCCCTTATCCTAAAAGATCGCCAATCATTCAATTCCGCTAGTTTACGTTTTCCGAGTCGGCGCAGTTTCTCTTCGGAGATTATCCAGCAGCATTCGGCCTCACATGTAAAATATATATATATATACTTGTAAGAGAACTAGACTAAGACTATCGTGTGTAAATAAACCAACTATTGGAGTTATTTCACCGTATTCTCTGAATCGGGTTCTCCAACAAGGTATTGGGCTGTTCAGTGGTTGACACATTTAAAGAGGATACAAACAAATTTGGCGAACCAAATTTTATATCTAGATACGTTGGCTCATCAACAAGTTTTACTATAAATGTGAAGGCAATATTTTAAATCAGGAAGATGAAGTTGCCACGATCCGCTTTAGGAATATCCACATAATATGTACATGGTAACATAATCAGGACGTCAGTATCCACAATGTACGAAGAATACAGTACTCAATTAAATGCTAATTATACATAAGCAAAAGGAAATTTTTAATTGTGATAAAACGATCGAGTCTGTCCATAAATTGATACATTTTCTTTAACTATCAACACCTTACGAGAATTTTACACGTAAGTTTTTAATTCTGATTTTGTAAAAAATTAGTTTTAATTTAAAAAAATGGAACGAATATATTAATATCAGTACGTATATAATTATGGACTAACCCAGTATAGAGGTTTGTTGGACAAAATTTAGACTGTATTGTTTCTAGTAATATACATATAACATGTCTACCAACGTCAAAAAAATGTTAATTAAATGCTCATAAAACTGCGAGTATTATTTTTAACATAATTGCATGGTTAAAATACCACACCAGATTTTTATGGACTATTCATTTTGTAATCGTATTAAAGTATCCTTGAAAATATGCCTGCTATGCCTGCGGACATAGCCCCACTTGGTGAATTAAAGAAGAATTAACCAATTTCTAAGTGGTATTACTTTTCAGATTTAAATTTCTTACAAAACCTTTTATTCGAATAGTATGATATTTCCAACGCTCGTTCTCTACCTGTTGCTTAACATGCCTCTATAAGTAAAAGTTGAAAAGTGTAATATCTCGCTATCTTAAAAGCCAAAGTACTGAACTGCTTTGATTGATCAAACATGAATACTTTTGATTTGTAACTGATCTAGTAGAGCGGTGCTCTGTCATGTTGAACACTTATGCACTTGCATTATCCATAACCATATCTCCGTTAGGGTTTATGCACTCTAGCACTGTCGAAAACAATCATTAACCCCAAATCATTAATCATCAATGTTCATTTTTCTACTCTGGTTTCTAATGTAAAAACATTACGAAAGAAAATCAATAGAGCCGAATGAAAGTGGAACCTTCGCTTTCCACTATGTCTCTGGGACAAAATTATTGTACAGTCTTTCTACTGAAAATTAAGAAATGGAATTATTGTACTTCGTTGTTTTCTATAATGCGTAAATGATTAAAATTAACATGAATAATTGACCTAGAATCGAGTGAAAATATTAACATATAAATTATGAACAAATTTGAAATCGTAAAAAGAATTATAAAATGACACATCTTATTAATATAAACAATTCCGTTCATCGACCTTTCAATTTTATTATTTGTTAAGTTAACAATGTTGATATGATCAAACTACCTAACAATTTTCGAAATTATGATTTTTCTTTAGTAACAAAACACCACGTATAAGAACTTTACTGTTAAGTTTTCGTTTATTCCTTTTTAAATAAAGAAAATTCCCACCTTCAGTACGATATCATAGTTACTGGAACACCCTGAATTTATATAAATATTCACAGTCTACTAATAATAAACAATTCCTGTCATAGAAACATGACAAAATTGGACGTCTCTAAGTCAGCCATTCATTTCTTACCAACGTAATTCAATTTTTCTCGAGATTATGATAAATCTAATCAATATCCTAACACTTTGTGTAATAACGTGTATGTTATATAGCACAGTGAACGTGTTAAAGTCGATTGATGTTTATGTCGCACATTTATACACAAAAAGCACTCGTATTCATCTTAAGAGAGTGAAAGGTTATGAAGTACAAGCAATCAACATACCACGATATGCGAATTCATAGGCTGTCACAAATTGATGGGATCGTTTTAGTTAACGACACGTAGAATTTTTCCCATGCTCACCCGTGTGGTTGCTTGCGCATATATCACCTCTCAACGTTTCTTTCATGCGTTCACTGTTCCAATATCTAACACATTTGCCAATAAAAAGTGGCCGACCGATATTTTATATCTTAAAATCTCCGTTTATTAACCATCGAATAGCGACTTACCAACGCAGCGTCAACTTCAGTTTCATTTAATTCTATTTTATTTCCATTTCCTAAATCATAAAAAATTTAGTTAGACAAAGTAGATATTCATAACCCTATGAAATTCATCACTCATAGAAATGTGTTTTCAAATTCGTCACTCATTATAATCGTATAAAGTAAATAAATCGTAGAAAGTATATCTACTTTATTAAATTTATTTATCTATGTATCACATTTTCAATAAACTATTTGGTGTATTTTTCAGGTTCCTTCACATAACTAATATTGATTGATTGATTGTTTGGTTTGTGGGCGTCGACTACAATGGCCATTAGCCCGATAATTAATATTAACTGCATTAATTTTTGTAGCGGTACTCCTATAGGAGATGACAAAAAGTGATCGATTCGGCGTGGAATGACCCCTATTCTTCATTCATGCATAGACACGTGACTACTAAATCGTGTTTCATATATGTACATATACTGATTCCATTTCTCTTCGTTAGACGAGGATTTCCCAATGATCACAGTCGCAAAGATTGTTGACTTTTATCATTCCTTATCACCACGAAGTTGACACTTATGATTCCAACTTTATTTTATAGACCATAACACCTGAAATATACTATTCTAACACATAACTCTCTTCGGTAATGCTAAAAAAACATATTTTAGCATTTTATTACTTTCATTTATCAACTTCAGTTTCCAGTTCATGATAGTTTATAATGATTAAATAGTACTAATCTCTGTGGAAAAAGTAGACATAAGTATTGATATTGGTATAATATTTAAGATTGATACTGCATAATAAATTAATTCTTAACAACGTATCACAACATATTATATTGATAATAACATGTTATATTGAAATTTAAAAATAACATAACTCTGTTATTGAACAAGTCATCTTTCATCCATAAAAAATGAGATTAACTGTTTGAAGTGACGTTCATTGTTTGTACGGAGAAAATGATTAACCATAACAATCGAGAGAAGTGCGTATCACAATTTTAAACCTTCATCGACAAACTTTGTATTTACATGTTATGATGGCTCTCCATTATCTCCCTAGAATAAATTAAACAAAAAATGTTATTTATAGTAGAAGTCATAATTCCGACAATATTAATAAGTTGAGGTGTTGCAATCTTAGTACGCGTAGCCAGACACATGAAAAAATAAAACAATCGGTGACAAAGATAACGGAGAGTGTGGGTGTGAATTTTTCGAATACCCAGGAGATTGCTCACTGTCTCTCCCTCTTTGTTCGCCTACCAAGCTAAGCATGTCTGCATCTTTACGTTCAAGGATGACTGGAATATAGAAGCACGATATGCACGAGTGGCGATCGTTCGACCCGGAGTCAGAACTTGTTGACTGCGCTTGGAGCCATTTAAAAGCAGCTCTGAATGGTGCTGAAGGTTTAACGCCAGCTACGCTTCGAAATAACGCCACAATAGTGACAAGTTGACAAACGATCGCCAAAATGTAACAATGATGAGTGAGCAATTTCAATGAACGCTTTGATTTTATGCCCATTTTAATGAATACCTCGTCTCACATTGATTCGAATAATTACTAATTCATGCAGGTGGCTTTTCACAGACGTTTTATATATTAGGTTGGGGAATAAGTTCGTAGCGTTTTTATATTTTCTTTTATTTTACAACGATTTTTTTACTGTTTGACAAAGTGTATAATATTCATTCGATAGAGCTCTTTCTGCTCTAAAAAACTCTGCTAATTTTCGAATACATAATTGATTAACACTAGATTTACCAGACTAGTCAAAATGACTTACAATTTCAATTCAAAATTCCTATTACATGTGACATTTTTTTAAAGTAAATAAATACTTACTTTTTATTTAAAAGTAAATGAAGATTTGAAATCCCACCAAGCACTTTCTCTAAACTCCAGTCAGAATGACTGGTTTTGGCAGAAATAGGTATACTCACATACCTGTTATTATATTATATATATATATATATATATATATATATTACATATATAATTTATTATAATTATTATACATATAATTATATATATAATGTACCAGTATATTATATATACTGGTAAATCATTTATTTAAATAGGAGTCTTTGATAAAAACGCTACGAACTTATTCCCCAACCTAATACATAGTTTAGGTATTACTGTAACAAATTGGGTCTGTATATGGATATAACAAAATTATAAAGAAAATATCTAAATTCAATTTTGTTTAAGTCTAATGACGTGCTTTAAAATACACCCTTCTTAGAATGAAAATATATTTGTTTATGTATATACATATATTTGGAATATTGCACACGAAAAAATGTTAAGGTACGGTAATTTTATAAACGAAGAGAGACATATTTATATTACTTAACTTTCTTTTTATCCCGAATCAAACTTGAAGTAGAAATCATTTTAAAGTAAAACAAATTATTAACTTTAATTTATTAAAAAAAATTAAATGGAATAATAAATCACTTTCAAACAGCGTTGCTACACGGATGAAATTATTAAACTTTCATCGAAAACAAATATCTAAGTTAATTTAGATTTCATCTGGTAACTGTTTACAATGTTTATTCAAAAAATAGGAAATCTCTGAATTTTAAGTAACTGTAACAGAAATGGAACTATAAAAATTACTTTTCAATGGGTTAAAGAATGTTAACTTACAATATAATAATGTATCTCAGAAAAACATCTTCCTGTTTTGAGTAACAGTAAAAGGGAAACGAAACGCGAACTTGCTTTGCTATTTTCTATGGAAAGTTTCGAACCACAAGTTTTAACCTTTTTCCGTTGCTAATGGACGCCAGGCAAAATACAGGAAGTTGGTGAATACCGTAATCACTTAAGCGTGCAAGGACGAACAAGGAGATGCACGTAATTTCTCAATTTCACTGAGAGGGAAGTGTTGTAAAAGCTATCTTACGACAGTGTGTGTTCTTTTTTTCTTAATCTATCATCCAAGCTGGCCGCACATTCCCGCCGCTAAGAATGGAAAACGAAACTCGTCGTCGATTGACGTCCATCTGTGTCCTCTCGTTTCTATTTTACTTAGTATTTGATAGCTGCAAATCGTTACGAAACTCCGCGTTTTCACCCGCATAGCTATTGGATATAAAATTCATGTGTTCGTTGAAGAAATGAGTTTTGCCCTTATACATCTTCAATTCCTTCCAAGAAACTGAATTTTACGCACTACTCCATAGAATTTCTATACCAAATGATCAATTGTGATGTAAAAATCTGATCTTTAACCACGCATAAAGAATATGTTAACGGTTAAATATTTTGTATTCTTGTCCGATTTCTAATCGCACACGATGTAACAGTAAGTTATCTTGTGTTCATAGTAGGATATAAATGATCTAAATGAATAATAAGAAAGAATATTTCAACTGCTTATTCTGAAAATGAGCTAAGTTCATTTGTTTTAAAATCCAAACATTTAAAGATTTGTGTTTTAATAAATTTAAAAATATTGGTGACTAATAACTTCATAGTATGATTCTGTGTTTTAAAGTGTATAATTTTCGAAACCAGTTAGGATAACAAACATTGCTGCAAAAAATATGTCATTTTCGATGGCTATAAATGAGCTTATAAATAAAAAAGCATGTAGAGAATGTTATGTTATAAAATTGTGAAATATTCCATTTTCATTCGGTATTAACACAATGTTACGATCAAATTAAAAACTTTTTTCACGTTTTAACTTATTCTTCTCCAATTTGCGTATACGAGAAGAATTTAAAATAAATATGGTGCGCAGATGATACGTAGTGCAATAAATTCATTAAATCGTTTTTCAGTGCTGCGTATAGTCTTATGAATTTATATATTGGTGTCAACTTAATATTATTAAACAGATTGTTCACTCAGTCGCATTACCGTCATCAATTTTTACTATATGAGTAATTTTTCTTGTTTGCTTGTTTAATATATTATATCAAAAATGTCCGTTTAAAATTATTAAGATATAACTTGAGCCACTTGTAAAATAAAAATTGTTATTAATTGTAAAATAACTGTTCAATAAAAATTGCTATTAGCCAACTAATTTTCTTTTTATAAATTCCTAGTGAATTTACATGCATTATTTGCAATTTGCCCCAAAATTAAAAAATAATGTAAAAATATAAATATTATAATAACTAGATTGACTTTTTTGGAAAGTAAACTTAGGGTACTTTCAAAATAAACGGGTCATGTAACCCTTACACAGATATTCCATTTATGTAACATACGTATATATATAATTTAATATAACATATAATTTATGTAACATGTAACAAAGAGTCTATCTTATTATTAGCAAACGTTGTTAAGGTTACAATGTGTGATTTATATTCAGAATTAAACGAAATCTATATTCACGGACCTGCATACGTCCGTGAATTCTTTAGTTCGACTTTAACCGAGTAAGTATTAAAACTAATTGGTATTTTCGATTACTGATTGTTTATTCAAATAAGGAAATCTTTAATGAGTCGTACCCAATTTAGAGTCAGAATAGAAAGGAATCTTTGCTTATTGTAATGGACAAAAGACGAATATTTGCCAGTACTATTTTATTTACTATTTTCATTACAATATTTAAACTTATAATAAGTTATTATAACAGTAATGGTAACGATCACGATGAAACAGTAATAGCAGTAATGATAATAATACTAACAATAGTAAAATTTCACAAAAGGAGAAAAGAGGAAATAAAGCTATGTGTTATAAAAATATATTATATAATTGTATCATGGAATTAGTTACAAGATTATTGAAATCAAGTAGATCTTCTTTTCTTAACTTGAAGAATTTCAATTTTAATTGCAAAAGAAGGAAAGTATTTAGAAAATGTTTGTCATGTTATTTATTGGTTTGCTAGTATCATGTCTAAGATAATTGTAACTCCAAACTGAGTTGCTATAATCACCGGGATTGCAATGACACAGTTTGTATGTATTTTTTAGATAATTGCTCGATATAAGAAACTGGCACGTGAACCCTGTTCTTTTTAGTCACAGATGTTACTGTCTCTTATAAATCAAATCACAGGCTGTAAACAGAACTAGATTCAAAGCAATGAAATAGAACCACATTCCGATATACACGAGAAAGGTTCTAACTTTAGGAACATAAAATAAGATTCAAAAATATCACCTGTAACTTCTTATACTAACAATAAGTAAATTTTCGATTCTTAAGTTCTGAAATCAGTCCTTTTAAAATAATCGAAACATTCAAATTATGTAATTTGTACGAAATGTTATGAAAAGCCCAAATGTCGCGTTAATATAACAAAGATCTGCTAAGTCCTACCGACAAATCGTATTAATTATTTTATTGAACTTCTTCTACTTCCTGTTTAGATAGTGGCAATCAAATTTATAGAAATGTGCATTAAAATGTTATACATAATAATCATTTTTTCTATGCTGAATTTTTCTAAGCTATATTGCACAACATCAAGCAACATTTTATAAAATATTATCCTATTTAAGTAATCATTTCAACAAAAATATATTTTAATAATTCGCTTTCTGTCTTGATATCATAATACATGTGGCGCTGTTTATCGGACCAAAAGAAATCTTGATGTCCAATAATAAATGAGACGTTGTAGTAAATGTTAATATCGTAATTTATTGCAGCCAAGTGCTGAATAATTTTTGTTAAAATATTTTTGATCACATTATTATCGACAATATGTAAAATATCGTAGCGACCATTATGATAAGTATTCTGTATAAATGGGCGATAAAGGGAAATGGATATTAGACTAGGAGTAAGGTCGACCTAGAAAACTGTTCACTCTGATAATATCAGTCGCTCGGATAATACAAATAAATGATTGGTCGGTATTAAAAATGTGCATATTCTTGCGTAAAATGCGCAACAATTCAACAACCGTATGCCGTTGGTATATTTATTTTGATCCTATAGGAAAAGGCTTTCATTTCATAATGATTGTTTGTTACAGAATGTGAGTTGATTTATGCTTGATACAGCAATCAATTAGCTACGTAGCAATACGTACACTTCTGTATGCGTGGACAAATTTTGAATGAGATTATTCGACCTTATGATTTAATTAATTACTGTTTATATTTAACAATTTAATTAATTATCAAGCTTGTCTACGATAGATGTAAGCAGATTTTTCAACATATTGTATCTTATCATCTTTTAATATGTGTCCCTCGTATCATGTGACATAAATCTACATTTTTTCCTTTAAACTACTGAATAATAAAGAAATTCTATTGCATTGATAATTGAACCAACGTCATTATAATTATCTTACCTTAAAAAAATTTGGTCGAAACTTTTACTTAGTTACTGAACTTGCAGAAATAGCAAGTTTAGCAAAATAGCTAAATTTTATTACCAGTTAAAGGATCAGTGTTAAATTGATTTCTACAGTGATAATATACTTAACACACTTGACTTGAAATTCGACAGTAGAAATTCATCATAATAGTTAATATACGAATTGTTTGATATATTACTTGTATCAGGGATATAAAATCATGTATAAGTATATGCGATTATATTCATGTGTCCTTATTGGTATTCATTCATATTTTCATTTATTCAAACGATTAAATCTGAATAAGCATGAATGAATAAAAGGAATAACTGACTCTCATAAAAATTCAGGCGTCGTTAAGATATGACTAACATAGTGTTAATGAGTTTCAGCACGTTGATATATCGAGGCTCTACGAATTCCGCTATATATGGCTTTACGCGCGGACGGCCAACAACGTCAGCAAATTCCTGTAGAACTTTCCCTCCATCAGATTCTGATAATTTTAGACAAAACTACCTGCCTGGTTTGGATGAAAACGGCACACGACATGTATTCCATATGATTCATATGTATTTCATGACACACGAGGAACGCGCCGGTAAATCTGTATACTGCTTTGCCTCACGGAGTCAGAGTCCGCTTAGCCGGTGCACGTGACCATGCTCGATGTAACGAGTCTCACGTCACGTGCATCGGACAGTGCACCGGCTGCCACGCTCTCTTGCACGTGAATTCTGCATAAAGCAGGTGTGGTATCAGTAACGCTTTTATAGCCGAACGGAAATTAGGTCTACCTTAAGTATTTTCGCTCCGAACACGTAAAAAAACGCGCCAATAAAGACTACCGAATTGTTTTGATACGATTACATAGTAAGGGAAAGTTGAATAAAATTGGGTGATATCGTTTTATGTGACAAGAGCTTCGGGGAGATTTTACCGTTGTTCCACAGAGCTTTTAGCATACGATACATGTAATTTTACTTGTTGTGTCATGCTGGATACCAATGCGGATTACAGGGCACAAGGACTTTATTACATTTCTAGACAGTATATTTTGTATGTTTCCTATACGATGTTATTTACGCACTGAATTCCGCAAATGTAACGTTATTTAACTTCACCTAACCGTACTTGGTAAATAATAAAGTTAAAGAACAGGTTAAGGAAATTACTAAAACTAGAAGAAAATGATATAATGATATATGCGTGTACATGTGTAGATTAAAAGTCGGTGTCCATGAAATCACTGTTGACGGAAACAATGTCAGCAATTTGAACATGTGGGTGAAACCGTGTCAATGTAAATATTGTTGGCAATATTATTGTCGGTGATCATGCACCGACCTTTAGGCACTAATACTTCCGTATTTGTTATTATTATAGGAAGCGATATTTTATATATTATACTTCTTACTTCACAAAATCATGAATCATTTATTATAAATTGGAAATATATGAACAGCTTTTTTTTAACGATAACATTTTGATGTGTAATTAACCTTAAATAACAAACTATCATATTTACGCACTACGTTAATGTGAGAAAAATAGAAACCGACGAACAGTTCAGTTCGGTTTAATGCCTTTTATCAGCGCATTACCATTCCCGAAGGTCAATATCTACGGACGCAAGTGATCTATAGAACGGTCATAACATTGCAAAACAAAAAAAAATAGTTCGATTTTGCCATAACAAATACTACTTAGTTAATAGTGGCAATGCAATGGAATGATCACTGTCGGCCGTTTTTGTACTCTCCACATGTATATATACTTTTATATTTTTCTTACATTGTGCCTGTTATCCTAGACGTTTTATTATTGTATATAATATTAGTGAATTAAGTTAATATATGAATATCATTAAGTATATTAAATTGATGTTCTCTCTTTAGTGATATTTTACACTTTTGGTCAGCTTTCTCGCTTCCGACGGAGACAAATGTGATATAATAAATATAGTAAAATAATATGTATCATATGATATAGGTCCACATTTGTCAACAAGACACTAAAAGTTATAATGCATTCATAAATGATATACAATTCGTGCAAAACCTTTAAAGCTTATATACAGTGTAATATCCGAAATATATTGATTTCTTGCTTGTTTGTTTACATGTAATTTAAATATTATTTACGTATAAATTAACTCAACTTGATGGTCAATAACTTAACTCGATACGACCGAGGACTAAGTACCCACACAGTGTGAACTAGACATCCCATACAAAATTATTGAAACACAATAGTTTCGAGAATGGTAAGTTTCCCTACTGATACAATGATAAGTTAGAAAATGTAGGTTTTACCACACATTATAACATTTCAGAGTTATCACGCATTACGCTTAATTTGTATGTGGAGTATCCTTTCTTTATGTGTTAAATATTTGAAGATTTGCGAATTTGAGTTTACAAATGTTTCAAATGTGGAATTTGGAAATTTGAACATCTAATCGTTATGAAATTCGCAAATTTTCAAATTCACAAATTTCTATATATCTGGTTTTCCAAGTCTCTAAATTTCCAGGTTACTAAAGTTCTATTATTCTATACATAATATAGTTCCCAAGTTTTCAAATTCTCTTCCAAAGTTTCCCAAACTCTCAAATGTCAATATGTATTTAAAAATCCCTAAATGTCCACATTTCTAGATCACCAAATCCCTAAAGTCCCGTATCCATAAATCCGGAAGTTCCCAATTTCCTAGGATTACAAATTCTTAAACTAACAGATTCCTAGGTTCTTATATTCGTATATTTTTATATTCCTGCGTCTCAAAATGGTTAAATAACCCTGAAAATTTTAGTCCTCAAAAATGTCTAAGAATCAACAAGTGATTCCACCTTATTTTCCCTAGACTATCCACATTTGCTGTTGACGGTAGATGCTGTGTGTACCAAATGAGATGTATCGCCACTCTCGTCTTCTTTCATTTTCTGCGGGTATATTTTTTCTGACAAATGACGAAAAATACGTATGTTTCATTTCTACGGTTGCGTTGCCAACGGCCACATTCTTTTCGACTGATACTTTCCGCCTTCGCATTATACTATAGATTAATTTTCTTAATCATAACCACCTAAATATCTGCTTTAGTAATAATAATATAAAAAATATTTTATATGCAATTTGAATGGTATCGACGAACAAAATCACTACAAAGAATATTTTTGTGTCAATATTTTCATTAAATTTTCAAAGTTATTGAATGTTTGGAGACGCATGATGTTATTGACAAAGATGCGTGTGGGGAACGAAGATGAATGAGTGCGATGCAGACAGAGAATAAACAAAGCGATGAGTCAACGGTGGAAATGAATGTTAGAACGTGAAGTACAGCGACAGCGGGCAGACATAAGTAAAAATAAACGAATTTTATAAAACGTATAGATACCCGATATTCCCATACATGAACACGTGCCTTCTTTTATACGTATTGTGTGAAAAAATTAGTTACATACAATGTTAGAAATACCAACAATTCATGAAGCACTTCAAATTCAGAAAATTCATATAAAGATTTAATATATGTCATAAATTGTCAACATTTTTATGTTGTACACCAATATTTCCTTATAAAATCTAGAAATATTCAAATATTCTAAAAAATTGTTTTCTATAAAAATAGACGTTCCATTTAATTTGAAAAGAAGATTGTACATATTGGCATTCCTTTTTTGTTACATGATTGCATATTTCTTTTTACCTAAATCGATTTTTCAAAACATTCTGCGTAAAAAAAATACTGAGGTATAATATAGACTAAGGTTAACAATTTATGATATTAAAAATTTCAAGTATTTAATATGAAATATTATAACTTTAAATTTAAAATACTTTAGTATCTTAATACTTAATGTCGTTAAGATCGTACACTATACTTTTTTTGGCAAAATATCTCAGGAATGGATCTATACAGAAAGTAACATACAAATTTATTTTAAAAAATCACATTGAAATTTAGATGTGTGATCACATAAACAAGATTTATAACCAACACTATTTTATATTAAAACCGCATTAGTATTTCTCGAAACATTTTTTGATGAAGTAGCTGGTAATGTATTATTTTAAATAGTTATTTTTATTAATTTATTTTATTCACTCAAAGTTTTTTTAAAGATTACGAGAATGCCGATAGAGAAAGATAACACTGTACAACAGCCGAATGATTTCATAACCGCCACTATGAAATTCTTATAGATCTTTGCGAGCTGAATACGAATCTCCAATCTATTTTTCTTTAAGACGTACAATTTTTGAGAAAATTAATATTAAAAAAAAATTGCAAATTTTCAACTTTGGCAATTTATTGTGCTTTTACCATAGCAGTTATTCAGTGTTTTTTTACACGAGAAAAACCTGTGAACTTTCCCTAATAAAACGATATAAATTGTTATTACATTGTAAACATTTGAATATTTTTAAACAATAATGAAAGTAAAAAAGATCCCAAAAATGCATCAATTTTTGCTGATATTTTTAAATTTATTTAAAAAACTATGGGTCTAGGCGAAAATCTAACCATCGTACGCAATAGATCAGACATTTCTGCTGCAGGAAAAATAGTTCAGCAAAACACGCGTCGCTGCCAGTGGTACTCACAAGAGAACATATTCAAGTGTGACACGCCGATTTCGTTGAACCTTACAGAAATTATAGTTCTCAAAAAAATATTTGACACGTATTTTTGCTTATCGGCAATCGTTCATGTTGAAGGGGTAATTAGTCGCCCTCAAACTTTGGAGTTGAAAATACGTTTTTTGGAATATCTTGGAAACTAGGGGATGTAGGACGGTACTTTTTTTTGATTTAGTATGCTTTTTAATGCCGAATCGACTTGTAGTGAAAATGTTTAAAAAAAACTCTATTTGTTTAAACAATATGTTAAAAGATTTATACTTTTTAGTAATTTTGTTTGTTAAACGTGAATATATCTTCGCGTAAATTAATATACATGAAGTATAGACAGGAATAAAGGATATGTGTTCTTGGAATCTTCGATTTTTTATTATTTAACGATTTTTATTAAATCCATGCATTTCCGTCACTTCGGATAGTGAAAGATGTTCAGTCTTGTTTTGCAGCGGATACTATAAACTTTTACAGTGTTTTGGAGAGCAAGTATGTTACACAATACCGGTAGTTGTATCTCCGAATCCCAAAACAGGTATCAAAGGTATATGTATACTTGACGGGGTCCTAATTACCACTGCAGTAGTCATAGGTTTACGTATTATAATTTAAACAGCTCAGTAATAAATTAAAACATTTATGTTTGAATATTTTCATTAGGTAAAAGTGAAGCATCTCATAACAAAGCACTCTCTGTTTAAATACTAACACTTATCGAGTACAATTTACTAAACTTTCAATAATCTGCAAATGTAGTAATGGAATGTGTACATAGTAGATGTAAGTTTACATCTTAACAGTTTTGTTTTATGCTTCTGATTAACAAAGTATCAGTACACCTTCACTCTCATATGTGTGGAAAAAATTTCCTTTAACTTATGATGACCTTTATTAACATGGCGTTTGGAAATAAATTAAAGTTACAAACTGAAGGAAACTCTTACGACAATTAGTGAAAGAAGAATTGTATTCAAGATAAGATGATTCAGGATAATCGGAGTTTGCGTAATGGAATACCAGATGTCATACAAATTCTTAAGGTGATTAACAATAAAGTAGGATATTCACTTACATTAGGAAGATTAATCATTTAAATGGGAGAATCTTTCATCTCTCTATAAGACTTAAACCATCTGTATGCTGAGGTATTACAATTTTAAAGAGCACTTAATTTGATTGTATATACATTGATCGTAATAGATCGTAAACTGTTGTGATTTCATTTTTGTTGAAAAATAAGCAGCAACTAAATTTTTGTAGTATTATTCAGGTAGTGCTAATAAACGAACACGCGCTCGATTAAAATTCAGCTGGTTAATATATTTTAAGTTTTACAATTAACATCAACTATGATATACACTTAACACTGGGCTTACGGGACCCGTCAAAATGTCGGATCATAGATTTCTTATTCTCAATTACGAAAATTATTGAAGTACTTATTGCAAAATGCACGTTAACCTTCATGGAGATAAAGAATCTTCGTATAAACTGGTTTATGTATTATCCCTTATTTATTTGCTTTTATAGTTCACTTTCAATGCAGACATAAGTGGTCATTGAACATCCGTAAATCTAGTGTTAACAACGCAAATGATTTAACTACGCTCGACATGAAAGGAAATAACGCATCGACAGTTCTTTTGTTGCACCTGCCTTTCTTGAAATATTTTTCAACAAACTTTCTGACCTTCCATGACCCTTATTTTCTCCTTCGGAATTCAAATGGGTTTTTCTCGGATATAAAAATGTTACACGGCGTGAGGGATGAAGGGCATTGACTTCTTTCTTCCACCAAGTTTCAAATTCTCGCCGCGACCATATCGTAACTTATCTTATCCTACACTAACCTACGAACTTTTAAATAATCTCATTTGGCATTTATGAAGAAGAATATAATTTAGATTCTTATATGACATAATCTGTACATTTTTTTATCCCGTCATAACAATGTTGAATTGCTAGTTAAAAATTAATAATTGAATGTGAATGAGATTGATTGTATAAAATGGTGAAGTTATAATAAGTATCTTAAGTTTAATGTTATAAATTCAGACAAGTGAGTATTTATAATTTGATTCGGTAATAGTTACCAGAAATTCATAACGGAATGAAAGGTATTGAAACTCAACTCCAATTATATTTTGATCTCTAATTTTACTGAATAAGAGAAGATTTTTATGACTTATAACTGTGTCATTCAATGGAATAAAAGATATAATAAGTTCTTAACGTTATATACGTTAATGTTATTAATGTTATATATATATTAAATATACATGTATTATATTATATGCATTGAGTGAAGTTTCATATATTCAACGAAGATTTATATTCCGTTTCTTTCAAGAGGATAATTATACACTTCTGTAATTAATGCATTTAGGATCCAAGTAGATGGTAAATAATATTACTCCGAAAAAATTTGGAATTTTTTAGTTAAAGTTCAATTAAGTAAAAAATCTTAATGTGAAGAATAATGAAGTTTAATAAAAGTAAAATATTAGTGAAAGCAGTTTCATGTTGTTGGGATTTGTTTGTTACGATAACCATCCTTTTTCCGCTTACGGATTCGGCTCTGGAATGAAGATAAAAAAAATTCTTTTCAGCAAAATCTTTCTTCTATGTCACGATAATATGTCAATGTACTACTAACATACTAATATTATGCAGTATAACTAATAGCCCTTAAGATAATGGATATAGAAATTATATAACGTTTCAACAAAATTTAGATCTTTTTCTTACTTTCACAACAATTAAGAAGAAAAATTTATCGATATTTCTCATTAACCTGGAACATTGTTCCAGATCAGGGATGGCCAACCTTTCGCATGTCATGCAACAATTTGGTAGAAAGCGAATCCAGGTGCGCTAAAAAGCTTTAACGCCTTTTACAAGGGGTAAAGTGAGATATTGATGGAATATACTCTGGTTAGGATCAAGAAAGAGTTACTTAATCACACAACAGATATAAATTATAATAAGAAAACTTTAACACGTATCTATAATGTCTTAATTGCTCTTTTCTAGAAAAAAAATTTCTTTTGTGCGCCAAGAAAAACCCTTCAATGCGCCATGGTTTGGCCACCCCTGTTCCAGATAATGCAATCCAATGGAGAATATAAAAATCCTGCAGTATACTTCCTTCTCGTCACAGACTTAAGAATACATAATAACTTCTTCAGGCTTGTTTCACAACGGAAAAATGGGAAGAAAGAAGAAACAAAGTTACCTTGCGGCTAGTGGTCCGATCACAATCTAATGATCCGTAAGAAAGAATTCGCTATACTTAGGGAAAAGTAAGAAAAAAGTATATTAGTAAATTGGCGAAACGAAACTGTCCTTAGTTCCTGTTATAAAGCCACAATAAATCACCGTAAAAAATTTAATAACGACTGGTTGACGATGTTAATTGCTAGAATGAATTCGATACTCGTAGTCCTTTGGGGGCCCTTTCTTATCCGTTACAATGAACTAAGCAACGTTCGTTTCTCTGTAAAATCTGCTAGTCATGTCGAAACTTATAACATTCTCTCAATCGTAGAAAGTTGATGTTTAAATCAACACGCTGGCAGCGACCAATAAAGATTGGGTATTGCTACGCATTAGAAAAATCCCTTGGGTAACAGAATTATGTTCCAACCACGAAATCTCCACACAGAAGAACAACTTACAAACGTTCCTGCAATCCTTTCAGATACCGCTGGTTGTTCAGAGAAGAAAACTGTACCAGTAATTAGGAGTAGACTCTGCAGTGTCACAATTTTGGCGAACATAAGAACCAATGTATTGAAAATAATATATTTAACAAAAGATAAAAATAGCATCAAATTTCATTCGATACATTTGAACGTTTGATAAACATAATAAAATATTAATTGTCCCTTGTATTGAGTAGTAAAGCCAATTGAATTGGATAGCAATGAAATCATAACAGAAACAACAGCATTTTGCATAGAATATAAAAAGACGTAATAATCTACTATAGTTTTGGGATTCCCCAATGAAACTATGACAATCTTTTATTTTATATGTGCCTTACTATTTATATAATAATAATTACATCGTCACTACGTCTACGAGTATTTGATACCCAAATTATATAATTATATATGTTGTACATTTTCTGTTAATACTAATATGCACAATATCTGTCATCAACCAGGAAATCTTATGGAACTTTTAGAAGTTATATTTAATGGCTGATATCCATTGTAATTTAGTTAACTTAGGTGATTTTCAATTCAATTAATTTCACAATTTTAAATTACAAAATTATATTTTTTAGGTACGAACGGATATTTTTTGCACAATTATTAAGCGTATTCAGAAGCGCTATAGTATATACCACACTATATGACTGGCTACGGCCGAAACTTCAAATTTTGTTCATTACAACAATTACTACTTTTTTGATGCCAACTATTTATATTTTTAAGTAAAAATCAAACTTCTTATTAGAAGTCTTGCCATTTTGACAATACTTATCTATATATCACTCCTTTTCAGTTTTCAATTGTACCGATATTCATTATAACTAATTATAAGTCCTAGCTTTCTTTTTTATTTTCGATAACAGGATTATGTAAAAATATCATGCTTGACACCAGAACTTTTTTTTTACGCATGCTTCTACAATTAGCTGCGACTCTGTAAATATTCAAATTACAGATAAGAATTCAGAATATTATTGAATATGTGTGCGAAACACCAGATTTGTAAGCCCATTACTTTTCTATCACAAATTTACCAAAAATTGTGGGGAAACGAATAGCTAAAATGTATAAAATAGGTGAACATGAATTTTCAAATTAGTCAGTCACGAGTAAATAAAAAACTAATAATTACAATCATTAACTCGCAACGAAGAAACGTTTATAAGGGAAGAAACTTTGATTTCCATAATTTCGAAAAAAAATTGCAGTCTATTAATAAGTAACAATCGTTTTTATAAAAGACAATACGGCTGAACTTGATTGAGTAGAAGGTTAGATAGGTAGGTCGGATAGGCTGTTTAATTAGGTACACTCTGGGGGTATGTCAGTTATGTAGAATAGACGGGTAGGTTAGGTGAGTAGATTAAATAAGAAAATTAAGGAAGAGTAGCTAACTGAGTTAGGTAGGTGAGAAGGTGAGTTATGTAAAAGAACTGGTTGGTAGGTCGAGTGTGGTGAATTAGTAAGTTCGGTAAAGGAAATACATAGAGTAAGGTAATTAGGATAGGTAGATCAGTTAGATGTGCTTATAAATAGATAGTTTAATTAAATAGATAATATTGGTTGGGTGGGTATACTGTTTAGATTGGTTATGTAACCCCATAAGCCAGTACTGTACATACTATAATTATATCATAATTGTACATACTAGAATTTATGAGCCAGTTGTTTTAATGCCTAAAAATTTATCAGAAAAGATACCAAGATTGATTTAAAATTAAACGGGATTATTTTATTCATTACTTATGAAGGCTAGAATTGCAGCTGGACAGATAGGCGTGGTCAGTCTCTTGAAACGGATAATGACACTCCTAATAACATATGTATGTATTTCTATGGAGATGCTAATTTTTGCTGCAGCACTCAACACTTTAAAACCGGAATTAGTAAGCATTATCATACACGAAAAGGTGTAACAAAATTTTATTCAAGTTTAAAGCGTCACTTGGTGTATTGAAAAGAAACCTGGAAATATTATAAATACTTTTGAATAAAAGAATAAGACCGATTCAATTATTTTAATGGTAAATAAGCGGTTTGTTGCACAGATACTTAATTGCGACTCTGGCATGTAAATTACTAATCAACGATATATGCACGTGCTTTACCGTACTCATAACCTTGGCAATCTGTAGCTGTCTTAGCAAGCGATAGTAGTAGCAAATTTACATATCTAGAGAGCTGAAGGTTCATATACGGTAACTTTGCTTCCGCGCATTAATTATGTACCTTGATTTCGCTAATAATTTATCAAATTGACAGACAATTACATGAATCGATTAGATTGCATATTCGAACGGTAAAAAGATATCCACCAGTGCTTCCTTTAATACATAATTCGCATTTATAGCATCGCCTGTATAAACAATATCAGAACAATAGTTGTTAATGCTTGCATAACAGCGAAAATTTGAACAATGTATACTATGCAGATATTTGTACATATGAATAAGTTCGAGCATTATATTCATATTTATGACCTGTAGCGTAATTGTTTTACAATGTTTAATAGTATTTGGAAATTACGATCCGAATTATATATAACAAATTAATTGTCGAAGTTAATTGAAATTGCAAATATTCAGCTGTCCTAATCGCCAAATTTATAAAGCGCCGGATAGAAATTTCGATTATTTTTCAGATGCCTGAACGTTTCATTAGGTCCGTTATGACATTTGATGAAGCTATGGCATTTGACAATATGAAAAGTCATGCGCTAAGACAGCATTCATAAGTATGCAGATTTAAAAATTTATAGGTTTAAAACTTTTCTGATTTTATAGATTTTTCAATTTGAGAACTTGCGACTTGTAAATTTTGAAATTTCTAGATTTCTATATTCGACAGTTTATGATTTTGGCTTTTGAATTTGAAAATTTTAGATTTGCAGATTTCTCAATTTAAAAAAGTAAACATTTTCGTTCTCTAAAATTTATAAGTTTAAAAGTTCTTGAATTTCAGGATTACGAAAATTGAAAACTATAGAACTTTGGGAGATTTGTAATTTAGAAAGTTTATAAATTGATAAAATTGTTTCTGTAACTAGTAGGTTTGGAAAATTAATATATATGCTGAACTTGGCCATTTCTTGTTTCCGAAATTTGAGAGTTTGAGCATATCTGGATCCTGAAATTAAAAAATTTCGATATTAAAAGGATTTGTGACTTTGAAAGTCCGTAAATTGAAAAATTTGCATGTTTGAGAACTTTCCATTCAAAAATTTCTATATTTCTGAGCTTAGATATTTGGAATTTATAAATTTTGTAGATTTAAAACATTGTCAATTTAAGAATTCGTGATTTTAAGGATTTCGAAGTTTCTCGATTTGAATACTTGAACATTTTGAAACATTTAACAATTTTTTTTTAATATAAAAGTATTCATGTATGAAAACTTAGAAGTTCCTATATTCCCAAATTCGAAAATGTAAAGATTTTAATATGTGAAATTAAAAAATTTCCATATACCTAAATTGGAAGCTATGTAACTTCTAGATTTATCAGTTTCAAAATTTATGAATTTGAACATTTAACTATATCTAGAGCACTCCTTACAGTTAGTAATATACAAAGCGTTTCAAAAGGAATATAAAAATTTTACAAGATTTCCATAGTTATCTATCATCTGTGCCATTAACCTCTTCGGGGACGAATTATTAATTTCGATTACGACAAAGAAAATTACTTTTATTTCTTTTAAAACTGCTTTTACTTCTCTTGTAGCAATTAGGATTTATTTTCTGGTTAGCAATTTTAGAAAAGATTACAAATTTGTTTTGTTAACGGCTTCGGAAAATAATACATATATCTTTATATAGATTATAAACTACTAAATGTCCACATATGTGGTCAAGGGCGTGAAGAGGTTAAGAATTTGTTCACTTACATAATTAGAAATTGCCGTATTAACTACATAGAAATATGAATAAGAAATGTAACAAAATTTTGTGAAAATATTTGACAAGATTTGTTAAAAAAAATATTGCTTAATCAAATTTTTAACTGCTTCAAAATGACAACATGTTAAGATTAAAAAATATTTCTTAATTGTAGTGAACTTTCATAGCAACTGTTAGAACAAGAAATGTCCTCCATAACAGAGTCTTCACCTTGAAGACGTCTTTGACAACGCGCTTTTCTTTCTGGCACTCCGTTATTTGAAAATCCTTTCCTGAAGAAGAAGAAACATACTGATGGAATATACATGCATGGTCGGCCTCAATAGTCTGTCTACAGTTTTTCCAATAAGTATTTACTATTGAAAAACTTAGTGGAGGCATGTCTTAAATTTTAGTATTCCAAATGCTAAATAGCTTTGAAGAACTGTGAAAAGTTTTAACATATATAAATAATGGAAATTTCCCTCCTCAAAATTTTCAAAATATTATTAATCGTGTCCACCCACTAAATTTCTAGAATAAAAAGAATATAGTTAACTGTCTAACACGATTTTCTAAGATTATAAATTTTACTATCTTTACTTATGATAATAATAATACATGATGAGATGAACTCACCTTACACACTTCTTTATTTCTGAAACTTTCACCCATGCATTAAAGCGATTGACAATAACTTCTTTTTCATTTAATTTATTCTTTAAATTCGCAAAATTCTTTAGCACTAAAAAAAAAGATGAAAACGGGTCATATGTAGTCATAAACACAATAGTGTAGTACTTTACTTTTGCTTTTTTCTGTGAGACTTTAATTCTTTAACCACTTAAATAATTTTTATACGTACTTTATACTAGTTTTTATATATAACTACAACTTAAAAGCATTAAAATACTATCTGAAACTTGTTTTTTACGGCGATGTATCTAATAGTGGTATTTCACCTACCTTCGATAGTTCAATTTCAGTCACAAGTTGCTGTATGAAAATTTCTCAATATGTTCCGAGACGCCATATATATTCCAATACAAAGCACCATATGAATATAATCATGAAATAGTGAATTCGGTAATAAACTGCTCGTGGCACAGGAGAAACGTGACAAAATGATACAACAGCTCTGTCGGGTTAATGTGATAATAATGAAAAATGTTAGAAGTCAAACGTGTTCTTTCAGAAACGTGAGACTTTGACCTTCGACGTGGAACGAGTTTGAAGGTGGCCTTGTAAACGAACTGTGTGCAAGAATAGCGAAGACGACGCCTGAGCTAATTGATAGGACAGCCGGTCGCGTGAATCCAGCCGAGTGTCTGACACTTGCACGTGACTCGATTACACTTTTCCTTCGATGGTATTAACCCATGCGGGGAAAGGCATACAAGCGTGAGTCTCTTTCTTCGTAGTGTGTTCTCTTTTCCGTGTTGATCGGCCGCCGTTAGCACGTGCAAAAGCACGTGGAATCACATACCGCACGTGATCTCAACTTTATCCTCACTACGGAGGTATTATTATCCTTCGTTGCTCCACATCGTTGCTAGTTTCTCCATCGATGCCAATCACTCAGCATTTATGTGTGTACAGAGTGTCACAGAAAATTGACTAATACAAAAACTGATTATTTATATCAAACGAAAAAGTTTTTGTGCTGTTTAGGATGTCTAACCTTCCGCCGTATTATTTCAGCTTAGATATTTCTTGCGCAAGAAATTATGTTGTACCGTAATACAGTGTTTCTTAGACCTTATATTTTGTAACTATGCCGTTCAATTTCTTACTGAATTACGGTATGGCACATTTTCCGTACTTCAGTCAAGAGCAAATCCGGCTTTTGTTGAGGAAATATAACAGTCCCAAGGAAGAAACTTTTTATTTTCTGGCATTTAGGAATTTTTAGGAGTCAAATTTGGGGATGGGTTATGAATTTAAAGGCAAAGAAATTTGAGTACCTTGGAATGTGCAGATCTATGAATACAGAAATTTAACGATTTGACGATTTAGGAATTTTGGGACCTAGATTTTTGTGAATCTAAGTGGTAACGTGGGAATTCGGGAACCTTACGATCGTGAAACTTTGGGATTTGAGGGCTTCAACTTTCCGGGATCCAGAGATATGGCACCCTAAAGATTTGTAAGTTAAAATATTTGAGGTTGGGGAAATTCAAAAGTTTAAAAATTTGGCCATATTTACCAGTTTGAAAATTTGGAAACTAGTAATATTCGAAATATACAAGTTTCGTAACATAGTTTCGAACTTGAAAATTTGAACATTTCGAAATTCAGATGTATACAATCTTTGAATATAAAAATGGTCAAGTTTAAATGTGTACGTCTTCTCATCTAAAACAGCTACACTACATCTTTGTTTAGGGTTGCAAAGAAAAAATATCTAGAAAGTATAGAATGTCTAGTGGCTAAGTTTGCTTTAAAAATCTCGTGTTTTCCCTAAACTCTTCCTGAATCCATACTTGAGAGGAAATAGGTGAAAGGCTTTTCTCGCTACAGTTGTTCTTATCTAAAGGAGGATTACATTTCACATCAATGTACATATCGTACACAAGCTTCTACAACTATTTCCGTTATCGGGGAAATTCAAGGTAGACTAGTAGACGTTTCCGTTTTCTAGTAGTTCAACGCATCTATCATCAAGTAAGTACAAAACGAGATCGCTGTTATAGGGAAAACGGAGATATAAACGAGCAGAGTGCAACTTACAGTAGGTACAAAAAAAGAATGGATTCATTTTTTCGTGAACAATATAAACCATTTCATACCAAATATTTAAAAAATTCATATTTTACGCTCAATAATAAAATGTTGAATTTAACTGTTTCCTTATTCATTATCTAATAATGTCTTTTATCTGTGCATGAATTTTACACTACGGCGTAAGTTATGTTGAAACAACAATGACGGATTGTTTGCAGTTATTACTGATATTCCAAATAATATGCTGTTTTATTTTATATTTATTTCATTCTCGCAGTACAATTGTGTTGTCGCACTTCAAACAATCATTTTTAAAATATGCAATCATTTTATGTTCAACATTGAAAATCAAGGAAATATTGATGTATTTTAATCATAACGTGATTGCTACATTAAATGTATACAGGTTGTCTCGTAATAAGTGTAAGACCCGTAAAGGAGTTGTGGGGGAGGTGATTCTAAGTAACTTTTTCCTTTACAAAAATGGGGTCTAAGCTCTCGTTTTCGTGTTATTAAGGAAAAACACCGACTAATAAGAGCACGCAAATAGCGCCCGCTCAGCCGCGAACGCGAAGCTCCGAATATACGGCCGATCGCGGATGCGAACGAAGAAGTTAGTATTGTGCTATGTTACGTCAAAGTTGAATCACGCATAAAATTGTCTTATCCCTTTTTCAGTAAAAATGTATACCTGAACATTATTATGTGTGATTTAACTTTGACGTAACATAGCACGATACTAATTGGTTTGTTCGCGTCCGCGATCGGCCGTATGTTCGGGGCTTCGCTCTCGCGGCTCAGCGGGCGCTATTTGCGAGCTCTTATTGGTCGGTGTTTTTCCTTAATAACACGAAATCGAGAGCTTAGACCTCATTTTTGCAAAGGAAAAAGTTACTTAGAATCGCCTCCCCCCACAACTCCTTTACGGTCTTATACTTATTACGAAACTCTCTGTATATGTGGGATTGGCGGGGTCTTCAGACCCGAAAAAGGACAAAAGGATTACGGAAAAGACATCACCGGGCGGACACCAGTGGCTCAGTGCGTAGCGTCGACGACTCGTAATCTGAGGGGCTCGAGTCCCAGAGAGTCCGAATATTTTTCCGTATTCCTACATATAGTTTCATAAAATAATTGTTACTTTAACCATAAGTCAATTGTAAATTTAATAAACTTAAAAATTCAGTTTGATAAGAACAATTAGTTAACAATTATTAAGCTGAAAATTGCTATGAAAATGTTTATATTGTACAGATTTTCAGAAACGCTTTCGATTTACTTCAAAACATTCATTGGATATCCGTGGTCTTATGATGTAAGTTAAGAAGAAGAAAAACAGTTAATTTGTTAGTTTCATTTTTCACTTCGTTGTGTATACAATACATATATAGTCAATGTGCTGTATAAAATTAATCAGTTCTTATTTTGCCACGTATATGTACAATACATCAATTGTTATTCTAAGTTCTGTGACAAACTTTTCTTACAAAACTTATGTTAAACTGATTGTAAGATACATCGTGGAACGAACAACGGAACTTGTTCACAGAGAGTGCACAACTTCCTTGAATTACGTAGTCCTGATTTCTTAGTAAGCATTCTGTTCAGCACGCGAATGTTATCGGTAGCTAGATAAGATTCTTGATAAATGAAAAATACTCTCTGGCACGTAAGTTGGAAGTTCATGAAATAAAAGTGGAAAATTTTTGTGAGCATTTGTTAGCTGTTACCTCATATTCGCAACATATTGGCAACAGACCATTAATGGGATTTTTGTGCGCGTTCCATTACTAACATTAATTTGCACTTTCTATTGTTTTTCAACAACTGAAGTAACGAATTTATATTTTACAGGAAAAGTTGTAAATTACACCGAACTTATGTGACTTTTACATGTATATTTCTTAACAAAATTCTTTGAATTTATTAAAGGTCAAGCAGTGCAATAATGTGATTTCCATGCAAAATAAAAAGAAACAGTTTACCTTAAAATATTTTCAAGGACACTTAAAATGTTTTGTAACAAAATATTACAAGTGTATACAAAGTTTTACAATAAAATAATTCATATATTATTTTATCCAAATACAAAAAGTGTACTATAAAAAAAATTTATAATATTGTAGTGGCTAGTCGTAAAGTCTAAAAAAAACATTGGACGTACAAATGGCTAGCACGGTTTATAACCCGGACAATGACGGAGCTGTATTTGAGATAACCGTTTCGATAATTAGAATTTTTAATAAAGCATGTTCGTAGCAAAAATGAATGGTAATGGTCTCGATAGTAAACTGATAGCGTCATAAACTCTGGTATCCTCCAGTGTTTGCAACGCAAGGACAAACGACCTAGTCGCGCTACCTGCCAAGGGCCCTGAGAAATTCCGTTGCATTGCCACCTTTACCAGAAAGCGCTACTTCCGTTAAATCGCACCCCCGCTTCAGAGAAGCGTGCTACGGGCACCAGAAGAGGGACAGTACGATTTGGCAGGATTTAGAATTCGGCAATTGGTTAACTTTACCTTGCAGGGGGATGGCCAAAGGAGCTGATAGTTTTTAACCAGTTAAGTGTATTTGACGACTATATCCGTCATGCGTAATATTTTGTTACAATTTGATATTTAAATTATAATTTTGGCGAAAACTAAATTGTATTCGTAAATTTTAATACGTTTAGAATGTTTAAGACGAAATGAAACAAACAAATAAAAATTATAAATAATTTGAGTTGGATTCATAACTCCCTGAGAACTAACTCGTAAGCAATGCCGTAACAGTGCAGTATATTAGGCTATATTAGATTCTATATCTGCGGTGATTCATGAAAAGAGCTCATGTGCTCGCTATCTCACTTCTTTTTTTCTTGCTGGTCTTCTGTAAATATTTGATTTATTTTTCTAAGTTTTCCGTTTATTATGTATAAATGTATGTTCATGTTAAGCGACTGTGTAAATATCAGTAATAAAATTGTTCATTTTCTAAAATAATGTCGCCTTTTTGACCCAATATTTCAACAGCGCCACTTACTCTGTGTTTAACGGCTATATCCGTCATCGCTTGATTATTGCGACACACACTGGTGCACGCTTTACAAAGAGATCGCCACAGTTAACTGTTCAAAATAACAGGAAGGGAGACAAATGGAGAGTCTTGTTAAAAATCCAACGACATTCTGACGCGCGCTAAAGTAAAAGAAAACGCAACTCTGTGAACCATCATTTATACAAACACGCAACTATTTCCTTTAATATTGATATAAATATTTCATAATCCAGTAAAACATAGGACCTAAGTGAAAAAAGAAATCGTCACAAAAAATAATTAAGTTCTCCGAAATCCCGTACACCAACCAAACGTTAAGAAACAAAATTCAGTAATGTAATAAAAAGTAAAATTCAGCTTTTCCGTTGAAACATATTATACACATACTACTTTATACTATCAGCTCAATTTTGTCTTCCTTTCATCTCTTCATTACTTAATTTCTTAATTACATGCATATCAATCAGCGCACTAATCAGAATAATACTATCCTTAGCATTAAAATAACCGAAGTCGGAAAATAATGGATTAAACATTCGTACTATATTACAGAAATTGTTAAAGTGTTATTGTATAAAGATATGTTAACTTTCATCAACGTAAACAAAAATTATACATACATATTTATATTTATATAATATTTCATAAGTTCATATTATTAGGTAATTATATAATATTAGTATTAATTGATAAGTGATAAAATCATATAGGTTAATTACTCAATTAGAAAAGCGATAATATAATTATGTGTATACAATGTAACTTTAACAAGGTGATAAAGAATTATTTCAAAATGCAATTGAAACGAAGCAAGGATAAGACATTACCGACGTCATAGAGATTCTAGTTATCGAACTTATAAAATTTGATTAGTCGTTCTCAATTACTGATGAGAATGTTCAATAAAATACGTCTCTCCGTTTATAGAGCGCACGTTAACCAGCTTAGATATGGATTCAATATTTTCTTGCATATAAAGATCTTCGTCAGCCCTCTAAAATTACAACCGTTATTAGTAAATTATTTCATAAAAAACTACATAAGTACAATTTAATTTGCTACTTCAATCTTGCTGAATTACAAGAATTGTGTTTAGCAAAGTTTATTGGAGAGCGTTCTGTTATTATTCGCATTAACACATTTATGTATAATATTCAAAACGAACATAAAAATCAATAAAAACTATTCCTAATTTAAAATTTCACATCTAATTTAATAGATGTAAAATATGTAAATTGACTACTAAACATGATTAAATTTAGTATGTAAATGTAATTTTTACATTTAGTAAGTAATATTTGTATCATTCTTCTGTAGATAATTACTCGATTAAAAAATATATTTTTTTTTCTAAATAAAAATATATTCTGTACAATTATGGACATGGTTTTTATAATTATAGAAGGACGCGCAATTAATTTTTCCTCGGGTATAACACATGTAATAGTCCATGTACCAATACACTGTTACGATAATCATAATAAATTTATCTATGAGATTTTAATACGAAATAATATCTGTATAAATAATCTGTATAAATTGTATTAAGTTATACAATTACGTATGTCGAGTAACGACAAAAAAAAATCATAGCTGGCGCTGTTATTCTGAAAAGTTCAAGGTTTGACAGAAAAATTAGAGTGATTAAGGGGGAAAGGGAAAGGTGAAGTCTGCGAACAAATTCGTATTTCAAGAATTTTTAATGCTGTCACGTACAGAAGAGACGGTGCACTGCGAGATTATCATGATTAGCATCTGTAGAAGGAAATGTTCTACTTTCATGAGAGCGAAAGATCAACGAAGAATGGAAACAGGGTAGGGCTGTCTGTAATTATCTGGAATAAAGGCAAACGCGGGAAGAAAGAGATGAAAGGGATAGTGGAAGAAAGAAAGGTGGCGCAAATGACGCTCCGAGCGTGTTAATTGTGACCATCGAACGTGGTAAACTTAACTGGATTTATCTCTTAGATATTTGTGGAACTAATTGAGCTAAACTATTACCGTAATGAATAATAATATTTTACTTGTAATTTTCCATATCTTTACCAATATATGTATTATACATTTCTTTACTTTTATTTTAGTAAACGATTTTTGTCAATTTTATTTGACTTAATTGGTTACTATTACGAAGTAATATAATCTATTTTTTAGGACATTTGTTCTACGTTCTCATATTGAATTCATAACAAATTTGTTTTCGATTTTACTTTTTAAGCGTCTTAATATCATTAGGATATCATTGCTTCAATGTATAAAATTCTTTAATTTAGACATTTAAGCATTTAATAATAATTCATGTACCGTTTTATACGATTCATGGACCTCACGATTGTACCAGTCACGTCCATTTGAGGATTTGTATAAAAACAATACGCTTTTTACTTTTTACGTAATTTGTTATTTAATATATAAATTAAATATGAAATATTTCTTTCAATATATTATTTTTCAAATAAGGAAGTAAAGAAATATGTTTCGTTGCGAAACGTCAATTGCAAAAAGAAAACAATTAATGTTGGTATGCATTACACTAAAATTCGTTACCGTTTGAACATTAGAAGTAAGAAACGAAAGCAAAGGAAAATGAAAGCACTGAATTTTTGTAATTTCCCGCTTCCATACGTTGATGAACTGAACTGAACTGATTCAGGGAATATGATTCCATTAGAAACCCTTTACAGATATACTGTAAATTTACGTTACTTTCAGGTATTTTTAAAATAATTCTTTTTATAATTCATGTCCGCACACACTGAGTGACGAATCACTTTCATCCAATTAGAATGTTTAAAGGAATACTTAATAATCATATGAATACGAATATAAATAATACAAAAATTCTTTGCGATAAAAATTGAAAATGTATTGCATTTTTGTAACAAATTACTATCTGAAATCTTTATTATTTCCCAAGTTGATAAAATGAATTTTTGTATTCAAATATTATTATTATCATATCTGGACACTTATTATACGTAAATTTACATTAGTTGAATTCTTGTTCAAAATATTATATATTGTTCTTTTATTCACGCAAATATTAAACAGCAATTGAGATAAAAATTCGTATCAACAACTTAGATATATTTCAAGTGACTTGCTATCGGTTATTAACAATTTAGTGT
Organism: Coelioxys conoideus; assembly: GCA_947623535.1. Taxonomy (NCBI): domain Eukaryota; kingdom Metazoa; phylum Arthropoda; class Insecta; order Hymenoptera; family Megachilidae; genus Coelioxys; species Coelioxys conoideus. Next base: position 5,168,863 of record OX392457.1, on the reverse strand, counting down.
TACTGATATATTAAACCCTACGCTACTCAATAGCCTCTATAACAAAAGTAAACAATAGTATTAGTCAGTGTATTTCGCTTTATTAAAAGAAAGTAGAAAAACGGTGACAAACAATTATAAATATGAAACACAGCTATATATATATATAATAAAATGCACTAAAGTCAATATTAATCCTGTCATATCTTGTATGTCATATGTCTAAGCCTAAGCCATCAATGAATTGCTAAGGGTTACGATTTAATATACACAATTTCTTTCATGAAACGTTTTGAACTCATGTAAACATAACGGAGCGCGTGTACTCAGATAAACACATTGAAGCGTCATCGAGTAGAACATTGAACAAATTATAATATCCAATATCCAATAAAGGAATTATAACATTATATATGATATACTATCATCTACTTTAAAGTTACACGCCGATATAAAATATTAACACCAAACCTACCGTGTTTATAATGTACACATACTTCGAAATTAAAAGTAGAGTTGACAAATAAATAAATGAACAACATAACAAAATTAATATACACGTTAATTCTTTATCTTACACAAACACAAATTTTAAGAAAACTACGTTAACAAATAGTGTGATTTAAAACAAGAAACTTGTTATATGGTACTTTTAATAAACTTAGTGTTAAATTAAAAACTGTTCAAAAATTTGATTGACTCACCTGGCATGAGCCTTTTTTGCGGAGGATATCCCAACACCTGCGTTCCCATTATAAACACGACGATCAGAAATTTGGCAACTATAATCTTCATTGTCACTTTTGGGTGAAGCTACTCTAAACACAAACAGTGGGTCAGAGTACCAAAGATCACGATTGAGGACGAATAACACGTAACCGAATATTTTCTACTTTGTCGACGAAACTACCGATTTACTTTGATAGATTGTTAATTGTTAGTCGAAACTTGTAACGATAGTCGGCAGAGCTCCTGCCGTTGTCGTACTATGCGATGGTCTGGAGGGCCGGTTGGCGCTTTCACCGGTTTTATACGTGCGCAGGAAAGCACTTCTTCTGGAAGGGGAGATTCTACACGGCTCTTTCATACGTCACAGGAGTATACTATACAACCGCCATTCGTTGTCAAAAATCGCACCCTTGTGACAAAAATGATACGGTTCAAAGAATACAATTTTTGAGTTATGGACGTTAATCTGGAGACATTCGACGAGCAAGTACGTTTAAATTAAAAATGAAGTACTACGATAAATAAATAAGGGATGAAACATAAATTTATTTATACAATTTTTTTCATCTTGACAGAAGTTTATATACATCTTGATAAAAGCAACTTCTTAATTTTTTTAATTGAATGGATGAAGATAAAATGCGGTATTTTAACACGCTCCGTAAACGTACTGTTAACCAGTCACCATTTTTGACGAATATGCTGGTCAAATGAAGCAGCTAATAGGTTGAAAAAGTATTCCAAAAACGCTCCTTTACTAATTATGGAATCATACTTATTCATCTACATAATTTGGCTATTAGGGGGAATTATTGCGGGAATTTCTTCATCATAGGATGATGTATGGATTTAGGGATTTAGGGATTTAGGGATTTATGGATTTATGGATTTATGGACTTATGGATTTATGGATTTATGGATTTATGGATTTATGGTACATTTATGATACATTCTATAAATGTACAGAAACACTAATAATAATGAACTTTTATAGACTCCGGCTTTAGAGCCGAGAATTATTTAATACATTATTACATACATAGTATTTAATGCACTATTAAATAATTGTTGATGACTGGCATCATAAGAGCAATGCTATCAAATAACCAGAAAAAGACCAAAGAGAAAAATTATTGAGCAATATTGCAATTTTACTAATAACATTTAAATGTGTTGACTGTGCACCACGCAAATTGAAGTATCTTTGCTGAATGCAATGAAAATTAATTTACATTTTATAAATGTCGGTGTTGGAGTAGCAATTTTTGTCTAATAACGTGGAGAAACGTTGTTTAATGTTATAAGTTTACAGTTTAATGTTAATCTTTCCGCACCCAACTTTCTCCATACTTAGGCAGATACATCAAATTGTTCATCATAAGCAGATTAACAGTAATTAACCTAATAAGAGTAAACAGAAATAATATTAATAGTACAAATTTTGTAACGAAGATAATAATAAGAACAATTTTTAACTGTTATTAGAGTACAACAATATTATATTCAGATTCTAATTAAGTATGCAGGTATTGTACGCTTGATTCGTATTAATTTAATTTTATTTATCGTAGATACATAAGTAGTGCAATACAGTGCAACGATATTTGTTTCGCAAAATTTATTTTCAAGCTATATATTATTTTATAATAAGTTGTATAGCATTTACACAGTAAATATATTACATTTAATATTTAGCATAAATCACATAGAAATGCATATCACAATAATTCAGCTTATTTCACGTAGAAAGAAGATATGAATACAGTTTTCGCCACTTGTGCAAAGAAAATTTAAAAATGTGCTTTATAAGAAATACATTTCTCTTCCATCCATTTTTCTTCAATTTTATATTCTCAATTTTCTTTATTTTTAACATCCTTGTTTTCTTTTTGTCTGAAGTAAGTTGTTTATTTATTGCTAAAATAAAAACACATAATACATTTGTGATATTTTCATGAACGTCTCATAAATAAAAAAGAGTTACAACACGTACATTTTCCTTTTTCCCATTTGTCATTGTTTCACGATTTGCTCGATCATGATTTGACAGGAAATAGTTTAAGTTTAAGATTTAAATAATCTTAAATAAACAGAAATTGATAATATTTCAATTCGTGTTTGATTTATTTATGAACAATCATATCGGTTATTAAATTTTAAAGATATTCCAACATGATCAGTATTTCAGTTTCCCAAAACGCAAAGAATGATGTTCAACTAATTGTAATTAGCATTAAAAACTCTTCGGGAATGATTTCCCAGCTTCATTTAAAATGACACCATATTGCTACATAATTCAGTTCTGTTCTAACTCCACTATTGTTGACATTTTACATCGTAGGTAGTACAATAAAACGGAATGTTAATGTAAATAATATATTTAATCGTAATTAAATCAAAATATAGTAGCTGGAGGCACGAATGCAAACATTACATTAGATTATCGATAATTTTTCATCGAACAAAAGGCAAAGCATTCTAATGCATTGCAGATATGCAGTACTTACATACTTACATATAAGCATTAAGAAGATGCACACAAGTAGAAAAAATGGTGAAAATAAGTTTATTAAAGGTAAACTATAATCTGCATATAATCCAAAGAAGATGTATCTATCATTTACCTACTATTTATCTATTATTTTGTTTATACATTTTGGAAAAAAAATAAAATCGGTAATCAATAGAATTATTCATAAATTAGTCCGATTATAAACTGAAATACCTTTTTTTTCATTATTTATTGTGAAATAGAAAATGTTCCGAAAATTTTGTCACATCATTGCATGTATCAAAGACAATCATAACAGTGGTATATGTTCGAAATAACGTTGGATTTAAAAAACGTCGAATAATTTAAGGTACGTCTTTCAGATTCCATATCATAGGTTATGTGATACAAATAAGACTTCATCGTGTACTAATTAAATTCGAAAATTAGTTATTCATATAGTTAATAGTTAAAATCTACTATTTTATGATTTACTGCGCCTGACCATTTTGGCTGCGGTAATCAAGACGTTCAAAAACTGTCAAATAACGTAAACAAGCAGAACAGTTAAGTTTTAATAAATTATACAAAATAATAAGAGTAAACATACGTATTAAATTATTTTTAAAATTGTACAAAATATTTGGAGAATTTTTTACAGTTTTTGACTTTATTTCATTAACAAGGTATCAATAGATTTTTATTTATACCGTATGTGTTTATGAAAAATACATAGTATGGGTCTTATAATTGTTGTGGCTTGAAAATGCATATAAATCGGAGCTTACAAGACTCTGATGAATCAAACCCGTATTCTTTCCATTAGACTTCTTGTAAAATAAGAACAATTCGTAGGTTTTTAGGTTCAAATAATTAATAATGATAGCAAAAATATGTTGTAATTTCAACTGTTAAATTTGTATGCCGTGTGTACAGATAAAATTCAGTAATGCATCTTATATTTCTATTATGTACAATTACAAATATTTAAAGGAGTACTCAGTCCTAATTTTGTAAAAACAGCTTCCAAAATTGAAGCTCCAATCATAAATAAGCAATATGATAGTCAATGCGGTATATGAATCCTAAGTTATAATAAGGTAAACCAACATTATAAACCGTTCAGGAAACAAGTATATATATCTAGTATATTTTTAAAGTGATTAGGGATCCGAACTAAGTATTTCTATTTGTTGTTAAGTATCGATTCGCTAACATTCTAGTCAGCTTGCTAAAAGAAAAACACCAGAAAATATATAAACGAAGTGTCTGACAGTACAATGGAGTTTCGTTCACTTAACAACTTATACCAGTTTGACATACCGCTTAGTACATGACTTATCACCGTTTACTGGGTACTAACAATCGCAATTCCTCCGCCATACTGATCGATTGTAAAGCTCATTAGACATGAACTACGGTTAAATCTATGAGATTCATATTGTGTGTAGCATATTGTGCATGTATACTTCCAGCCATAAGTATAGTAGATTCTCGTTATTCAATATCTTGGAATAAATACTGAAAATCTAAATAAACACAATACAATTTCACTTTCTTAAAGTATTATATGCGACACGCTGCTATTTTAGTCAAAGTACAAATTTTACGTGTTACACCAAGTAACTCGTGAACCAACGAAAGTGGACAATGTGTGCGTATTCCTGGTGATGGAAATAAATGTACTTCTATTGCACTGATAATAATAAAGGCAATAAACATATTTTGAAAAACGTTATAGAACATTTCAATTGTTCATTAGATTAATTTTCTGTATCAATTTTTCCATAGTTCCAGCATTAATTTTCTATTCAAATTGTGGCTGATAATATCTGTAAATTTTTCATATCAAGTTACATCTCATAAATTTCTGAAAATATAATTGTCTGTACATATATCATAATGTATTTATTCATATATCACATAATGTACATATCCACTTTTGGTAGCAAAGTACTAGACACTGTTTTCTCATGTTATTTCATTACTTACTGTTTTTGTATTACTTTGTTTTGATTATATGTATACTGTACTTGAACATAAATTTGTATTCAGTATCTAATATTATACACGTTTTTCAACAAATCGTTTTTTATTTTTGTTTTATCTTATATTTTCCAAATGGGTAAAATTGGTTCAGTCTCAATATGTTCCAATTAACGGACATTCATTTATAGATTCTTGTGCATATGTTAAGATGTATATCCATAACATACATGTACAGCCGGTAACCCTCAACTTGTCCGGTGAGGAGGTTTTCCTAGACGTTCCGACGCGATGCCAGTAATTGGCCAAAAAAAAAGATGGTCGCATGGAGTCTCACGCATTTTCGGCAGAATTTATTAGTTCGCGCGGTCACGCACACTAGCTGATCCCAAAACTGTAAACAATCAATAATCCTCACCGGCCAAGTTGAGGGTTGCCGACTGTATGCACTTATATCTATTACATAATTTGTGCAAAATGTGTAAAGGAAAATTGTGATCAAAGTAATAGTCTTTTGTCTAGCAACAAACGTGAAGTATACTATACATATATTATATACTACAACACGACACAACAGGAACGAAAATACAGTTAATCTATAGAAAATAAATAAACTAATATAATTCTGTCATGCGCACCTCTTTTATGCTCGTCATTTACAGTCACGAATACTTTAAGTATATTTAATGCTTGCAACTGCAATTAAAAAATATTACATTAATACTACATCTTATACTTTACAATTGAATCGTTTATAACGAAAATGATGCAACTCTATTCTTTAAGATTGCACTTTTTTGGTTACTTTAAACGCAGGAACTTGAAAAGTGTATAATAGAATCAAAAATTAATAAAAATTGAAATTAGTACCTCGTTTTCATTACAAATAGCACAATTGTTATTGCATTATTGTGCCTATAATATTCATTCAGATACTTAGGTTATATTGTAGGCACTACATTACGAGAAACATTCAGTATACTAGTTATTTCTTCTATAAAGTACTTTCTCCAATTTTAATCTTTCAATATTCTCGTCATTTTTACAAAATCTTGGTTAACAATTAAAAACACTGTGATCCATAACCTTTTTGTTTCGGTCGTTCCTTTCCTCGAGGTTTGAAGGCCACTGACCTTTTAGACGCCTATATACAATATATGACTTCTACTTAGCATCGAGGTATTTTCGGCTATGGCACATGAAAGGTGACCTTGCACGTTCGATTATAGGTGAAGGAATGGCAATTCATGCGTATAAATTTCTTTTTCTGCTTGTTCTTGGCAACTATTAGAAACTTGATTCTTTATTTGTCGTCATAAGAAAAAAACTGATAAAATGTAGACCGAATATGTCTCATGGTATAAGCATTTAACAAACAAATAGCAAAAAAAGTATGTCAGAAATATATTCTTTATTGAGTGCAACAAGAGGGAACCAAAAACAAACTGTCAGTAATCTCAATAACTCAGCGAAACAGGTCTAAAAACGCAACTTCATCGCTCTAGGCGCACTTTGTTTAAAATATTCAAAATAAACAAGATGTTAAGATATTATTAATATGCAAAGTAATTAAAAAATCTTGTATAATCATGTCTTCGACTAAACAAATGCCTTGTTATCAGTTATACGCATATCAAAATAATATCTATATTGCATTGTGTTACAAGCATGCTAAAGTAATTAAATTAGGCCAATTATGCGTTCGCTACCGATTCATTTAAACATAGGAATAAGTATTTTTTAACCGATTAAGTGCATTAAAATAATGATGTATCTCATGTTTCATATTAGATTTTAATTTTCAATATAATGACTTATAAAGAATATTAAATCCACATCCTTCTCTTAGCTATAAATTATAAAAAAAAAACTAGAAATATATTCTGCCTTTAGTAAATTTTAAAGTAAACTTTACACTGTTCTTTGTAGTGTTCAATCCCATAACACTCTTTAATTTTACAATTCTAAACCGTATATGATGTTAGGTCCACCACGTAGGTTAAGATAATTTTAGACTCAAAACTTGCTTCCACAGTTACATCACAGCTACGTAACACTATATCCAAATTTATGATATTAAGTCGCACAGGAGAAAGAAAGGCCCAATTGAAGCCCAATAGTATTAACTCCACGCATGGTGATACACACTAATAATAAGATTCAGTCATCATTAAACACAACTTACGCCCAACTTACTTTTTATGCCTCTGAACTTCTTTCTAAACTTTCAAAAATATAACTCAGTACAGTCTAACACTGGAGACGGACATTTTAGCAATAATATTTTAGTACACTATTCTAAACATATCTGCCGCAAAATTTATATTTATGTTTCTTTCAATTATTTTCCACTCGAAACAAGTGAAAGCTGTGTGTTATAAATTATACATAAGTACATACTTACATACCTTACTGTTAAATACCTATATTTACATATGTTTTGTTTTACGTACGTTTTGTTAAAAACATTTGTTATCTTTTGTACTAACAATAAGTGTATAAATTACGTAATTTGATGTATTAAATATAGACATTTTAATTATTCTTTCAAATTAAAATATTTCACTATCCTATTTTCAATGGCGCAAAAACACCCATAACAGAAACGATTATCATAATCAAGCAGGATGGAGTTATTACAATTCTTCAGAATTATATTATATATTAATTTTAAAGAAAAAGATATGAAAGGAATTTATATACACAATGGCATTACAATTGTTTACTTTACTTTGATATACTAGCTACAAATTTAGAACATTATATCATTTCGTCCCAACTAAACTTTTTAATTTCATTTAAAATAAAAAAATGAATTTTATTACTATTTTCTCTTACTATACTTTTACTGAGAAACAACTCATTTATAATACATTTTTAACTTCTGGTGTTTTAATTTATTAATAGTTTTCTACCAAGAGAGTGCAATAAAGTAAAGATCTACTAAAAGTCAGTATCTTATTATTTTCGTGCCCCAGAGCTACCTCCATCTTGTTATTTCTGTTCACGCTCGTACTGCACTCAACAACTACACCAAAGAATATTTTTGACATCGTTTGAATCATTGTCCGTTGCACCTTGTCGGTCGTTCGCAAGATGGAACATTATTGCGCCTGAGATTATTATCTATGCTTGTTGAACATAATTCGTTCGTATGTTTCGAAAGACTCGACGATCCTCCCGAGTGGTGTACGGTTTTATATTGCCTAACGCACGGATCCGAGCGCACTAGTCTAACTCATAATGCCGACCGTTCTTGGGTCACTTTCATGATCGTGAATCAACGTCATGTATATACATACATGGTATCCTACCTAAAAACACAGAAAAGATCATTGACAGATGAGATTAAACTATTGTATATGGTTGAAGGTCATTTCAAGGTCATATTTTCCAAGATGTCATTCTAACAGTTTTCTTTAAAGAAATGTATTTTGATCTTTGTTATATGGGTTGATTGTGTGGGCTGTTTATTGTTTAAAGAAATACTGGAAAAGGTATTAAATAAAGAAATCAGGAACCAAATTTGAAACTGTAAATATTTTAAATAATTTATCAGATACATATTTTAGTAATTAAATAAAAAAAATAACCAAGTTAAGATGTACACCTTTTATATTTAGTTGTTCGGGCATTAGGTCACGCAGATCAGTAGCAAAAAAATAATAATTCTATCGTATGTTGACTATTTCAATCAGTATGTTCAATTCGATGTTACAAGAGTATCAAACTTCTATTTCAATTGGTAAAAACGAGCAAGAGACATTCTTTTTAAACCAGAATTACGTAACTTATTTGAATTTGTAGGTACAATATTCTGCTACAATTATTTTAAATATCTTTGGTGAATTGGTCGATGCAAGCTTTAATTGCAAAAATGTTTATTTCATACTATTCATAGCAAATGTTAACAACATAAGTCTTAAAGATTGTTAATAAAGTTTTACACTGCTTTTAATAAATATCAGCGATTTTAGTAAATTTTAGTAACAATATTTTAGTAAACATTAAAAGTATTATTATTCAATTTGACTAGAGGGGGTGCTTACTTATTTATTTTAGCGTAATGAATTTATAAAGTCAGAGTGTTCTACTAAGACAGTGTATACAGTGTATATACAATCGGAATGTCACAAAATGTCTCGAGTCGGTAAAATTCTGAATCAACATAGTTAGTGTTAAATTTTCACTCCTACAATTAAACAATTACATTACAATTGATAATTCCATATTTCCAAATTTAGAATTACATCTTTATTATTTGCCCTAATTCGGATAATTTATATATGTAAAATTATTAATACTTTTCATCTGCTTTTCAACTACTAACAATAAATAATATTTACCAATACATTTGCCTTGAACCAGTCTCGTATTTTATTTTTTTAAATAGTTTTCAAGAATATTCGACCGGCGATTGTCACATTACTATAGATTAATAGTCCCTTTTAACTTTTTCTTCTCTAATCGCAATGATTTTAATCAGGAGCATGATTAAACAATATGTTTACAGCGTGCCGTTACAAATACAGACATGCAAGCATGCGGGGAGATATGCAACTTCTACCGAAGTTTTAATTAACTAAATAAATGAATATTGAAAGAAAAACTTTTCTTTCAGAAATGTAGATTCTTATTTTTTTATATAAAAATAAACATTTCATGGTCTCAGATAATTAACTGATCCTTTTCAGATAATGTAGATCGTCGAACTTTTGAATTCTTATTGCTCTAAAAAAAAATTTCAAATGTCTGACATAACGGTCGATCGTATTTCATTAATTTTTTAGATTTTTTAAAAATCTAAAGTAGTTCATGTATCATTCAGTTCACGCATAGAGTATAAAAATATTTACGAATAGTTGATTCTGAAAGTCAGCACTTGATAATTACACCTTCGTTTACCTGTACTTACATCAGGAGTATTTTTGGATTTAACTAAATGTTATCGATCTTTGTTGCAATGTGATATAATTTTATCTTCGAGTATATGTGTTATAATTGTTTTTTTCTTGTTCTTTCACAAGTTTTTAAACGATACATGATCGTGGCTAAACAGCTCTCAAGTAAGTAACATATAGTGTTTTCATGCAAATACGAGACAAGTGGTACTGCTTTGCAATTCCTACGTGACTGGCCTAATATCTATCATCAACGTCTGAATAGCGGCAATCGTTACATATGTATGTGATGAGACTTTACCTACATGTGTTATATACATACATTCTGCATATTAACAAGTACACAAGTTTGTAGCGTATGTATGTTAGAAATATCTCAATCAAATAACTATCTCAATTCAATGATGAATACATAGAAAATTAACTTAGCTATCTAAACGAGCACCGGCAAATACATTACCAATCAAAACTATAGGACAACCCTACGTACATTTATCTCTGCTCCAAGATATCATATTAATGAGATATAATTCTTCCTTTAATATTACCGAATTGTAAATATGTTACATGATTTTTTTTGTTTCCAAAGGAAAAACATTTCTTATATTTCACAAGTAGTACTCATAAACAGGTGTTTTCGGTATAAGAAATTTATTCAAAGAAAATTTATCTGAAAATGCATATTTTCAAGAATAACGATATAACAAAAAGTTGTAATTACAAAAGGTAACCAATTCTTCCGATAATTTTATTAGCTATGAAATCTGTTGAATTGTTGTTCTTCGAGATTCAACTTAATGAACCACGAAGTAGTTAGGTTATGAAATCAGTGGCTCCATTCGAAAGACAAAATTAACAAAACAACTGATGAGTGTAAAATGTTTGTGCTTTATTAAAACTAAGACTTCATATAGCACTTAAGAAAAAATTGTAACACCTGGCAAACTGACAACGGACGTTAAAAAGATAAATATAAAATTGATGTGTACTCTTTGAGAGTTATTTGAAATCTGCTGAAGAGAAAAAAAAGTGTTCTCTCCGGAAAAAAAGTATGTAGTGGGGTTTGGCGTGTTGCTGGGGGGGGGGGGGGGGGGCAACAGCTAAGTTAAAATTAAAGTATTTTCATTGGTTCTAGAAAATTGAAGGAAAATGGACAAAACCCGCCCTTACCAATGCTCACCGCGTGATCATTATTTACCTGAGTAACCTAAAGTAAAAATGCAACGTCGTTTGTCACCTAACAATTCGACACGCATAAAATAATAAACCGCGCTGGCTCTCGAAAATCATGCTAAATTACAAAAAGTTTAAGAATATAAATTTCACGTTATAAAGAACAGCAAAAGGCAGTTGTTGATCATTCATGAATTTTCTAAAGTTAAAAATAAGCCCAATGGCTTCATGATTCTATGAATGCGCCGCAACAAAATCTGTAAATACTATAAGAAGTTCATAGGATATTACTTTATATAACATATTAATAACTAAATGCAACAATAGGTAGATTTTCTGTAGGTTAGCGAGTTTTAACACTTGAATAATTGAAGCTGATTTTTAGAAGTCTATTATTACTTGGATAATTAAAAAGTGCCGTGTTCGTTATTTTTGATTTCCTAAAATTGTTAGATAACTATTGCAAACTAGTATTATAATTTAGAGAAGTAGGAAAGTGTAAATATTTTAACTAGTATTTTTATTTACTCAAACTCTTCGTAAGGAGGAACTTTTTATACTGTAACACATAAGATTTTCGAAATAGAAAATATTGTATGTAAGCTAGAATATAAGAAAACGCCGAGTACGCGCGACCGACGTACAACCCAGGTCAGGCCATAAAATCCCTGTGTACGCGGAGTTGGGTCCCGCTGATTGGGCGGGCCTAGCTTCGCTTTTCAGTATAAATAGCGGCCCTTTTTACAGAAAAGTCAGTTAGCGAGAAGGTGTCCTACGGGTAATTTAGAAGAGCTAAACGCCTTGCTGATTGGCACTCTCTAACTTTCGTTAGAGAGCTAGACGACGGTATTGTTCGGCACTCTCTAAATTCATTCCTTCCCTCACCGTGTACAGTGAATCTTCCCACAGTGCAACAGAGGCCGGAATCGAAACTGCTCACTGTGAGCATAGGAGAAGCGAAATTTAATACTCGGCGGCCGTCCCTTGCTAGGGTGATCCCCCTCGGAATCAGTCAAGCGTTAAACACGATCGGTTACCGAAACGACCGAATATCGGTGAGACACATACTAATGCAAGCAAAGAAAAAGATTGCAATTTTCTTATTTCCTATTATTTTTTCATGAAACTTGTACCATCGTATTCGTCAGGTTTTTCTGATTAAAGTGACACCAAACATGATGTAATTATGTTAATAATTACGTACGTAACGGGTGAATAAAGTTTTTAACGTGAAAGAGGACGGCGAGTGGAAAAGACAGAGAGGCAGAAGGTTGAAGCGTTCGGCAAACATGAAAGACTCCTGCATGTTCTGTCTTTTAAATTCAAAAATCAAAATTCTTTATTTTTGGTTTTTCGTGAATGAAACCTTTACCATCGTATTCGTCTCGTTTTTCTGATTAAAATGATACTAAACACGATATAATTACGATCATAATTACCCGTATAACAAGCTATAAAAGTTTCGGACTTTAGAATCTAAGGAATTCGTATCTCTGCCGTAAATGTAACGTCTGAAACTTGTATGGCTTGTTACACAGGTAATTATGATCGTAATTATATCGTGTTTGGTCTTATTTTGATCGGAAGAACCTCAAGAATATGTTAACAAAATTTGCAGTCAAAAAAATATAAATATTAAAAAATTATATTGGTAAATTTGGAACTGGAGATCTGTCGGCCCGCATCAAAGGGACCGCGGCGAGTGTATCGTGTTACACTTGGACTGGCTCGAGCGAGGCGAACACAGGCGCAGCAACGACGCACGCATAGACGCAGGAAGAGACGTGTCGCACTGTGGGAGGGAATCGAGTGTCGCACTGTGGGAGGATTTACTGTACCTTAGAGTGCAGACGACGCTTTGTTCGGCACTCTCTAAACTTACGTTTAGAGAGCAAGACGACGGGTTGTTCGGCACGCTCTAAGCACGACGGTTTCCCTTCCGTAACCTATAAGAGAGAAGACGACGTGGTGTTCGGCACTCTCTTATAGCGTTCCTAACTCACCCAAATCCTACAAGTCGAGGAAGACGTGGATTCGGCTCCTCGACTTTTCCTTTCAAGAACTAAGAAGAAGACGTCGCCTCCGGTGTACGGCACTTCTTAGTTTCTAAAACCCATCTCCTAACCCTTCTTTTCCTCCTCCTTCGCCTCTCGCGATATTTACGCGTTACAATACGGTATTAATGCTGTGCACTCGAAAACATTTTCATTGTTGGCTAATAGTTACTGTAAAACTTTCGGGTTGAAAAGTTCGATGGACTTTTTTGAAATTATTATTTGTTTTTTATTGATCGCCAATATTGTCTGTTTCACCGGGTTCAAACATCAGGCGTATATTACTACAAAAATATTGTTAAAAGATATTTATTTAAAATTCTTGCAATAAATCAAGTGGCGAGTGAGGGTCACCAATCAAGAGCAAAAAGGTAAATGAAATCATTACAACAGGCATTTCAAGAATTTCTGGTTAGGTCATTATTAACAGGCGCCATATTTTTTACCGATAATGTACTAAGTGATTCATAGTTATATTCACGCCCTGTGGATTGTCCGTCAGCCGTAATTTATATCTCTTTAAAGGAAGTACTATGGACTTTATAATAATATGTGTATACATATAGGTATAATTCATGTGGGGATCGGTAACGAGCGACGGTGTGTGTGTGTGTGTTTTTGCGTTGTATGATCGGAAAGAAGGATACAAGATTCGGGTATGAGAGAGAAAGAAAGCGTGTAACAAAAGAAGTGCGAATGTGAGAATATATAAAGCGTTAGAAGCGTGGAGAATTCAGTGGCGACAGATCCGTTGAATAGTAAAGTTGATTAATTCTTTTTGTATTTCCTTTTATTATTAAAATATATCTTTTGTTACTTTAATCTGTTTATCATCTTCTTGCTCCCATCCTACATTCATGATTTGGCTTTTTAATCAATACGACATCGATTATAATTGGAAATATGGCATTATTAAATGTTACTCGAATTACTCAAATATTTATATTCTTACTGACACCGAAAAACAATTATTACTCAAATTAATAACATTTCATTGAATCACTTTAAGTAATAATTTTTTTTTAGTGTTAGTAACAATATAAATATTTGAGTAATATTCATTTTGAAAACACGGAGCATCATACGTTACTGAATCGAAGACTAATTTTAAAGTTGTACGTGAAAATACATAATTCGTTGGTAATTCACTAGGTCAGTGAAATAACATTTTTCCAATATTTTGTAACTTCTAGCTTCAACGAGCCTTTTTTTACTGCCCCACCATCGAGGAATTGGAGTACAGTAAAGACCCTCACAGTGGACTGCTTGGTTGTCCCTCACAGTGGAAAACGTCTTTTCCTACGCCTATGCGTGCGTCATTGCTGAGCCTATGTTGGCCTCGCTCGAACCAGGCTCGCTCGACATTTAAATGCTTCGCCGTCTCAGCGGCGGATTGTTTTTTTGGACGCGACGTGGAAAGGACAGCCACCGAGTATCAAATTTCGCTTCCATGTCCCTCATAGTGGACAATTTCGATTTCGGCCTCCGGACCACTGTAATGGTCTTTACTGTATAAGGAGGTTGGTTTAGGCGAACGAGATGCATTGGTGCAGATATCGATATTGAATATTAGCCTGCGAAATTATATAACATCGTTGGTACAAAATGCCTTGTGACTTTAAATTGCCAGATTTTTAAGCAAATTATATTAAAAAAATATTCCGTAGTGTATATTAAAATGTATTATACATGCAGTGTATGCCAATAGCGCCTTTAAAAATACATATAGACTTAATAGTATCCCCAACTTAACATAAAAAAGTGAATTGGTTTGCCTTTCATTAAACAAAGTTTTTAATATGAAGTGCCTTTTTGTTTCTGGAACTTGGTTAAACAGAATTTATATTCATATAATTTCTTTAAGGTATTTCCATAACCGTTTAATGTTACGTGTTATGTTAGGTATACTATCAACTACAAATTTCTTAAGAAATATGAAACGATAACAGGATTAAATAACGTTTCACTGAATTATATTTAAAAATACTGGCTTACTTAACGCGTATTTTACCAGTTTTCTTTTCTTTGTATTAATACCTCTGAGCAAATTCACGTACTTATGTTTGGCTTGGTATCGCCACACCAATCTTGGATGAAGTAAACATCTTCAATAATTAACACCAATGAAAATGATGAAATCGGTGAACCCTGATCCACTGCTGCTCTAGAATCATTCTTTTTGCAATTCTTTTGAATTATACCTTCTCTTATGGGTGCTCAAGTACTTGACCATGATCTTAATGACTGTGGAAATGTGCAACGCAATAAAATGAATGTCAGTTTCCTCCTGCTGACATTTCTTTCTTTTTTTGACACATGTTCCAAACGGAGTCATATTGTATTCATTTATGTAACACTTTTTTCTTTTTTCTTCTCATATTACATTATATTTTCTTCTCATTTTCTTCTAAAACTTTTTTGTGTGATATCGTGAAGGATGTAATATGACCACCAAATACGTATAATTTGCTGAAATTTTATACGTAATTTGAATATATCAAATAGTACAGGATTTAGAATAACGTATTATATTACAGATTCAAATCCATTATAGGTAAATAATTTTAAAGGTTAAAAAATTCAACAATTTTAAATACTTTCTCCTAATTTCCGCGCCTTTAGTATACGAAGAATTAAGTTTTCAAATTTTTTTACTTTATGTGTCGAATGTATGACTACGGATCATTTCATATGCTTTTTATTTCTATATTTTAGAACGCCAAAATATAAAAGGAAAAATTTTTGAAGACGCCGAAAATTAAAATCAAAACGTGAACAATAAATTAATTTCATTCCTACTCTTATTTGTCCGACGAGGTCACACCTTTTCATTATTTACGAATTAAATAGTGAAAAGAGCGTTTAATTTTTGTGGGTACCCTGTATATGATAATAAACAAAATTTCTTAAATAATTATTTTCAATTCATGCATTTTCGAGCTGGTGTTCAATGAATTGCTATAGATAATTAATTCGCAATGCAGGAAATAATCAAATTTATCTTCAATAAAAAATCAAGAAACTGCCTAAGAATTATATCAACATCTATCGTATGTTTTAGAATCATACATTTTTTATTTACATGTGACTATGTAAATATCATTTGTTAGTAATAAACGATGAGATATACATATATGTTGTTATTAGAATTAAAAATTTTTTAATTTCAGATTTCTGTTTTAGATCGAGGAAAATGTATGAGGCAGAGAAAAGCAAGAAAAGAATCATTTTATGTTCTTAAACATTGCATGTATTGGTATAAGTTAAAATATTTTATTTCAACTACAATCGGGAACAACAATAAGTGGACAGTTATTGAAAGTAGGAAAAGATGAAGTTTAACCGAATTAACGTAATTGTTATGAACTTCATTTTTATTTATTATATATCCTCATAATGTGTACATTATTTAATGAATAATTGACGTTCATGTTTACATTTCTATGTTAACACGCCGTACTTAACGAAATTGATGGACATGGTTCGAGTAACAACATTTCTAGAATAATTTCAAAATGACAAGATCGAAAGAAATTTGAAATCAAATTCGCCATTTGATCGTTTCGGACCGCTGCAAAAAATTAAGTTACCGTGTGATAGCACGGAAGTATAGTGTATCTAAAAGTGCAGTAGAAAAAATGTATACAAAATATCTACTATATAATACAATAAAAAATTTAAGAGGTCGTGGACGCAAAACGCTGCACCATCATACAAGAGGATCGTCAAATTGTTCGTAAATGCTGACAGGATCCAGCGACTGCATCAGGATGTATTGCAGAAGTAGTGGGATTAAAAGTGTAGGGTGTGAGGTAGATTGAGGTGTGAATGAAGAGTGTTTATGACCGCGTAATTGGTATCGAGTGACCGAGAAGGATGTTTGTAACCGAGTGACCGAATTAGGGAGATTGCGGTGCGAATGAAAAGTGTTTATGGACGAGCGATAGAGATCGAGTGACTGAGAAGAGCGTTTGGAACTGCGTGATCGAACTGGAGACATTGGGGGGTGCGAGGGCTGAATGTTTAGGTTATACGATAAAAAGGTGCGTGAATGCAGCGAGCGAGAGAGTCGTAGATGAGAAGCGTGAGAGTTCAGAGCGAAAGAGTCGAAGAGAGTATAGAGAGTTAAAGAGAGTGATAGAGAGAGTTTGTCCACACGTTAATTAATAAAGACGTTATTAAAAATCCTACAAAAGTTTCACCAAAAACAATAAATCGAAGACTGCATGAAGCTGGATTAAGAAGATGTAAAGCTAGACGAAAGCCACACATCAGTAAAATTAATATCAGGAAACGTTAAGCTTTTGCAAAAAAATATGTGAATATACAACTACCATTGTGGCAAAATATAGTTTGGAGCAACGAAAATAAATTTGAGTTGCGGCAATCAAAAATGAAGCACCAAGTCTGGAGAAAAAAAAGTGAAGCATATAAAAAAAGCATTCATCACACCCACAGTTAAATTTGGCGCCGGATCATTAATGGAACGGGGGTGCTTTTCGTGGAATGGAGTCGGTACATTAGCACAAATTGACGGAATTATGAATGCAGACAAATACATTGATATTCTAAATGAAAATTTAGAAGAAGCAATAGCAAGAATGGGTTGCTACGACAATTTTGTCTTCCAACAAGACAATGATCCCAAACATACTGCTAAGAAAACTACAAAATTTTGTAAGGATCCCTATATTAAATTACTCGAATGGCCGTTCCAGAGTCCAGACTTGAATACTATAGAGAATTTATGAAGTTTACTGGACACAAAAGTTACATTGGACCAGCGAAATAAAAAGGATGATTTTTTCGAAATGTTACACTCCCCGAAAGTATTCCCCGTAGCAAGTATTAATTTCATTGTATATTTCATTTAGTACGTATTTTATTAAGTGTCCACTTATTTTTGTCTCCTGATAGATGGCTGTCACTTTCGTTAAGTACAGCGTGTTTACACAAAGGTGCAAACGTGAACGTCAATTATTTGTTAAATAATGTATATACTATAAAGAAAGAAAGAATATTATATAGAATACTATATTTTTATACCAAAATATGGTAGAGTTTTGAATTGTAAGTAAAAAGGTATTGACCATTATTACCCCTGAACCTAATACCTAACCAGTAATTTCATTTTATTACTTGAAAACTTTCTTCACGTAATATCAAGTTGGACATTCAACCTTATATCATAGATTTCAGCAATATATCGCTGATTATGTAACAGTGTTTATTAATATAAGTGACCTAGTGGCTTAACACAACTAATGTAAGTATTGAAAATGATATCCATTTGCATGAATACAGTGCTACAATCTATTAACTAATGAAGAAACTGCATTCTGAATCATATGCACACTGAGTGTAATGCATGCTTCACAAATACGATGTTTCATATCCTCAGGTGTTGTGGGTGGTTTATGATACACTGTGTCTTTTAATGCGCCCCACAGAAAATAGTCTAAAGTGTACAGGAGTAAGGTGTGGTGACCGTGAAGGCCACAGAAATTGTCCCCCACGACCAATCCATCGATTGGGAAATTTTTTATTTATTATTTGCATTACTTTACCTGCGTAATGTGCAGAACAACCATCATGTTTATACCAGATTTGTGTATGGATATTTAAAGTACATTTTCCAATAAAGCTGATAAGATGTCATTCAAAAAGTTAGCATATTTTTGTCGTGTTAGTCGATCGTCAATAAAATATGACCCAATCAA
Source organism: Coelioxys conoideus (assembly GCA_947623535.1). NCBI lineage: Eukaryota > Metazoa > Arthropoda > Insecta > Hymenoptera > Megachilidae > Coelioxys > Coelioxys conoideus. The sequence continues at coordinate 5,149,830 of OX392457.1, read as the reverse complement.
TCAGTTGTCTAGTATTCCGCACCACATATTAGCACTCCACTAACATTGATGGTCGACATTTCTCATCCAGTGAGAATTTTCTGGTGCCCAGTAATGCATATTTTTTAAATTAATCTGCCTGCGATTAGTAAACGTTGCTCCATGAGTGAGCAAAGAACTGCAATAGTATTTGCATCGGAAGTAGCAGTTTTAGTTACGTAACGTTTAGTACCATTAAAACTTCCGGTTCGTCGAAGCGATTCACATATTCTCTCAAATATTATTTGAGATGGCTCATTTCGTTCAGGATACCTTTCGGCATATATGGCTTTGGCTCTTATTGCATTTTTATGGCACTCACCACAAACTAGAAGCATATAAACTTTTTCGCTATTAGAACATTTCATTTTTACTTTTATATGCCTGGTAATTACACACAAACACCAAAGATAACTTCAATACTGGATTATGAACGCGTAAAAGATTGCAAAATCTATGATATAAGGTCGAATATCGAACTCAATATTAGGTAAAGAAAATTTTCAAATAATAAAATGAAATTACTTGTTACATATTAAGTTGAGGGGTAATAATGGTTAATACTTTTTTACTTAAAATTCGATACCCTAACATATTTTATATAAAAAATATAGTATTCTATTTAAAACAATAAAATTGACCTTAAAATTTCCAAAACGCCTCCTTCCATAAAAAAATAGTGCAGTATACAATGTATCCTTTGAAACAGTGTAAGTTTTGAACATAACATTCTGTCGTGCAACCTACATTTTGGAAGTTACGACGGTGAACATGTTGCGTGGACCACCCTGTACATGTGTTGTGTTATAATATTTTTACAAATGTTTTGTGTAATTGAGAAAAAGAAATCATAGGAGGGATTTCTTTTTTAAATGATTTGAAAATAAAATTTGTTTTCAACCATTAGCAGAGACCATTTCACTTTTATTCCGTTCTAAATCTTCGCTGACACTTTCCAGATATCGAATTATAAATGTCTAAAGTTACGCAAGAAAATGCACAGCTAAGCCCAATGTCTGACATAATTAAGCTGTGATTCTCTTAGAAACACCGGCTGGTTCTTACGACATTACGTGGCCTGATTTACACTAATCTAAGTATTTTTGTAAAATATTATCTACTTTTGGCGCGTTATAACAAGCAGTCTCGTTAACAGAACAAGATCAATTTGTCACTTATAATCACGCCGCTGACACTCAAATGTGTATCAACGTCATTTATAGGCGACAGAAATGAGAATATGTTGGTTATGTATTTCAAAATATGCTTGAAAGTATTAACTCGGTAACGTCAAATGTTATTTTCTACAATAAAATTTTAATGACACGTAGTATTCTTAAAACAATTCATATTTAATTAACTTATGTAACTTCCCCGCGATGCTTTTATCAATAATTAATGAGTTTAAACATTTTGAATTGTTCGTATATAATCACAATGACTGTATAAATGTTTTAGGCGGTAGTAGTTCGTCTATCAAAATATTTCCCGAACATTTTATTATCTTTATTTTAATTATTTTGATAATTAAGAGGTTCAATACTCAAATGAGTCTTATTGTACAAAATGAACTACTACGGTCACAAAATGAATTAATATGAACTAATATTTATATTTACTACATGAATATAAAGACAACATTATTAATTTTTAAGCAAATGTTATAGAATACTGATTAATAAAAATGCATGTACGAGAATATAAACTAATTATAGACTTTTGTCTGACGCTTATTAATTAGTGCGACAAAAAGGTTAGTCTACAAAACCAGAATTATGTTTCTCATTATCAACATAATGTAAACAATATAATAAAATTTTCTAATTTGTTTTTCATTGTAATTATTCGTGTACGAATAATCAATATTAGAAATTAATGTATCCGGAAAATTGAATATAAACGATTACTAAATATGTATAATAACTAATATCCCTATAGCAATCAATTAATAAAATATTTACAACTTATAGTTGCGATTTTAGTTTTACCAAACATTATGTTGTATAATTTGCTTCGAATTTAACACAAAAACGGTCTCGCGTTTCTAATTACATTAAATACGACAAAAAGTTTCGTGTATACGTAAAGTACCTCGAGTCGCTTTCAACTTTCATCATTTTTTACATGATAAAAAATGACAAAGCACATTCTGCATCGCAGTATAAAAACCTTTCTCCACATGCCTTTTATATGCAGTTAATAAAACACCGTTTACGCAGTTGAAAGTGTTTTGTTTGCTGAAGATAATCATCTAAACGTAGAAATTTACGGAAATTAAGATGTGACTTCTTTTTCTTCCATGTCTTTTTCTGTTTCGTTCTCTGCTATAATGGTACATTTACCACCTAGAAGTACCACGTACAAATGCCTTTCAGGTACTCAATCAAATTTACACCGTTACGCATGAATTATGTCTTTTATTCATTTTCGTTTTACTCCGTATAATATAAACGAGTTAAGTGTACCTATTCAACTACGAATGCTTCATTAGGATATTTTTTAGACAGGAAATATTTCCTTTGCAAAATGTCAGCGATATAAAGTATTATTTTATTACGTTGGTTAGCAGATTGATAATCTGCTTGAAATGTTACAAAGGATCTCGATTATTAATGTACCTTTTGATATTTGAATTCGTAAAACAAATTTTTATCTGAATAATGTTTTAATTAATAATGAATAATGTTTCGTGCTCAGTAAGTTCTAAACTTATGAAACTGATATTGTTTTAAGGAAAATATTCTGATGTTTCTCTTAATGATAAACATACAACGGCGCCATATAGTGACGTATAGTATTAATTTTTAAGTTTTGTCATTGGATATTTCGGTACAAAACAGTTACTTAAAGGTGTACTTCTGTGTTATGAAACTGAAATTTAAGTTAAAATAACAGCATGAAACATTCTTCTTAACCAATACTATTATATATGAGGATACTCAATCGTTTTTATTCGGAATGTAAAAATTTGTTTTTTCTTTTAAGAGGAAGATCACCTAATATGAGACTTTCAAACATAACTGACGTGGTCCTATAACGTTTTCCACTTATTCTCATTATGTTTTTGAGGTATTATAAAATTTAAAAACAATAGGCATTCCTCCATATTACGAATAGCATTGTTCCTAATACGTGGAGATAAGTGCTTTCAATATGAGCTAATGTTTTTATGATGCTAAACTTTTGCGTATGGATATTTCATTTTTACTTTAATAAGTCTTTTAATCCATTTTGTTTTAAAATTTGGTACATACAACACAATAACATCATTGTGCGTATAAGCTGGAAAAATTATTCTATTCTTTTTGGTACACGTCTAGCCTACCCTGTCGTAAACGATGCCAGCCATGTCCCGTTAGGATCTATACGGTCGCATGACCATCGCGACCTAAAGATTGTACACGTGATGACTACGTTACAGTTAACAACATATTGTATCCCTACCAGGGGCACAATTCATGGCGTTGACAGACCAACAAGAAAACTCCCATCTTAAGTAGTTAAGGTAAGGTGACAACGTCCATCTTACCACAATTACAAGAAGTTAATCGTCAGTCAAGTAGTCTTTACTTCGTACTACACTGTCATAAGTTCGATCTCCCTCGTACTACCGTCATTCAACAGATTATAATAAACTACATTCGCCAACATATTTTGTCCCTCCCTATGTATATTTCGTCTCAATCACTGAATCATCCTATCTTTGCGACTGTTAGGTCGTAAATTACAGTAAGCGCCGAGTGAATTAGGCGACCACCCAAAGTTTCCTCGATACAATAGTCCTCGGTTTTTTCGTCCCTTCGAACACTTTACCATAGCTTTAGAAAGTCAAGAGGTTTGTTTGTCCCGTAGCAGAAATAAGACCCAGGGAATCGTTACATTTCGTTCAGAGTTTTTCGTATCTTGTTTAGTCCCATCTGGGTTTCACCATCCTTCACCTTAGTACTAGAGTCTTTGTTTCGTATTTTCTATAGATGTCGAGGTATTCCTTAAATTTATTACTGACTACGGACATTTTGGAAACGCCTCTATCCCTCTCCACATTTCCATTCCGCCCTAATTTGTTTAGCCAATCATAATATAGTTACAGTTTTTCCCTTCCTTTGCCTAAAATCTCCACGCCCACCCCGAAGCTTTCTTGGTTTGTTAGAAGCTTCAAAAATTCATTCATTCCATAGTTTTCGAACAGTATACATACAGTCTCTAGTTTTCCCTTAGTTTACATATATCCAGTTTATAGTATTTTAGTTTAGTACTCATTAGTTGTACTTAAACATTTATATTTTATCCGCCAGTTACTAATAAAGTTTAACTATTCTTTGTAATTGTTTCGAAGTTACATATCATACCATACAGTCCGCTATTCGTAATTGTCGGGATTGCCAATAATCCCACGCGTCGTTCATTCGTCACTGATATAATTGTGGACGCTGCGACGCATATACAGCGACTAAAAAAATATAATTAAATATATGATTATATACAGGGTGTCTCATTATGATCTTCCCACGCGATTATCACGCAAAATATTTATTATTCGAAAAAAATATTTAAGGATAACATGTCCTATCTGAAGGAGAACATTTAACGGCGTCCACTGCATTTTTCTGGGTGGAGGCGCTTTCGAGATTTGAAGGTGACTATTGTTTTTCAAATGGAAACGTATTTGCTTTCATACTAGACACGTAGCTTACCTCAAGTCGAATCCATTGATCTACATTATGTTACCTTGAAATGTCATTTAAGGTCATTTCAGTAGATGGAAGTTTTTGAGGTTCCAGTATGACGCTGCTCCAGTTCATTACGATCGCCGTGTTCGACAAACTTTAAATGAAGTGTTTCCTAGTCATTGGATAGGTAGAAATACTCCGATATCCTTTCCACCAAGATCGCTAGATTTAACACCTTTGGATTTTTACTTGCGTGATTACATAAAAGATAATGTTTATGTGGAGCAGCCAACAACAGCCGAAAATATGAAGGCTCGAATAATATGTAAATGCTTTCAGGCAAATTACTAGGAAAACGTTAGAACAAGTTGAAATACCATTGAAATGACCTGGAATGACATTTCAAGGTCAACATAATGTAGATCAATGGATTGAGATAAGCTATGTGTCTAGCGTGAAAAAACTGCGTTTCCATTTAAAAAAACAAAGGTCACCTTCAAATTTTGGAGGCGCCTCCACACAGAAAAAACAAATCACGCTATTGAATGCCCCCTTCGGATAGAGCATGTTTCGTTTAAACATGTTTTTCGAATAATGAATATTTTGCGAGATAATCATGTGGAAAGATTATAATGAGACACTCTGTATATTTAATATCAAAGTAAAATAAGTTGAAAAATATATTGTAATAAATTATAAATGATCAGAAGTATGGAATACTATTGCTGTCATAGTCATAATGTAAAGTAATAAATGGAAACTCAAATTATTCTGTCCTTAATTGAAGCTATCCGATCTTTCTCAGTAATTACACGAGCCGTTTTTAATGTGATAGTCAATTTAGTAAACCATAACTTCTTACAAGTTAAAAGTTAATATATTAACTGTAATATTAAACTACAATTTGAATCATATTATCAAGAAATTGGATATCAAGTGTTGCATTTGTTAATTAAAGATCAGTAATATTTATTACAATATTTAGTAGTGCTGTATAACTGAACATAAATGACGAAACGTAAATGCGTATATTACTGTTAAACTGTCGGACGGGATACTGAAAACACTGAACAACAGCCAAAATTTATTTGGACCGCCGCTATGAAATTCTTATAGATTTTCGCGAGCTAAATACGAATCTGAAATCCGTTTTTTTCTGGTACGTACAGTTTTTAGAAAATTAATATTAAAAAAATTGAAAATTTTCAACTTTGAGAACTTTTTGTGCTTTTACCATAGCAGCTATTCAGTGGCTTTTTACACGATAGAAATCTGTGAACTTTCCCGAATATAACGATATAAATTATAATATTTTAAATTATAACATTTATATAACGATATAAATGTGTCTAGGCGAAAATCTAACCATCGTACGTGATAGAGCAGACATTTCTGCTGCAGGAAGCATTAAGCGAAGTTATAAAATCAGTTTTGTTTCCATTTTATAAGAAAAATAGTTCGGCAAAACGCGCGTCGCTGCCAGCGGCACTCAGTGCCGACTGCCTTGGTATGACGGAAGAACTGAACGATTCAGCGCGATATAACACTGACAATGAGTACCACTGGCAGCGACGCGTGTTTTGCTGAACTATTTTTCTTATAAAATTAAAAGAAAACTGATTTTACAACTTCGCTTGATGCTTCCTGCAGCAGAAATTTCTGATGTATCGCGTACGATGGTTAGATTTTCGCCTAGACCCATAGTTTTTTAAATAAATTTAAAAATGTCAGCAAAAATTGATGCATTTTTGGGGTCTTTTTCACTTTCATTATTGTTTAAAAGTATTTAAATGTTTATAATGTAATAACAATTTATATCGTATATTCGGAAAAGTTCACAGATTTCTATCGTGTAAAAAGCCACTGAATAGCTGCTATGGTAAAAGCACAAAAAAATTCCCAAAGTTGAAAATCTGCCATTTTTTTTTAACATTAATTTTCTAAAAAACCAGAGAAAAACAGATTTCAGATTCGTATTCAGCTCGCGAAAATCTATAAGAATTTCATACTGGCGGTCAAGATAAATCGGAAAAGTCAAAATTTGTTGTACAGGGAAATCGGGCGACGTCATACGCCGTAGGATAAATAAAACAAACTCGCACAGCGCATAAAGCGTAGATGTACTCATTCAATATAAAATGTACCATACCTAATACACCTTCTTACATTTTTATTTTATTCTTTTTCACATTTTGTGCAACAACTTAACTACACTATGTTCAGCATAGTTCTCAGCCAACAAGTCTTAATTTTCCTACAGTTTTGTTAAATATGACGGCTTATTACTCTCTGATGCAACTTTAATAATGCGTATCTTTCATCAAAAGTCTAATACGGAGCAGTTAAGGATTTCTCTATACTTGGTCGGCTTGCAATTGTACTTACACTCATGCATATTGGTCCTACATAAGTGTCTGTAATAAAAGATTCAGCATTTACCTGAATGTACAGTTCATTATTAGAAATGTCAATTCCGGCGTAGAATAGAATTTTTTTCTAAATACTAATAATGATTAATAGCCAACGATAACTCCCCTTTTTTGACGTAGCTGTAATCTCTCCGCAGTCAAACAACTTTCGGTGATGATTTAGCTTGTCGCTCAATTTTAAATCTGTTGACATCCCGTTGAATGTTGACTGTCGACCGAGGGTTGTTAGGTGGTAACGCCTTACTCGATTCGATGTACGGGTGTCGCTGATGCTCTCATCTGTCAGTCGTTGTCCGACAATTCCGTTTCCTCATCGTGACAGTCACGAAATCTGCTTTCTTCGATGACAACACAATCACGCAATAGTGGTTATATCATCACTATTGCCACCATCTCGAGTTCATCGTCATCTGATAGTGGGTAAACATCACTACCGTACTGAGAGCAATAAAATTCTCGTCGTCCAGTAGTGGTCAGGCAACGCTACTGGTTCGAAGGTAACAACATCGTCATTGTCCGACGACAGTTAAACATCACCGTTCACAATTAAGCCCTTTCTTCTTCATTCAGTAGCAACTCTGCTCACTGACATAACGACTGGATATAATCTTTTAATATAATCTTCATTGATCGAAGACGGCCAGGTATTGCCCCCACACGATGAGATGGTATAATCGTTCAATGGCGACATCGTCCTGACTATTGTCACGATACCGAATCTTTATTGTTAGTGGTGAACCATCTGCAGCAGGTGGACTGCAATGTTTACCTAAAACTAAACGTGTACATGGTAGCCTTAAGGAGAGACCTTCATGTAGAAAACCGAAATTATGCCGGTTTTCAATACTTATTTTGAAGGATAAAGAGTGAATGAATATTTTGATGGTTTTAAGGACTATTTAATTAATACATCAACGTCATTTTTCAATTTCTGGTAAATATTTAGAATAAGGGATTCACCTACGATTTCGATCACCTTGAAATATGATGTCAAGGTCATTATTCTGAACAACTTTTTATTATACATGTAATAGTCGGACTTTTTAGTTTTCGAGATATTTGAGAAAATAGTTATCTTAAGACTACATTTTGGGTTGGGTTCTAGAAAATGGAGCGCCCTCCGATTGGGCTGATTTTTATACCATGAATAGCCCTTGACGTAACCATTCCAATGGTGGTCATTCCAACTCTTAATTCCTCCCCCTCTCGCCCCTAATTAGGTTTAGTTAGGTTATATTTGTAAAAAGATAGTGTCCTGTCGGAATAGCGCGCCAGAGTGAGAGCGCTGATGTGTGTGTGAGACAAGTGGGGGAACGTACGTGACACGATGCAGGAGCCGCATCGTGGTGCGAGCTGTATCAACATTTATTATTATAATCGAGTATAACCAATAAATATACATTTATTATTATTATGTCTAATACATATACAGGGTGTCCCAGAAGTCGACGTCAACCCGAAACCGGGTGACGGATAACCGCTCGTCGGATAACCCGATCTTTTTTAAGAAGATGTCGAGCTTGCATTGCGGCTGAAGGAAGGCAGTTTGAACATCTCTTGTAATGCAAATAGTTGATGTTAAACAATTGATGTGCATTTAATAAATGTAAGTATCCAAATTATTGATGTTTAATTTAATAATTTAATTTAACAGCGTCACTATCTGTCTCTCTCACACTTTAAATAGCTCTCTCTGCCTCACTCCAACTGCAATCTTAAAGTTATGGCCTTGCGGAAAGCCACGGGTACATTAGAATCATTTTTAAGTAAGTAAGAGAAATTTGTTCAAATCTGGATTACGGTAAGGACGAATATCAGGCGGACGCCAGTGGCTCAGTGTGTAGCGTCGACGACTCGTGATGTGAGGAGCGCGCGGGTTCGAGTCTCGTTAAATCCGAAAATTTGTCCGTATTCCTACAGGAATTAGCAAGTGCCATACCATTTTGGAATCCTTATTAAATGCGCCAACTTTTAAAATTACTTGCCAAACTCGGCTCGTATCATTTTTTTTCAGTATGGTCAGTTAAAGCTGGGCTAAGTTTTCTGCTTGAATCTTCGGTTGGCCAAAAAGTGACATTTACTTCCAAGCCCGAGCAGTTGGCTTTAAATTTTTGACCAGGATTTAAAGACGCAGTATTCGAGATTACGAAACAAAAAAAAATGATTAAAAAAGTCAATATTTGTAGTAACAGGAGTAAAAAGACCGTCACAGGGTACAGATTTTCTCGATTTTTTTGAAATGTCTATAATTTTTAAAAAATGCGACTTAGATTTTTTTTTATATTTTTCTGATAACTCTTATGACCTAGCCTGTCACCCGGTTTCGGGTTGACGTCGACTTCTGGGACACCCTGTAGAAGTGTGGTTAAATCCTTATTTCCGATATCCAAATAACCATTCATTTAACAATATTTGTTACGGAGAGAGGCGCAGCACCTCTCTGCCGATGCCTTTAACTTTTGAACTACATTTGTATTCCTTGCCTAGTGAGTGCACATATTTGAATTGTATGCGCGTTGACCAATTGTACAAAGTGAAGTGTTTACGCTATTACTTTCTTACATACTATCCGTTCAGTAATCCCTACAGGTGTTTTCAAAGCACCTAACGAAGTCCGTCCAAAAGGGATTTGCGGTTGTTGTCGCCGCGGTTGGGGGGTGGGGGGTGGCAAGCCCACAAAACCAATACAGGAAACCCTAGTTACGATTTATTCACTTTTGGAAATATTGTCAATAAAGCGCTCCATTTTTTCAAAGATCTCGAAAACTAAAAAAGTCCGACTATCACATGTATAACAAAAAGTTGTTCAGAATGATGACCTTGACAACATATTTCAAGATCATCAAAATCGGAGGTGGCTCCCTTATTCTAAATATTAACTCAATTTCTTTGTGGACATAATATACAAAATGGCGGAGGTACAGCCTGTAGACGCACCACGAAGCGACTTCTAAAACGGTCTACATTCTAGTGTAGGTTTTTATTATCCGAAACAGCCAAAACAAAAAAATTTTCTTAGTATGTAGTTGTAGTAAATGGATGAACCTAAGATACCGAAGAAATATTAAAAATTGTAAGAATGGCAGACCTCAGAACAAAAAGTTAAACATTTTATAGAAAAATTGTAGTCTCTTTTGCAATAAGAAAAAAATGTTTATTTCTATTATTTTAACTTACTTTTATCAGTCGAGTAACTTTCGGGTAATCGTGTACGCCGATTTTCAACTTGGCGAAGAGAAGATACATATGTGATTTTGCGACTTACTGGCTAGTCTGTTATTATTTTAATGGTTTTTATATCTGCCATTGCTTTGGAAATTCTGCGTAAATACTTCTTCCGAAACATCTGACTAAACCTTATTACAGGTCTAGAAGTACTTCAAATAGAAATAATAAATAAACTTTTGATCATTACTCCTGCGCGCATCTCGGATCGGCGCGAAGGTGGGTCACATGTATAGGTTTTTACAATAGCTTTGCATTCTACTGCAAATACGAATGCGTTTCGTATTCTATAGGTTTTAAAGTAACTTTTTAAACAAAAAAGAAATTACTTTTTTGACTCCATCTACATGGAGCTCCCCCCCCCCAACAAAATCAGAATATTACCCCACCGCTGCGACAAGGTTCATGGTAAATTCTCGTCTTCGTAGTGGTCGTTTACGAATGTCTGATGGATTCCCAGCGGCCTTTTGAATTTGGTACAAAGTTTCCCGCTTTCTTCCGTTACCTGTGCGGTCGTTGAGCTGGGATAAGCGATGTTGTTAGGGATGCGTGATAAACGCAAGTGATTCAGTGTGACGATAAAGTTTATTAAATAAATAAGGTAGTGTGTAAGAAATATAACTATTCACAAATATACAAGACTATTGATGGAGAATTGACTAAGTGCGAGAGGAAGATACGTAAGACTGTTCGGAACTGACTCTAACTGATTAATACTGATTCTGGTGAACTATTCTGCAGTGTTCTGAAGTATTCTGGTTGAAGTTGTTCTAAAGTATTACTGGTCTGTCGCGATGATCTTCCGCTCTTATAACAATGGTAAGGAAGGCGTTACCACCTCAGAACGCTGAGGGTGGAGTTTGCAAATACCATTGTCGACGCCCTGAATTTCCGGTAGGGGTAGAATTTGTTATTAACTGAAACGTGGTTATCACGTGTACAAGAACCTTTTGGGTCACGATGGTCAAGCGACTGTACTAACTGTGACGGCACATGACTAGCAGCGTTTTTCAAAGGGTAGCCTATTCAGCTAGACATTTCGCCAACTTACAGACTTTAGGACAGGCCTAATTGCCTGTACCTAAGCATCTGAAAGCGGTCATCTATTTCCTTCCATTAATACTAATTCTTTCCTCAACATACTAAAACAAAAACAAAAATGTTCACATTTGGTTAAAACTAATGAGACAATCGACAAATATAGATGCCAACGGGTACCGCGAGGCACGGAATGTTGGTGGGGAGAGCCCTTCTGAAGTACGAACAATGCGGGAAGAGAGTAGTTACGATTAAGACGAGCGAGCGAAGCGATGGGAGCGTGTAGAATTGAAATCATTTATATACTTTTCTTTTGTTATATTTTTCTTATTAATATTAAATAAACGTTGCATTTATTGTAACACTAATATTCTATATCTGCATCTGCGCCAATGCAGTTCGCACTATCGCGCTTGCTCTCTCAACATCTTCTGACGACCTTTGTTCTTTCCGCTGAGTGGTGTGCGTGACCGTACGAACCAATAAATTCCGTCGCCGAAAATGCGTGAGACTCGATGCGACCATGTTTTTTGCGGCCAATTATTGTCGTCGCGTTCGGAACGCCTGGAAAAACCTCCTCACGCGACAAGTTCAAAATTGCGACAGTACGTATGTACATACATGCACACATGCACGAACATATTCAAACACGCTTCCATAACACGGTAGAAAGTTTTTTTTGGCTATGCCGTGTGAAACCGTATTATATGAGACTCAGAATCAGTACAAAAGGAGGATGGCGTTCCGAAAACTTATTAAAAACATTTTTTTCAATTCCGTATAGCAATCTAATTTATATTGAAAATATCAATTTATGAATACCATGCTTTAAAATATCGTAGTTTGACGGAAACTGTTGGAGATCGCAACCATGCACATATTTACAACCTTATTTTCTTTACCATGTCGTTTCCTTTATCCTGTCGTTAAACTTAGGCCCTTTTCCTGTCACCAGTCCTAGACCGTTCAAATACTCATAAATTCCAGAAATCCACTTTCCCTCACTTCTTTACCTCATCCCTGTTTCTTTTTCTCCACTCTCGTACAGATATTTAGCCAATAGTATTTCTGCAAGAAACCTTGCTCGTAAGCTCATCACCTGTTTTGACTCAGATTTCATCTAGTATTTCACCGGGCTGGTCATCGTTGATTGTTAAAGTTAGGAACTAGAGCAGGATTAAGTTGTGCATAATTAAATTAACTAATTAAGAGTTAAACCATCTTAATTCGAATCCAGTTTCCTAACAAGACTGTCTACCAGCTATTCAACATACTTTATCTCCAGATTACGTAAATAGAAAAAAACAAAAAAGGGCCCGTCGTTCATGGGCCCTCGACTACGATTGTATTTCACAACAGATCGATATCGCATTGCACTTTATCCTCTTAGTACGGCGGGATCCATTGTGGATAGCGTGTGGACTGTGCATAACCGTTTCCGCTATAACATCGGAATACGGTTACAAATGGGTAACTTCCAATCTATTTATACATTTTCATATGAGCGCACTATAATTCTTTATTCTTTTCCGTCATTAGTTTAAGGTAATTTGGTGTTTAAATATGTTAAACGAAAGACATGTTATCCAATGCTGTAGAAGTACAGTGTTGTACGAATGTTTTCACAATTTTCTTATCGCGCTTGAGCGGAAGCGTATTATGAGATACCGTGTTGCTGTACGGCTACCTGTATGAATATACCGAATTGTTGACAATTCTTTTGATTTTAATTGTAATTTTAATATAAAGTAAATTTCAATTTCAATTGCAGTTTCATACATAATATATCAAAGTCAACTTTCCAGTTTTCAAAGCGTTTAACTATGGAGAAGCGCTAAAAGTATAGAATCACGCTTTACTATATCATGTTTACATTTACTATAAGAAACTGCAGTAATATTTAAATATTTTCTTTAGAATTCAGACTTTTCTACTCTATTGAGATCATGAACTGATACATGACTCTTCAGATTAATGATAATGGGAATTTAATGCAAATCAGCACATTGATTTTTGAAATGTCTGAATACCTGTATTCAAATTACAAAGCTGTTTATAATATTAGATATAAGTAACTGTTAAAAAAAACATAAAATAACTATTCTTTTAAAGAGTTTTAAGTGAATCGTTATGTGCGATTTTACCTACCAATGTAATTATATTTACAACGTATTAAGAATAAAATCTTCTAGAATAGAAGAATATCTTCCACCTGTCTGTATGTTTATATTTTTTTCTGTTCAAATATTTGTTACCATATATTTTAATTTATATTACCATATACAGGGTCTGTCCGGAAAGTAATCCAATTAAGTACGTAAATAAAAATTTATTTGTATTATTGGCACAATCCTTTAAAATTCCACAAAGTATTCCCTTTTGGCATCAACACACTTTTGCCAGTGACTTTTCCATGTTTACTACGCATCCTGGAAAGCGTTGATGGAGACATCGTTTAATGCCTTCGTCACGGCGGATTGAATCGCTTCTATGGTTCGAAAATGGATTACTTTGAGATCAGTTTTAATTCTCAGGAACAGGAAGAAATCTGCTGGAACCATGTTAGGACCCTAAGGGGGCCGTCGTAACGTTACCAAGCTGTGCTGGTTAAGAATTCTTTGACACGCAGAGCGGTATGGCAGGGAACGTTGTCGTGATGCAACTGCCACGTAGCGGTGATCTCTTTCCGGGTACGTACCACCCTTTTCCTCAACCTGTCAAGCACTTGTATGTAATATGTGGAATTGACTGTCTACCCTTGAGTTATAAATTCTTTGTGGACCAAGCTCTTCGCATAAAAAAAAAAACAATGAGCATGGTTTTTCGTCAACACTGGTGCTTGTCGTTCGTCCAGATCGGAGGTCATTTTCCACGTTTTCGCAACCATTTTTGAACAAATTCAACTACCTGGAAACTTGAGAACAAGAGAGAGCAGAGTCCCCGTGTGCTTCTTTAACCATTTGGTACCTGCCGACGAGGCTTTTATTCAATTTAGCACAGAATTTAATCATATAACGTTGTTCGACCGTTTCCTCCATTGCACGTCGTGACACAGGCATTGCCAATAGGTTAACGTTTATAAAGATTCTGACGCCCCCGAAGCGCGGATCTGGTCGAGGTTGTAAACAAATGAAGTTAAGAGTCCCTTCCATCTATCCCAACAAGTTCGAACACGCTCGGAGAAGGAAAACTGGCGGAAATAAACAAATTGCATTACTTTCCGGACAGACCTTGTACTTCATTTCTGAATCACGCTATAAAGGGTTATTCATTAAGGTAACATTTTGTTGGACTATTAATGATTTACAAAAATGAATTACTGCAATGAGAGACACTGTTATTAAACAAAACAAAGTTTTTATTTATTTGAAGTTAAGAAATAAAAGAATAAATTACTTCCTTCAGAGCCTTCAAAATAAATTCTTATTACGCCGTAATAATCTGAGTTATTTAATTACAAGTAATCACATATTCCAATACATTTTATATTCCATATCAATTTATGCCTGGGTTTACAAGTACAACAAAATTTGTAACACCTATACAAACAACCATAACAGTAATTCGTACCTTCCAATTTATGGTACTGTAGCGTAGAAAGATATAAAGTTTCACTATTAGTAGAAAGGTTTTATGTGACCACATACCAGTAAAAGTTACTTAATACAGTGTACGTGAAACGCTTAATAGAATCATAAAGAGTGTCCAAATAAAAAGAAGAAATCATTTTCGTTGCGATCTTGAAAAAGTAGCTCGGTATTCAGTGTAAGCTTTAAATCTTCCGTAATCGGCAGTTCTTGCTTCGAGGCGGGAATCTCACGTTTCAGAGTGTCTATTAAGCCAATGGCTATACATGGAACCACGATCGAACGCAATTATCCCTTTTGTAGTGGCAACAATAAACTGCTACGTGGCAATGGCTATATGCCTTAGGTGTAGGCGGATAACAAGACACGAATGTCAACCGATTATCAATGGACGATTAAACGGCATTCCTGGACACCGTATCATTATATGTGAGATATAGATTTCCCCGCGAGGAACCTATCAGTGTTTCATATAACGCACACATGGAAAATACACGAAGGCAGCCTCGTAACAAGACAATTTCGAATAACTCATAAATCGTCGAATATGGAAACAAATCTTTCCAGCAAAAGTTACGTGATCATCAGAGGAACATGTTCTGCCGTCATTGTTTTGTTATTAGTTTAATTGTTTATCGAGATATCTTCATATTCGGGGTTTAAACGGGGTACCTTATTGTTACGGATAGAAGCAAACGAATTTGGCACAAAGAGCCAGAAAATTGAACATCATTTGAAATATTAAATACACGTCCGAATTATTAGTAGTTATAGGGATTTCGGGTGAGCTAGCTCACAAGCAGTAGTGCATGGGTTCGCCCATGCCTAGAAGCCTTTACGTGCACGGGGAAACCCGTGGCCGTACCCGCCAGCATCAAGAGTGTTTGGCGTAGAAAAAGCCACCGTAATACCGGGGGTTAAAATCCGCCCGGGAGTGGTGGTCCTTACCATAGCACCGAGAGCCCATGCTGCTCGGGAGAGGTAAGACCCGGAAGGGGACGAGCTGGCTCGTCTCGCGACCGGTAAGGCTGTCTGCGTGATCGTTGGCCCCGAAATCGGTATATAATAATTTAAGAAAGCGATATAAAACGATAGCCAGAAAGCGGCAAACAATTATTGTCAAAGAGGACAAAGCCAACTGTGGTCAAAGGACGGACGGTATATTCTAAAATTCAGAATAGAAGAACATTTAGTCGGTAAAGAGTCTTGAGTTTCAGAGAATCGTTTGGGTGCGAACGTCGGTCACGAAATAAGAAATCGTTCATTCCTTTGCGGCGTCTCCAGAAACTTCCAGAAATATAGATTAAAACCGCGAACCGCTGCGTTCAGCTGCGTATATTTCCAGAGTGCCGTTGCGTTTGTCGGCGGGGGCCGAGTGGGCTGCCGGCGGGTTGCTTTGTCGGCGCGCGGCACGGTGGTGCGGCCGCGGGCCGGGCGGGCTGCCGGCGGGCGCTTGTGTCGGCGCGTGGCACGGCGGTTCGGCCGCGGCGGAGCGGCGTAGTAAGATTCGGCGAAGGGTGGTACCGATTTTTCGAGAATTCGGGGTAGGGTGATCTTTCGAGAAACCAGCAAAACTGATGGGAGGCGTGGCGGGGGAATGGACGACATAAAAGGCCCGGAGGAGGCCAGCGAGGGATTTATTGTATTTTCGGCGAGTGAGGAAGCAACGTGTTAAGACGCAAGCTATTACGGATTGATCATTGTATTTCGGCGTGTGAAGAAGAAAGTTGTATTACGCGTCCTTGTAATATTGAAAGTACGAGAATAATAAAATTTCAGTGTTAATTGTACGGAACAATTTATTGGTGCCGAAACCCGGGAACTAGCAGACCGGAAAAGGTGGTATAACATTCCATCGTATCTTGGGTAAAAAGTACCAGTGATACACAAATTGATAAGTCGTCTTTCGTGAGAATGGCACGAGGGAAGCGACCGGCAGTACAGCAGCCAACGGCAGCACAACCAGCAGCCAAGCAGAGGAGAACGGCGAAGTCCAGAACGCTGACAGATAAGGGTGCAGAGCCAGCAGACGCAGCCAACGTTCCTGCGGGGCCTTCTCGGGCACCGTCTCCAATCCTGCCTGTCATCCAGCGAAAACGCAGGGCAGTAAGGGCTACCGGAGACCAGTCCCAACAGGAGCTGTCAGGAGACAGCGGCCACGGAACCGGAGAGCAGCAGCGTCAACAGGAGCGGCCAGGAGATAGCGGCAACGGGGTCAGCCAACAGCGGCGGGCAGCGGGCGTTATCACCGCGCCTGCAGACGACGTCGGCGGGGACTACTTCGACGAGGCAGAGGAGTTCCAGGCAACCGACGGCGGCAGAGCGACGCATCGATGGATCAACAGTACTGCGTTACCAGTAAGGCGTCCGTCAAATGTAAGTGAGGAATATTATATTGACCCGGCTGATCGATTATCTGCGGCGATTGAGAGAACATTGATGGCAGTGCGTGAGGCGTCGCTCGGAGGGGAGGGAAATTCGCGTTTGTTGAGTCGATTAACGACTACGAAAAACTTGCCGAGTTTCTCAGGGGACCCGCTAGAATGGCTTCATTTTAAAGAGGCTTACTTGTTATCGTCCGAATTAGGCGGATACACCGATCGCGAAAATATAGCACGGTTATTTGACGCATTAAAAGGCGAAGCACGCGACGTAGTCAAAACGTTACTCGCTAGCAGCCGCGACGCGGACGCGATTATAAGAACGCTCGAATTACATTTCGGGAATAAGCGGGCGGCAGCCGAGAAAATAGTCGCGGAATTGAAAGTATTGCCAGATATAGAGTCCGGAAAAATTACGCTAGTGCAATTCGCGACAAAATTAAGGAGCGCCGTGATAGCTTTTAAAACCTTTAAGCTAATAGGCTATCTACACAGTCCGGAATTGGTAAAATCGGTCGGGAGTAAAATACCGGTGGCGTTAAGATACGCGTATAACAGATATGCCGTGAGCGTCACGGAGGAAAAATCCGAATTAGAGAAACTCGCCGATTTTATACATTCGGAAGCCGAATTAGCGACGGAAGCCGGGATTTTTAATATCGATATAACGCCGGATTACTCGACGCAAAAATCGGACACGATTAGTAGGTCGAAGCGGCTACCCCCGAAAACGGCAGTAGTGTGCGTTGCGGATCGCGATAACGAACGAGGTAGACGTACCGATCCGAACACAAGCGCGTCGCGCAATTGCGTATTTTGCAAGAAGGATAATCACCCGTCGCCGAAATGTCTCTTTTTCGCCCGAGAGCCAGTAAGTAAACGCTGGGACTTGGTAAAGAAATACAATTTATGTTTCGGTTGTCTAAAACCTGGGCACAGGAGAGAGGAGTGCAGAAGTAGCGGGTGCTCGTTCTGTCAAAGACAGCACCATAATCTATTGCATAAACAGGATGTCGCAAATGGTGCGAAGGCAGGCAATAAGCGTGAGGCTTCATCGGGCGAGAACGGGGTTTCTCGACGAACCTATGTCGCGTCTAACGTCGAAAACAACGGGGATAACAGTCGTTCAAATAGTTGACTCGAAGAACCACGTATATTACTGAAAATCATTCCGGTACGCGCGCACGGTCCGAGACGAACGGTCGACACATTCGCGTTGTTAGATGAGGGTTCCACGGTCACCTTGATCGAGGAGCAATTGGCGCGAGATATGGGCGTAGAGGGGTCGCGGATTGACATCTCGATACAGGGAATAAATGAAGGGGCAGTATTAATGAGAAACTGCAGGAAAGTAAATTTCGATATAGCGGGTGCCTTTGGCACATATCAGATTCGTGGGGCGATAACAGCCAGAAACTTAAGACTTCCCTCCCAGTCGATCAGCCGAGACACTGTTTTGCGAGTAAAACAATTGGTCGATGATACGAAAATGCAGCCCGGCCACAGGGCGAATGCAAAGATATTAATAGGCCAAGATAATTGGGACCTGATAGTAACACGAGAATTGCGTGAAATGGAAAATACGAATCTGGCGGTTTCGCGTTCGCTCCTGGGTTGGGCGGTTCACGGGTCCACGAGCAAGCGGTCATATTCCTCACACGTGGTATTAAACGTAGATGCGAACGAATGGCGAAATTGCGAAGAAAAGGTAGAGAAGGATTCTTTAGACGAGTTAGTTAAAAATTATTTCGAGATAGAGTATGTCGGAACGAGCGGCAATGGGGCACGTAAAGGGGAACATGATCGCGCGTTGAAAATATTGAACGATACGAGCTTGCATACGGGTAAAATTTGGGAAGTTGGGCTTCTGTGGAAAGACGACCACGCTCCAATCGAAAACGGTTTGTCCACGGCGCAAAAACGGCTAAAATTGATAGAACATAGGCTAGATCGCGACCCGGAATATGCACGTTTATATTATAGAGAGATGCAGCGTTTTTTGGACAATGGTTACGCCCAAAAGGTTGAGAGAACGGTGGAAAGGCCAAGGGTATGGTATTTACCTCATTTCGGCGTGCAGAATGTAAATAAGCCGAATAAAGTTAGACTAGTTTTCGATGCCGCGGCAAAGACCAAAGGGATAAGTTTAAACGACCAACTGGTAGCGGGCCCGGACCTATTACAGTCGTTACCCGGTATACTTCTCCGGTTCAGACAATACGCGGTCGCGGTAAAGGCAGATATTTCGGATATGTTTTTGCGCGTGCATATCCGGGAAAGCGATCGTGGCGCGCAAAGATTTCTGTGGAGAGGAGCAGATAGAGATAGGGAACCTGACATCTACGAAATGCCGACATTAATTTTCGGTGCGAAATCATCCCCGTGCAGCGCTATTTATATCAAAAACAAAAACGCGAAAATGTGTTATGAAACTCACCCGGAGGCGTCTAGGAATATTATAAATAATAGCTATATGGATGATTTTTTGTCGAGTCAGAAAACCGTGCAAGAGACGGTCGATCTTGTCCGCGACGTAATTGCAATAAACGCGAAAGCAAATTTTGCAATGCACGGTTGGGCGTGCAATAGAGCCGAAGTTTTGCAAAAATCCGTCAACAACGGTCAGCGGGTAGACACGTGCGATATGCGGTTAGGCGATCGAGGGGGAGAGAGGGTACTCGGTCTTTTCTGGGACACGCGGTCGGATGAGTTAACGTTTAACGTAGGGTTAACGAATATACCGAAAGAGATTCTACGGGGCGAGAAAAAACCGACGAAACGCGAGTTTCTACGGGTTATCATGTCGGTGTTCGATCCGCTCGGTCTTCTTGCACCGTTTACGTTAAAATCGAAAATAATTATGCAAGAAATATGGCGAAGCGGTATCAACTGGGATGATCAGTTGCGGGACGAGGAGTTTGCCCGTTGGTTAAAGTGGATATCGATGCTCGATAAAGTAAGGGAATGTCGAATTCCGAGATGTTACACGTCTGCGAAATCGCGGAACTCGGAAGCGCAGCTCCATGTGTTTTGTGACGCGAGTTTAACGGCTTACGCCACAGTAGCCTACTTACGTTTTGAGAACGACGATGATAAAGATACCGCTCACGTTTCATTGATTATGGCGAAAAGTAGAGTCGCGCCTTTGAAGCCATTATCCATACCGCGATTAGAGTTGCAAGCTGCGCTGATGGGAACGCGACTCGCGAAATTCATCGAAAAGGAATTAGAGATCAAAATTAGTCAACGGTTCTTCTGGTCGGATTCAACCACGGTAATTTCCTGGATTAGATCGGAGCCCCGAACGCGTCAAGTCTTTGTAGCAAATCGGTTGGGGGAAATAGGAGAAAGTACTCGAACCACAGAGTGGCGATGGGTACCGACAGGGCAAAATCCCGCGGACGATGCAACGCGTTTCGCAAACAACTCTAGTTTTATAAATCCGCGATGGTTTGAAGGACCGGAATTTTTGAGACGTTCGGAATCTGAATGGCCGGTAGAAAAAGCGTTGGGTACGAAGGAAAAAGAGGCAATTAATAATTTGGAGCTACGAAAAGCTTTCGTTTGTACCGTATCGACAACAAAATTCGAATTTTCATTACCGATAAAGTTATTGGGGTGGCGCGGACTCATTATCATCGCGAGACGGATACGCGCGATTTGTTGTCGATGGAAGGGGAAGACTTGTAAAAAAGATCCTGTAGAAATGGTCCATTTAAGCGAACAATACTGGTATAGGGTTATTCAGAGTGAATATTTCGTGGTCGAAATAAACGCGATAAAAAACGGTAATAGTATTAGCAAAGGAAGTAAAATTGCTGCATTAAATCCGTATCTAGACGAACAAGGGCTTCTAAGGGCTAACGGGCGCGTGACAACGTTAGGGCTTGAGAATTTTGACAATCAGCCAATTATCCTTGAAGGAAGGCATCCCGCGACTAGATTATTGATTGCCGAATACCATCGCCGATTTTACCATGCTAGTAGTGACGCGGTAGTTAACGAGCTGCGACAAAAGTATTACATCATCGGTCTTCGGCGGATTCTGCGCTCCCTAATAAGCAAATGCATCGTATGTCGTATTCGCAGAGGCAAACCGCAGAATCCTCTGATGTCCGCATTACCGGCAGGGCGCGTAGCTTTTCGACAACGACCTTTTAGCCACTGCGGAGTCGATTATTTCGGGCCGATGAATGTAAAGATTGGGCGACGTAGAGAGAAACGCTGGGGAGTATTATTTACGTGTCTCACGACAAGGGCTATTCATTTAGAGATCGCGCATTCGTTAAGTGCGAGTTCAGCAATAATGGCATTGCAAAGACTTGCCGCGCGAAGAGGCACACCTCTGGTTGTCTACAGCGATAACGGTACGAATTTTCATGGCGCGGATAAGGAACTTAGGGACGCGGCCGCGAGTATAGACCGAACCAAAATCGAAGAATACGCGTTGTCGAGGCGCATAAAATGGATCTTCAATCCGCCGGATGCACCGCATATGGGCGGGGCGTGGGAACGCCTGATTAGGTCGGTAAAAGTCGCGTTAAATTCGATATTACGAGAGCAAGCACCTTCCGAGGAAGTTCTAAGTACGACTTTTGCCGAAGTCGAACATTCGGTAAACTCTCGACCGCTTACGCACGTGTCCCTCGACCCTCGGGATAAAGAGGCGTTAACGCCGAACCATTTTCTTATAGGGGCATCTTCGGGTGAGGTTCAATTAGGTAGATACGATGTACAAAATGTATGTTTGCGAAAACAATGGCGAATAGCGCAGAGCTTTGCTGATGCGTTTTGGAAGCGATGGTTACGTGAGTATTTACCCACCTTAGTACCCCGTAAAAAGTGGACCGAGAAAGAGAGCCCGTTAGAAGTAGGCGACATAGTATTAATTATAGATTTACAAGCGCCGCGAAATAGTTGGAGAAAGGGGACAATCACGCGGGTTTTCCCAAGCGCCGATAAAGAAGTTAGAGTGGCCGAGGTACGCACCCGAACGGGAAGTTTCGTGCGACCGACACGAAAGCTAATCAAATTGCTAGGAATAAAAGAGGTACAAAATTAAATAAATTTTGTACGAGGGGGAGGATTGTTACGGATAGAAGCAAACGAATTTGGCACAAAGAGCCAGAAAATTGAACATCATTTGAAATATTAAATACACGTCCGAATTATTAGTAGTTATAGGGATTTCGGGTGAGCTAGCTCACAAGCAGTAGTGCATGGGTTCGCCCATGCCTAGAAGCCTTTACGTGCACGGGGAAACCCGTGGCCGTACCCGCCAGCATCAAGAGTGTTTGGCGTAGAAAAAGCCACCGTAATACCGGGGGTTAAAATCCGCCCGGGAGTGGTGGTCCTTACCATAGCACCGAGAGCCCATGCTGCTCGGGAGAGGTAAGACCCGGAAGGGGACGAGCTGGCTCGTCTCGCGACCGGTAAGGCTGTCTGCGTGATCGTTGGCCCCGAAATCGGTATATAATAATTTAAGAAAGCGATATAAAACGATAGCCAGAAAGCGGCAAACAATTATTGTCAAAGAGGACAAAGCCAACTGTGGTCAAAGGACGGACGGTATATTCTAAAATTCAGAATAGAAGAACATTTAGTCGGTAAAGAGTCTTGAGTTTCAGAGAATCGTTTGGGTGCGAACGTCGGTCACGAAATAAGAAATCGTTCATTCCTTTGCGGCGTCTCCAGAAACTTCCAGAAATATAGATTAAAACCGCGAACCGCTGCGTTCAGCTGCGTATATTTCCAGAGTGCCGTTGCGTTTGTCGGCGGGGGCCGAGTGGGCTGCCGGCGGGTTGCTTTGTCGGCGCGCGGCACGGTGGTGCGGCCGCGGGCCGGGCGGGCTGCCGGCGGGCGCTTGTGTCGGCGCGTGGCACGGCGGTTCGGCCGCGGCGGAGCGGCGTAGTAAGATTCGGCGAAGGGTGGTACCGATTTTTCGAGAATTCGGGGTAGGGTGATCTTTCGAGAAACCAGCAAAACTGATGGGAGGCGTGGCGGGGGAATGGACGACATAAAAGGCCCGGAGGAGGCCAGCGAGGGATTTATTGTATTTTCGGCGAGTGAGGAAGCAACGTGTTAAGACGCAAGCTATTACGGATTGATCATTGTATTTCGGCGTGTGAAGAAGAAAGTTGTATTACGCGTCCTTGTAATATTGAAAGTACGAGAATAATAAAATTTCAGTGTTAATTGTACGGAACACTTATATTATTTTTCAAATGTGGATATAGCATGGCATTTTTTATATAAAGGATTTCGGAAAGATATTGTCTAAAGTTAGTACTTATCGAAGAATTAAAATAAGTTCAAGCTATGCTAGAACTCTTGTTCATTGCTATCACTTTCACTATTTTTATTCTTATCACTTTCTTAATTTGATCATGAACAAACGGTGAACTTTTAATCATTTCTATCGTAATTGCAACACATACGAGGTCTGTTCAAATAATAACCGAACTTTTGTAATTACGCGGCAATGGATCGTCATAGTGACGAGTGGTTCACAGCATTTCATTTGTCATAACCTTCTGCGTTACATGCATTTTACAGATCCTTTATATCGCATTTAGTTCCCGAGTTATTGTAATTTGAGTGCAAGGTGTTTCAGTGTGCGCGGCGATTTACGCAATGTGTGATTCACGAGAGCAACGGGGCAACGTGAAATTTTGTATGAAACTGAGGAAAACATTCACGGAAACGTTTAGACTTTTGAAGTAAGCTTATGGAGGTGATGCTTTTTCTCGTACACAGTGTTATGAATGGTTTATCAGATTCAAAAATGGTCGTCAATCAATTGAAGATGACCCTCGACCAGGAAGGCTTTTGACCGCAACCGATAACACTTGCATTGGGAAAATCAGTGATCTTGTGCCAATCAATCGCCAATACTACGAAGGTGTTTTGAAAAGGTTGCGTGAAAAAATTCGCAAAAAGAGACCACAGTTTTGGCGAGACAACTCATGGTTCCTTCACCATGACAATGCGCCTGCCCACTCAGCCTCGTTAATTCGCCAGTTTTGTGCAAAAAATCAGATGACTGTCCTCCCACCAGCCTCCCTACTCCACAGACCTTGCTCCCTGCGATTTCTTCTTATTCCCAAAATTAAAATCAGTGCTGAAAGGACGGCGTTTCGACTCAGTTGAAGACATTAAACACAATTCGTCATTGGCATTGAAGGATGTTTCTATAGAAGCTTACCAGGACTGCATGGTAAAGTGGAAACACCGCTGGAATAAGTGTGTGGATAGAGGAGGGGAGTATTTTGAAGGGGACAAAGACCAATAAGTTATATGTCAAATAAAAAAAATTAGAAAAATAAAGTTCGGTTATTTTTTGAACAGACCTCGTATGTACACGGATTACTCATTTCTGGGTGTCGATTGCTGCCGGTGACTCTCACTAATCTCTTTTTCAATATCCCTTTTAAGAAGTAACTTAGTGGCATTAAAGCTGGCAAATGAGTCGCCCAAGTAATGTTACTACTATGTTCGATTCAGTGAGTGGGAAACATTCTATTTAATACAATACTTACTGTGCTTGTCAAATGTAATGCGCGCGGTAGCCGTCATGTTGATACCACTCTCTTACAATTGGACGTATTACGGAGCGTATTAGTACATCTAAGATCTATTAAGATTTCGGACAAAAACGTGGTAAATGTGTGCCTGATCAAAGACCTGACCATGCAATTTCTAACGCATTGATAAATTATATTGATAAAATTTCTGAAAGTGAAGGATAATATTATTCAGACTGATACTTGCATTACGCGAGACTTGCCGGGCACTAATATCAGAATTACAGCAACTACCTGAAGACGTTCCTGCATATTGATGCTGGATCTTATTGCATCTTGAGGAATTTCACGCCATACGTGTTGTAACGTCGACTTTAGTTGTTAAAGGGTACGTGGCAACCTCTCTAAATTTTGAGTTGTAGTTGTTCAAAAACGAGGCGGGAATACACAATATTAAATGACATAGTATACGCACCCGCATACGCACACACGCATACACACGTAGACGTACACTTGCATACACACATAGACGCATACACAAACACACACACGTACACAGGATGCACAAAATTCAACCAGCAACTTCCCCATGGTGTGCATCGGATAACGCTAATGTTGGCGGTAAAAAGAATAAACTAACTAAAATGCATGGGTAACTTGTGAACGTTCGTAACTCGACCAAAAAAAAAATCGTAAGGACTTCAATTTTTTATCAATTTGTGCACAAAAGTTTATACTCTGCAACAATTTTTGGAACATTCGAGAACAAAATTTATTGCATCGTGTAGAGCGCATCCCGTGCCCTTCCCATGCCATTTGTTTGTCAAATGCGTCAGGGAGAATTAACTATTCATAGCTATAATATTAAAACGAAAAAGGAAATTTGAATGCTATGAGTATTTTATATTCAGCGTTCCTTGAATACACGAATTATAGTCGGACCTAAACTTCAAGTTGTGGAGTATTAAAAATTTGAGTAAAGTTTGTTACATTTGAGCTGTGAGTGTGTCACGAGTCTGTCTCGTCGAAGTACGGCAAGGGGGTTAAAGGAGATGGCGGGGGTAGGGAAAGGCGGAAGTCAAAATATTGTGGGGTGTGAGATAAGAATGTTCGAGCGAGATGTGACAAATCTTCGCAATGGGAATGCGTGTTGTACGAATTGGTCAGCGGGCGTGTCTGTGTGTAAATGGATTTGGGAGAAGAAGCGTATTGTAAGGATTCAAGGAAAGTCAGTTGAGTGTGAGGATTAGCAGAGAGAAGTTGAGCGTGAGAATTAACAGAGGGAAGTCGATCGAAAGTGTCAAAAGGGAGAAATTGTATGAACGTGTATTGTATTTTGTTTTTTATATATTAAATATTCTTATTTTTATTAAAACAAGTCCTTCTGTCACCAAGATCCCTACAATATGATTTGTTCCGCTTGTGTACAACGTCTCTTCGTGCGCCAATGCGTGCGTCATCGCTAACCCGTGTTCGTCTCGCTCGAGTTAGTCGAAGTGTAATACGATTCTCGCCGCGGTCCCTTTGATGCGGGCTAACAAATCTCCAGTTCCAAATTTAGCAATATAATTGTTAATATTTATATTTTTTTGAGTGCAAACTTTTTTAACATATTCGTGAGGTTCTTCCGATCAAAATAAGATCAAACAAGATATAATTACGATCACAATTATCTGTGTAACAAGCCATAAAAGTTTCGGACGTTACATTTACGGCAGAGATACAAATAAAATTGTATGACTTGTTACACAGGTCATTATGATCGTAATTATAACGTGTTTGGTGTCATTTTAATCAGAAAAACCGGACGAATACGATGGTGTAAGTTTCATAAATAAATAATAGGAAATAAGATAATTTTAATCTTTTTCTTTGCTTGCATTAGTATGTGTTTTATCGATATTTGACCCTCGTCGTTTCGTTGGCCGCGAACCGTGACGAGGAAGGCACGGCCGCCGAGTATCAAATTTCGCGTCTAGGGCTCTCTTCGTGTACAATTTCGATTCCGGCCTCCTGTACACGAGGAGAACTTTTACTGTACTTGAGGAAAGTGAAAGTATAGGTGAGGGCGAAATAACCGTGGATCTAAACACACCGAATATAAACAATGAGAACTCGATCCCTACAAACGAGGAATATGAGAAAGAAGGAGAACCACAAAGGATACTGCGTGTAAGAAGGGGAGGAGTATCTAGAGCAAACATGACTGACAATGAGAGAGGGAGCGAGACCTAAGAGCAGGAAGGAATTTGCAACGCACTTATACGCAAGAAGAAAAGAAATGCAACGATCAGTTGGGATGAGTTTGTGGGGCCAGTGAAGAGGGAAAGAGACCGCCCGAAACCAGTGTGTAGCGGATCGGTGGGGAGACCACGAAAGGTGTATAATCAGGTTATGGTAGACGTCACTGACTGCAAAGAAAGCAGCGAAGAAAACGAGGAGGCGACGGACACACCAATAGCACCGGAAAACGTTAACGTTTTGCATTGCGAATTATACGACCGTAGAATCAAGCACATGGAAGGAAGCGAAACAAACGAGCCACGGTGATTCATGGAAAGGGATACATACGAATACATAGCTCCAATTAAAAACAATACGTGGAAGATACTCACGAGACCTCATAACCGAAAAAGTAATTGGACGTCTTTTTGTATTCACTTCGAAAAATATGAGCGGACAGGGATGGAAGGAAATCACGCTTGTAGCTAAGGGATGCTCCCAACGACCAAGAGGACTTTTAGGATACTCCCCAATTCTGAGATCTACATCGATCAGGTTATTATCGGCAGTTTCAGCAGAAGGAGGCCTAAAGATGCATCAGATGGACGTCATTGTGCGTACCTAAACGGTAAACTCGAAGACGAAGTTCATGAACGTGCCAGACCAGTTACACGAAGTGTTAAATAAAATAATCATAGATGAGAACGTAGGTTCGAGTGGTAAAGTTATCTGTGATGTAAAAATCATTAAAGCAGCAGAACGCTGGTGCCCGAAATTATACTCAAAGAAAAATAATGTGCGCGTACTAAAGGAATCATTTTACGATCTGCTTTAATCGGAACTAGTGGCATAAAAAGTTAATAGAAAAATTACACGAGTTAGGGTTCGAAGTATTACTACAAGATCCGTGTGTGTTTATGGCTCGAAGAAATGAGCAAATAATTTTTTTTTTTAATAATATAATGTTATATCATATACATATACAGAGTGTCCCACAATTACGGTACAAGCCGGAAAGTTGTGTTTGGTGGGGCTATTCTGAACAACTTTTTCCTTTTCAAAAATACTGGACGAGGCTTCATTTTTAAATTATTCAAGAAAAACACCGTCCAATCAGAACGCGAGGATCGCGCGCGCTCGGAGGTAGAAGCGTAGGCCCGAGTTATAGTCAGTGTTTTTCCTTAATAATTTAAAAATGAAGCCTCATCTGACATTTTTGCAAACGAAAAAGTTATTCAGAATAGCTCCACCCATCACCCTTTTCCGGCTCGTACCATAATTGTGGGACACCCTGTATGTAAATATATAATGATACAATATCCCTATCAGAGCTGGATTGCTTCATTAATACTTTTGGCGGTTTTAACAAAGCCGGATATCGCGTACTTCGTCAACTATTTCAGTCATTTTAATACGCATTACAATGTAAAGCACTGGAAAGTTGCGAAAACGTTTGTTGTCGTGCCATGACATCGTGGTATACTACGGATACCGTCGTATTCCGTACCAGTATTTGATGCTCCTTACATCTCATGGCCACCACCCTGCCTGACACACCTCGTGTCTGTCTGGTCGGTGCCGGATTTCTTCCAGATACCGTTGTACCTGTGACTGGTGGTATTGACATACTTTGTGTCCTGACGCTCGTTGCGTCCTTTTCCTACAGCCGTTCCCGTCGGAACTCCGGCGGATGACGATCCCTTCGTCCTCGCCTTTGGTTAGGTGTTCAGACCGCTGCTCTCATTCACCGGGCCTAGCCTGGTCGCCGGGCAAGCATCCCCTCTTTGCCTATCGGGCCTGACGTCTCCGATCTGCTCTTACTTGTCTGTGAACAAACTCAAAAACATGTGGGACTATGTTCAATTCGGGGGAGGGGGGTTGCAAAGGGAGAATTCGATGTGTGTTTCCAAGTCAATCTGAGGGGCGATGCGTTGCAAAAAGAGAATTCGGTGCGTGTTTTCGAAGAACCGTTCACTACGCGACACCGTCTGCAGTCTGCACCCTTCCGAATACTATTTGTTCTATACCGTTTACCGTTATTCTTTTTATTTATTTATTTCATTTATTTTAATCACAGACATATAAACAATTTTTATTAGTGATAAATTTCAGTGATAAGTTTTAATGTTAAAGTTTACTTGCAAGGATTAGTGGTAAGTTTCAATGATAAGGTTCAATGGTAAGTTTTAGTGATAGCGAATTTACTTATTTAATATTAATTAATTACTCGTGATAGTGATAGTGATTTATAAATAGTGAAAAATGGCTGCAAGAAAGAAGAATGTTGTACTAACAATGGGACAACGATTAGAAGTTTTGAAGGATTTAAAGGAATCTTCCGAACCACCTTCCGCCATTGCCGGATAATATAACGTTAGTACCGCAACCATTAACTGTATTGCACAAAATGCAACGAAAATTAGTGCATTTTCATACAAAAGCAAAATCCAACAAAAACGAAGAAAAATAATAGGACCAATATATGACGAACTGGACCCGCAATTATTTAAATGGTTCATTGAAAAGCGGGCTCTTGGCGACCACTTCACAGACGCTTTACTGTTAGAAAAAGATACTTTGCCATCCTGTTCGAATTTTAAAGTAAGTCACGGGTGGCTGGCAAAGTTCAAAACTCGACATAACATACGCTTGGTGCACGTACATATCACCGCGTTATTGTTTTGGAGTAACCGATTTTTTTATAAATGATAAGTATTATCCAAATTATATCTTGTTTGGTCTTATTGTAATCGGAAGAACCTCAGGAATATGTTACAAAAGTTTTCACTCAAAAAAATATAGATATTAAAAAATTATATTGCTAAATTAGGAATTGGAGATCTGTCAGCCTGCATCAAAGGGACCGCGGTGAGTATCGTGTCACACTTGGACTGACTCGAGCGAGGCGAACATAAGCGCAGGAATGACGCACGCATAGGCGAAGAAAGAGACGTTTTGCACTGTGGGAGGGAAACAAGTGTTGCACTGTGGGAGGATTTACTGTATTTGGTCGTCTATTAATGGTAACGGATATTTATCTTTGACCGTGATTGCATTCAACTTTCGGTAGTCAATGCACATTCTATGTTAACGCTCGTGGTTGAAATAAATTCTTTCGAGCCTTGTTGTATATGGCACGTGGTGTGCCGACTAAGTTTATTATACCAAATACTATAACCAATACTCGAAGGACCAGTCCAAGGTTTGGAGACTATACAAAACGTTTCTAACTATGTTACTACTTGAGTGGAGCTTGTACTTATGTTCGAGATTCGAAGACTTGTTCTATGCTTGTTCTTTTGCTATTATTCTAATTTTCAACTATGTTTGTCAACAGACTTTTCCAACTAATTTCAATCTTCACATCACCTCGGTCAAGTAGTCTTGACGGCGGTGAATGATTCCGATTGGGTGAGTGAAATTTACAATTTTGTGGAAGAGAAACAAAGGTTTACGCCCATTTTGGGCCCCTTTACTTGCAAATATTAAGTTTCTTTCTCTAGCCATGGCAAGTAATAAGGGTCAGGAAGCGCGCTGACTTTGGCTAATCATGCTAGAAATAACGGGATCAAAGAAGGTAAAAATATTAATCTGGCGACCAGATGCGAACAATGACTAGAAAAACTACATGGAAAGCGCGCGGGTCTTATGGCTTCCTGAGTTTAAGCTGCCACGGAACGGTCCGCGAACCCTTCGATGGGACGACGGTCTTAGGTTAATTACTATATTCAAATTCCAAAATCTATTGTAATACTAAAGGCATTGTTAGCCATAAGAACCTTTACAGTTTAATAGTGGGCTTAAACATTTTATAATCTCCCGTTTTCTTTTTCACCAACGTAACCGGGCTCGCATACGGTGAATTGGATTCCGTGATTATCCTGTTGTTTAATAGATCAACAATAATTTCGCGAACTACTTTCCTTTCGGCTTCTGGAAGTCGGTAGGGTTGATATACAACGAGTTCGTCCGACATGCATTTAATTTCGATTGATGCGGTGTTCGTTCTACCGAGATCACGCATCGATGTTGCTATGCAATCGCAAAGTTCCTTAATCAACGTAACAATTATTTTGAAATTCTGGTCTGTGATATTCTCCAAATGCAACTCAAAATTAACATCGACCACGTAAATATGGATCTGGTAAATATTAAAAGTATTCTTAATATTTTGTACTTACCTCCTCTTATGGGCACTTCTCCCGTTTATGCCTCACCTTTTTGCACAGGTATCATCGAAATCTGGATTGCCTACAATCTTTCGTTACATGACCCGCTTTTCCGCAATTGAAACAGGTGACCACAGCCTTCTCTTTCGAAACTTCACCAGTTTTCGATGAAGATGAACGCATGGCAGAGTGAATCTTCGGGCTGTTCTCCTCCCTACTAGGCATCTTGCCCATAGAAGACATTGACGCGTATAGGTAATTTGGGTCGGTGTGTCTTGCTGACCTTATCGTCCAGGCGATCGTCTCGTCCGGGATGCCGAAAACCACCATGTCGATCATCTTTTCGTTCGTCAATTGGATGCCCAGCCTCCTGATTAAGTTCAATTTCTGGAAACAGTAATCTCCCAAAGATTGTCCAGGTTTTGCCTCGTATAGGTCTGCTTCCCGTAACAATTTTGCAAACGGCATTGTCCGTCGGAATTGCGCAGCCAGAAGCACCTTGGTTTCGGCCCAGGTAGTCGCGACTTGCATTTGAGAATCATACCATTGCCTGGCATGTCCTCGCAATCGAGTCACAATTAGTCGCATCACACAACGATCGTCCCACCCAAACTGCGATGCTAAATCATCTACCTCGCGCACCCACATTTCTATGGAGCGGTCCCCCTTCAATGGGTCAAATATTGGGATTAGATGTTCATCCCCTGGACGCGGAAAACTCGATGTCTTTGCGCGCGGCGCGGAATTATGCATATTTAGATTGCTTTCCTCTACGCGATCAAGAAGAGCACTTCGAGATTTAGAATTATTTCTTCGGGGACGACGAATTCGAACACGCGAAACACGCCTTTTAGGGCTGCGCGAATGCGGAACTCGTATTCCGTCGTCGTGACGTACGTGATCGCGCGCGAGGACGAGAGCGATTCAAAAACTCTTCCAGCATACTCTCGAGCCGTGCCAGACGC
This sequence comes from Coelioxys conoideus, assembly GCA_947623535.1. Lineage (NCBI taxonomy): Eukaryota > Metazoa > Arthropoda > Insecta > Hymenoptera > Megachilidae > Coelioxys > Coelioxys conoideus. The sequence goes on along the minus strand of OX392457.1, from coordinate 5,117,602 downwards.
GATTCCATAGAATTGTCTCTCCTCTCGGATGCACTTTTGTTATCGCGACTGGACGATGCACGATCTATGTTTGACTTTCCTTGAGACATGATGTCAAACGCACAGTCAAAATATAAGATTGATTAAAATATATATACACACTTAATACTATTCTTATCAAGAATTATCACTAATTAACACTAAATGCACACTTTGTTATTCAGAGCACTCGAATTGTTTGTGTAATATACGCGAGTTCACTTTAAAATGCGCACTACAAGAAACGGTATATCCCGCTTCTGATATGCAAGATTAAACGAAATAAAAACGGTGAAGTATGGAATCCACCGAATGAACTATGTGGGCGTATTTGAGAATGCTACGTTTCTTTATTAACTCTGCTCACGGCGAAAGCCCATACAAGAATGTCTTCGGAGACAACAAATACATATCGAGGACACCCCCGTTAGTATGGTCGTTCTTTAGGGCACTAGGGACCGGCGAAACTTCCCTGTGGAAGGGGAAACGCTGACGACAAGCATATGGCCTGCTTCGACTATTCGTTGCTTTCTATTTTTCTTACATTTAAGATTACATAATTAATGTTTTAGATATTTAAATCGCATACTATACTTTTCAGTGTTTAAACACTTTACATATTGTTCTTTTTATGTAAAAGAAAAATTGTTTCATGACAATAATACGATTCGGATGGATTCTTCTGCCCTTATTGTTAGACTAAAAACTGGCAACAACAAAATACGTCTAAATATTTGATAAGGATATTATGTATATACTCACACAGAAAGTTTAGTATTTTATAATTCTTTTAGCTTTAAGATTCGGGAGCTTTTCCTTGTAGCGTCATCTGCTACTAGTGTATGGATTACTTAAGATATTTAATATAGAAGTCGAACATGCACCGTTGAGAAATTTCTTCTACACATGGTTTTGATACTTTAGAAACAGATCACATACGAATATTGTCAGCACCTGGTCAGAAAACAGTAAAAGGCGGCAAATCGTAAATAGTTGCTGTGCGCGTGTGTAAGTGCAATTTCTACGCGTTACTGTCCCTCGCAGATTGATCTCTGATCGATATTACAACCGGCTTATTTCTACCGTTTTCAAAGACATTCCACATGTTCGATCTACCGCGATTGATCATTACTTCGTCTATTAATCGCTCAGTGTGATGCTGGTCCTGATTTCATTTTCCCGAAGGGGAGAAACGCTGATCGTAACGCACTAATGAAATTTGATACGTTGTATAGAAAACGATTCAAGTTATCGCCGTTTGCACGATGAATATGGCATTCTTGTTTCTCCATCGAATTTTTATTCTGTGAAAATTGTGCTCCACGGGTCGCGCTATCTTTGAAGTCGTTTAAACAGCGATGGCTAAAATATCAAGTTTAAAAAACTAGATCCTGCTGCGTAAAGTCGTAACAAACCCAGCAGCAAACGTACAATGTTTTACTACTGTGCAGAATGGGCGTCCTTCGTATTTATTGGACCTTGTTATGATACCGCAGGTTGCAGTGCAAGCATGTAAATTGCTATACAAGTCGAAATATGTATAACTGAAATCTCGTTTCTTTAACGTATCTCTTTCATGATTAAAAAAACATGTGTGTTCCGCTTCAATAATAGAATTATATGCGCCATGGCAAATTGCATTTTTGCAACATTTTGCAACAGCACTTGAATTATGACATGTCAAATGTGATTATTCCTCGCCATATCATAGTAACTTTACGATATGAATCGAACACCGAACAGTGTGCAGTATTCTACTATTATAGTATCTCTACTATAAAAATATTTCACTACTTTTCAATATTAGTTTCACTACCAGTTTCTACATTTTTAATAATATTAACTTTTATACGTCCAAATTTTCAAATTTAAACATTGATAAGTTTCCAGACCACTTTTCTATACTTTCGAGATTCCACGTTTCCAAATTTTGAAGTATTCAAGTTTTCAAGTTTCCAAGTTTCCAAATTTCCATATTATTAAACTCCAAAATTGGTATAACTTTAAATTTCGCAAATATTTAAATTATTACACAACCAATCTTTAAAAAGTACCAAATTTTCGAATTATCAAATTTGAAAATAACAAAGTCCTAAATTCTTCAATCCCATAATTATTGGATTCAATTTCCGGATATCTCAATATCCCAAGTTACCAAATTCACAATATCTCAAATTGTCACAATTCTCACATTCTGAACTTTCCTAAAATATTTAAATTCTTGAACTTCACGATTAAGAAAATTTGCTTCAACAATTTTGTTAATTGGATATTTTTTTTTCTTTATTATTGCTTATTTTTACACACATTCTTTCGTAGAAATAACTTTACGTCAATAAAACTTTTATATTCCTAATAACATTAAATCATTCAAGCCACATAATCGATACACAATATCGATACAAATTTGTCTACACTTTCAACACATTCAACTTATAATTTTAATAATTCCAACATATAAGATGATTACAAAATTTATCATACGAAATAAGTATTGAGATGTGATAAGTAACTATATATAATCGTAAAAATCTTAATCCAACATTGGAATTATTTTGAAAGTTTTGTTAATTAACACTAGATTTACGGATGATTAATCACCATTTATATTTACATTAAAACTAAGGTATAAACATAAGAATATAATGGACCACATGTAAACTAAATCGCGCAATGATTATCTATTTCAACCGAGGATAACTTACGTTTTGACAGGCACTTCTTATTGTTAGTAATTTTTGTCACTTAAAATAAGACATCCAAGATCTGTCATTTTGACGGGTTCCGTAAATGTAGTGTTAATATGGAAAACCAATAACGTTTCTAAAATGTATGGATACTTGCTGCTTAATGTATTCTATAGAGAGTAAAAAAGTACACAAAATTTTTGATATGATCTATATATTAATATAATTTTTTTTACTAATAGAAAACCCTATAATAATTTTCGGCAAAAGATATGTTAACATTAAAATATAAACTATGGTGCCGGTAATTACTAAAGAAAGTAACAACATTATCAAAGTTATGAGTGCAGCTAGTAAGTTGAAGTCGTTAATAAATAAAGTTTGTAGAGTCAAAAATACCATGTATTTTTTTCATATTTGTTTGGTTATTATGAATTAGCGCAACGAAACAGAAAATGACGCTCCATTTAACCAAACTATCAATTAATTAAATGGTTTTGAATTATCTATTCAACTTCATTAGAGTATGAGAAGCAATGACGAAACTATACTGGTGAAACTGAGTTTATTACTCATTTCAGTACGTTGCATCTCGCTGCAGTTTCACCAACGTGCTTTATAACCTACATTATAGTTTATCATAAAACATGCACTTCGCGAAAATACTGTAAAACGTTTAATAAAACTGTAACACTGCATTGTAAGGAAAGTGTGTAACTTCTACAAACAGGATGTTATTATTTATTTCGCGAGACATTTTTCAAGAAAATGTTTACAATAATTTTAGAAATATGCATGTACATATAAGACAATTATTATGATAGCATCAAACAATATTGTTAGCGAAGAACTTTATTCGGTGGATAAAGACAAAGAGATATAATGAATACAACAGAAGTGTACGATCGAAACTCTTCAACATGAAGACCTTCAATCTATTCGATAAAAATCTGTATAAAAAATCTGTATTAAATTTAGACAAATAAAATGGTCTATGTAATTGATTTTGATTGACGTAGGAATGGTTCGGGGAAGGTTCGTTGAAAATAATTCAATGAATTTATAAAGTATAAAAAATGTTGTTTATTGAGTATTACGCAAGGGAAAAAGCTCGAAAGCATAAAAAACCCTTGGTGATTTCGTATATAAGGGAAAAAGCCCGAAGGCGTAAAAAACCCTTTTGTTTTAAATATAATTTGTATTAGTGTGAGTGTGTTGCGTGTGAATGTATTGTATCGTGCACGATGGGTGGGCGCCCGTCAGCGATTAATTGCTAATTAATCGCGTGACTCCGGAAATGATTTTTGGGAAGTGATTCCCATTAATATATTGATTGTTGTATTGTACGGGAACTTGGTTCCGATAATCTTCAATGCGAGAGACTCGCATTGAGAGATTCGATTAAGTGCTAGCAAGGCACTGTATGTAATGTTACCGCAATTCGTGTAGTTTCCACGAATTATTGGGTAAGGAGCGCTCCGAGTATGTACAAAGAATGTACGTATGTTTTGATTGTAGTGTTATAATTCGTGTGATTTCAACGAATTAGTGGGCAAGTAGCCCTATGTATGTACAAAGAATGTACGTATGTATGAATGTAGTATTATAATTCGTAATTTTAACGAATTATTGTGTAATTTTGAATCGCGTATATATAAAATACACGACCGTTCTGTCGCTCGCGAACAACACTTCACCGCGACCGACTTTCTTAGACGACTTTTCACGATCAACTCCTACGATCGACTCTTACGATCGACTGCTACGATCGACTGCTACGATCGACTGCCACGATCGACTGCTACGATCGACTGCTACGCCCTTGCTGTTGCAAGGGCGTCGCATCCGCTTCGAGTCCTCTCCCCCCGGTGCAGGACACTTCTCTAAAAAACAGATGCCCCCTTTGTCTCGACTCGCGATAGTTTCGTAAACGAATGCAAACGAATATAAACGAATATGAACGAACGGTTCGACAAGAAGTGCAAACTGATTTATAATATATTATATACTAACTGAATGAGCAGCATCGTAAGATACGTCCTCTTTACAGGAAGATCATAAAACAACTGAACGGACAGCGATTTCTCCCATGCATACACGCATTACCAATACAATTTCAACAAATATAAGTAATTTTTAATTATTAAATATATTGCACTTCAAATGGATATAACGTAAGTCTTATTTTGTGGTATTTCGGTATTTTTATGTCATTAAATCTTCTAAAATTTGTTACATACTTACCAACATAATACAGACATAAGCGTAAGTACACCCTGTTAAACAGTTGAACTCTTTCATTTTCTGACTAAGTGTCTTGGTTTTTTTCACACGTAAAGTAATTAATCTGCCAGGTGATATGTTTATACTAATCTGAAAAATATACATTTCATGTAGTAGAAAATACATAAAACTAATTATTGCAAGCTTTTTTATGTATACAGTGTGTATTATATGTATGTATATAAAAATTTGAAGTGTTTAACTTCGGTACTCTTGTACTTGGAAACAGAATAGAAACTCTAGTTTGAAAACTGTTTATTGTTTCATTATGTTTCTTTGGTAGAAGATCGCGTTACAAAAATTATATATATCACAGACTCACAATATACTTAATTTATTACTTATAGGCATAATACAGATATTTACAAAAATGTGTATGCACATACATACTACGAATACATATACAAATTTTAAAAATAAAATTATAAAACACATAGTGTCCAACATTCTGTAATGGCATAATTATAAAACGTTACATTCATATTCTTAATAGAAAAAGACTGGTGTTACCATGGATAAATCAATTTTTGTGGAATATTTCATTGCAATGTAAAACTCGAATTAAGTTAATATTAAACCAAAGAAGTATATGTAAAATTAATACGTAAATCGGTAAAATAAACGCGTATAATAACGACTTGTACAATATCGCTACATGACTATATATTCTTTAAACGACAAAATGTGGGCGATGTCGCGTTGTCAATGATTCCCCAAAGAATGCCCTTCCTCGAGGCTGCGAAGGCTTTACTGCCCCTCGCCAAAACTCAAGGGCCTCAGTTATTTACTGCCCTGACGTCACAATATTCGGGTCCCAACGCCTTGGTGGTCGTCGCGCTGGGACCGTATGCGTCCTATTTCGAGTTCGAATGCAGGTCAATTTGGAATTTTCTTACATATATTATTTTTAATACAAACACTATTAGTAATATATAGAAATTTTGTTGACTTAAGGACATTCATCCTTTGTGTCGATCTCTATTTCATTAGCCATTATATTTATTAATTCTATATGGATTTTAATCAAATGGATATTTTGGCACAAATAATATCACTACATTAAAAAACATGGCATCATTAAAATAATAATAATAATAAAATAAAAGTGTACGAAAATTAGAAATGAAGGAATAGTCGAAGAAAGCCATATGCTTTTTGTCAGCGCTTTCCCTCCCTCAAGGAAGCTTCTCCGGGCCCTAGTGCCCTAAAGAACGACCATACTAACGAGGGTGTCCTTGGTAGGAATTTGGTGTCTCTGAAGACATTCTTGTATTGGCTTTCACCACTATTGAGCAGAGTTAATAAAGGAATTTAGTATTTTCAAATACGCCTACAAGATTTATTTGGTGGAGTCCATATTTCATCGCCTTTTATTACGTATAATCTTACAAAAGAAATAAGGATAAGCGTTGACATAACTAAATACGTATATCATTTCTGGTTTTCATTCTTCTTTTTTCATTTTATAAAGTCAGTCCTAGTATGAATACTCTAATGATACTAATTTTTAAATAATTGTGGTTACCGAAAAGGGAGTTTCGAGCTTTGTAGGCGTTTTGCACGCTTGTGCCAACAAATTATAATAACTAAATTCGAAGGACCACTCCAATGATTGGAGACTATACAAAATATCTATGTTTCTAACTATGCTATTATTCGAGTCTACGTGATCTATACAAAGTGCTATACTAGTCGAGTTACTATGTTCTTCTTTACAATTTCTAAGCTGGCGTATTACTGTGTTGGTCTAAAATATGTGTGTTACTAGATGAGTTCCTATAATATCTATTCTATGTCACCTCGGTCGGGTAGACTTGACAAGGTGCATCGTTCTAATTGACCAAGTAAAAATGTATACATTGTGGAAGGGCAGCAAAGTCGACTCCCTACGTGGGCCCCTGCACTCGCAAATATTTCAAGTTTCGCTCCTGGACCGTGGCAGGTAATAAAGATTAAGAAGCGCGCTGACTTTAACTAAACATGCTAGAAATAACGGGTTCGAAAGGTAAAAATATCAATCTGGCGACTAAATGTGAACAATAACTAGAAAAACTGCAGGGGAATTTGTGGGTCTTTATGGCGTCTTGAGTTTATGGCTGCCACAGAACGGTCCTCGAACCCTTCGATGGGACGACGGTCTTACGCCTAATTGCTATACAGAAATTCTAAACCAAATCCTAAATGTAAGGGCATTGTTAGCCTTAACACAAATTTTGTGGTAATTAATTAAATTTCTATAATATCATTAATGTATAATTTTGCTATATTATTTTATTGTTGATTGCAAATAAATCCGTATTAAGAAAAGTGTACACTTGGTCAGAAAAAAATATTGTGTCCTTAGTTTGTCCTAAAACAACTTACAAATAAAAATTAACCCTTTGCGCTCCGAATTATATTTCTATTTTGTTACCGACAGCTCCAAAAGCATTTAAGTTTTGTGATATTCACTCGTTACAAGCATTTAGAGGTTTCCTGGTGTATAATTTTCAGACATTTAGCAGGTTCGTATATGCTGGGTAACAGTAAATCGATTCGATAAGAACAAATGATTTTATTGGATGTATACAAAGATCATATAAAACTAGTACTTGCGGCATTTGTACCGAGAGGTCTCTTGCTTTATTGCTATAATATTGCACTAATCCAGTAAGCTCTCTAGTGGGATAAAGCGACAATTAAAATTAAATGGATGAGGTACGAATGTGCAACATCTATCTGTTTGTATTGAAGAAATGTCGAGTGGGACTCGACAAAGGAGCTGCTGAGATAAAAACCGATGTCGAGTCACGCTCGACATAGGAGCGCAAAGGGTTAAATATATGATATCACTAAACACCTTTGATTACATAAAAAGTTTTTAACGAAATATGACACTTTTAATGTGTCTACACATGAGAATTATGAACAACAAAAACTGAACAGTATAAATTGAAACTGTTAACGCTTTTAAATCTGTGACCATGATGAAATCTGCGTAAAATACACTCGATGAAACGTAAGCGTCGATGTTTACATCTTATTTTCACAGATACCCACTGATTCGTGGTCTAATTCAATTTTGTAAACTTTATTACTTGTCATTCTTCGAAGAAACCATTTTTTTCTTATTTATTCTATTTCATTTTTGGAATATTATAGCGTTTGATTTATTTTATTCTTTGGTAAACTTACATTATACTAACTGTTTTTAATATCAAGCTTACAATGGAAAATTTGAAAATACTCGACGTGAAAAGTTTTGTAATTCGTTACAAATAAGACTAGAGTAAGATAACGTAACAAATTTAACTTGTAATTGGAAAATATGAGAGCATTACATAAATCTATGCTATCCTCCATACAAATATTTAAAATAAATCACTGAACGTGTCCATGAACATTACGAAGTAACTTCCTTCTCCCACATGTGTTTATCGTTTTTTGAAAACATGATTTGCTTTTTTTATCGAAACTTATAGAACACGAGATCATAAAAATAAATTTTTATTGTGGGTGTAGATTTCTTGATTCCTGACTATTGGCAGAGTTCACGTAATTGCAATGACATGTGTTTTATTCTTATGTTAAATAATGTAATTTATCTAATACATCTTTATAATACTATAATTGAGAACATTGTCTTGTACCTAATAAATCATAAATGAAATGAAAAAGTGTTATTACCATCACACCATGCGGACAAAAAGAAATACAAGGAGGGACAGGAACTTACGAACGCGCATACTACACATCCATATATGAAAAGACCCTCTTAGTTGGGACATCTCGTGGTGGGATGAGAACACTCGGATATTAGTGTTATTTGGCTGGCGCCAACATTCAAAGTTAGATTGATACATTCCAACACTGACAATGCATACCTTTTATGTATATGTTTACAGAAATAAGGTTATTCGCTAGTTTCAAATAAAATGAAGCAAGATGAATCTTCCAAGATTTGTATTTCAGTTTACTTCACGTATTACATTTCTGTTTAGAAAATATGTAAAAAAAACTGAAACGCATAACGGAACAAACTTACTGTTTCAGCTAATATCAATTAACAGCGCAAGTATGTGTGCTAGACAATAAACACGAAAATAAATAAAATTTTCATGAGAGATTTTGTGCAAAATCAGAGGACGATGAAATTGCCGTTGCAACAGTTTCACATTTTCTAGTTCGTACGAACTCGCTCTTACTCTGGTTTTCGTGACTACAAGAACCGGGCTATGAAAGATCTGGGACAAAGATAGTGTACGTCGATTGCAATGTTCGAAAAGATCTTCTTCCTTGCACAACTTTATCTGAATGACATTATCGTTTGCAATTTCAAGATTATAAAAGTTGTTGAATGTGTTCGAAGGCCGCAACTTTTGTTCACTTTCATGTAAAAATAGTTATTCTTATTATGTTAACTATTTATAATATTTATTCTCGGGTTCATTCATTCTTTAATAGTTCTTAAATTACATTTGTGATCATTTCAATCGTATTTTAATAAAACTGAGAAAAATGGAAATAAACATAAAACAAAGTTGTTAGGTTTATATTTAAAAATATATTCTTATAAAACGCCTTTATTTAAAGGATATTTTAGGCAATAATTACTTAATTTCTCCACATACTAGAATTTCTTTTCCCTCTTTCTTCCGCACAAAATCAATATATGGTCATCTGGAATACATAGGCGCATCTGATAAATTTTACATAATTAAATTAGAGTTATGAGAACGTCCCTGAAAATGAAATTTAAAATTATAATTCACGTTTATCATTATTGTGATATTTATTTCTTTGGACGAGAAAAAATTATTCGACTTTTTAACTAGTACAAATACTCTATAAATATTCCATAGCGTGTAATAGTGGATTTGAATAAAACAACACCTCCGATGTGTTTATAATTCACACAACACTTTGCTTCTTGATTAATTAATGTATTATACAAATTTTTTATTTATTCATAGCTACCATTTTATAATGTAAGAACATATAATTCTGTCACAAAATTTACATTTAGTTTGTTTTACTTATATTTATACTCATACATATATATCAAAAAAGGACGAGGTGAACTACTTCTTTAAATACATTAAATTCTAGATTTCATTTTACAGATACATCTTTCTTATAATGTATCGTACAACTGGGACAAATTTAAAAACTTGATAGGAAACTGAAATATAGAGAACTATATTGTCGAATAATTCTTATAGTATTAAAAATTTGTGTATAATTTAGTTTCTTACATTTTTATTTGATACTACGAAATGAAACAGTTACATTACAAAAGAGGACGAACATAATGAAATCTAAAAAGATCACAATTTTATTAGAAGCAACTATATTTTGCGATATTAGTAATTTTTTTCTTTAAGATTTTATCATTTTGTATGAGGGATATCCTCCGTCTATACCCATTCCTGAAATGTAATGTATCGATTAAAGATTAAGGTGTATCTTACATACAAGTACATTCAAGCAAGAAGGAATTATGGCTCCGGTATGTTAATCGATTTCCGATGTATGGAAGGTGTAGATGATGAAGAACTAGAAAGTTTCTTTCAACTTTCTTTCGTTTTAATGAAAGACCATTCATTCTGCAGTGACGCTTCTGCTTTGACAGTAGTCAAAACAGAAGTAATAAAAGTGAACGGAATATTACACCATAAACATATCAGGAGGCTTTTGATTGCTCTTTATGCACGTTGTGCATTGAATATAAGTTACTTAACTTTTCAACTACACTTCCGTTATATAAACATTCTTTAACCTGGCAAAAAAGGCACAGTTGCTGTCATACATAGTCAATGAACAATTAGATCCATATTAATTAGCACGTTGCTTACTAAAATATGAGAGTAGTAAAACTTTTTGTAATTTATACTCCAAATATTTGTTTTAAATAACACGAAATGATTTTAATTTATTATTATTTAATTGTATTTTATTAGTATTTGTCATAAACAATGTAGCGATACAGCATTTTTTAAACTTTTTCGATCTAATAACTCGTATTCAGTCAAACAATGGAATGGTTAAAATAAATGCTGAATATATCCCTGTGAAATCATTCATCATAAAAAAGTATTGCGAAGTCAATATATCTAATATCTTTATTTATTAACCTAAATGTATTTCCTGTGTTATCGTAATACATAAAATCAATTTAGATTAGTACCTAAATGAATAAGAAGGAAGAGGAAAATAATAACACCTGGAGGAAGATCAACATATTCAAAATACCAAATTATCTGACAATGTGTCATCGATATCCAATTTATAGCACCACAAATATTAGATACAGATAACTTGTTCATCAATTATGTATGTAAACAATAAGTTTCGATGTTATCGTTTCAATATGCACGGAAAATATCAATTAGTAAAACTTAATTGTAAATCATTTAAGGGGCAATGCCACTCAAGAATTTAGAAAAATCGATTTTTTTTTTGCTTAAATGATGCTATATTATGTGTAGAATATGTGAAAAAAGTTTTAAGTGCAGGAATAGTCGGGAACACGAATTTTTTTTAAGTGGACTGCAATCATTCGCAGTGCGCTGTTTATGCAGGCAGCATGAGAAGTGTCCACTTGTAGAGGATTCCTGGTGTTCCTAGCAAAAGACGAAAACTACCGGTACATTAGATCAATATAAACACAAACTATCAATATCAAAAATAGTTTTCTTTGCTATTTATCACGTGTATGAAGATCTCACCAGCAACGATTTTTGACGCGATGCAGTTTCAATTCAGTGATGTGGTCTATGGCTACGAAAACTGTATCCAATGGCAAACACATACTTGATATTGTCGCAAATATGACTGTTTGCATATTCAAGGACGGATTGTCCACTATAATGCAAGTAACGAAAGCCTTGGATATGTCTGTCACTGAAAACTGTTATAATTTAGGTCTGCAAGCCGACGCGCGATGCATAGTTTTCAGAGCGATCACTGAATGAACCTACGAAAATGGCAATCAACTACTTACGTTGAATGGCAATCAAAACTTTAAACGCGCTTTTCTCGAAATCACTTTTTTCGAACTCTCCAAATTCATAACTCGAAAAGTTTTCAACTAATCGATTTGAAATTTTGTGGAGAGGTGTACAATAACGTAACTCAGTGAAGATCATACGGGTTTTTTGATTAATCAACTACTACATTTTTTATTAACGATTTAATGCTAAATTTTCTGTCATTTCTTCCAAACTTTTCTTCACATCGACACCAAATTACCAATTATTAATATTTTTTAATTTCCGTACGATGTTCCATAGATTATGGTATATAATATCAGAAACATTCGGATTTTTTGTTTTAGGACCATCCGTTCATAAAAAAAAATTCGGCCATCAGCCCTGTAAAAAAAAGATGTTATTGCATGTTCTCAAACCATCTTCAATTTTGTCCCTGACCTTTTACCTTGCATGGTTTTTATTTTAAAAATTCCCAAAAATCACTTTTTTTCTGTTTTCTAGAGTGGTGTTACTCCTTAATGTATCCATTTGGGTATTAATTCGATATTTTCGTGACTATTATGGGAACATTTCGAGAATATAAAATGTGACACGAAACTTCGGGTTCTAATATCATGTTAATAATATGAAATACCAACGATTAATGTAATTTTATACATTTCAAAGAATGTGTATGCTTTATTTCATGAGTAACACCTAGACGAAGACAAATGAAAGGGTGAATGCAGTATTTCATGCGTGAAATGTGGATAGATCGTGAACATGCTACTGACGATTCCGGAAGTTACATCTACGATTACAGCAAGTAAAATATAAAATATCTGCACAAGATGATTGTTCCGTTTTTGTGATTTTTGGACTTATTTAGATCATAAGAGATAATAGTATTATAAATTTGTTTTCTTCCAATTTTATAAAGTACAAATGAACTATAAGATTATTACTACAAATCACACTATACAACAGCAAACCAACGTTCTCAAATCTATTCAGTGATCATTAGAGTGTTTCTTGTGATGATTACGAATCTGCAATTTGTTTTTCTTCACCACGTACAATATTTAAGTAATTTAATGTAAAAGAAGAAGCACATATTCGAAATTCAAATCAATTTTGTCAGGTAATTATAAAAGATACTCAAATTCTGTTTACACCCAAAGACACCGATTTTGCACAAATTTTTACGTATATTTTGCAATCTATCTTAAGAAGTAAGGGTCTCGTAGAAAATCGAACTATAGCACGCGATAAAGCAGATTTTCACCTTAAGAAGCACCCATAGAAAGTAACAACGCCGTTTTTCTTACAATGCCAAAAGCAAAATATCAACGCGGGAAACGAAGCGAAGACTGTCGCAGCGTCAGAGCGATCTCTGCATATCCCGCCTATACATATTAACGCAATGCAGGAAACAATATAATAATCACTGAACGGGTTTTAGAACATCGAGAAAGAATTGAAATTCATTGGACAGTATTATCTGTACCGTAAAAAAAGAAATACTTTATGTCACCTTCTATTTAGCTCAAAGTTTTAGATAATTTTTATTTTTCATTGTTATTGAAAGTTTGAAATATAATTCTTTATTACTTTCATATTATGTGATATTATGCAGTTTTATTGTCACCTGTGCTACAATTTTGTATTCAATATAAACTAATATTCCAAATATGCAGCACTTTCTCTGTTATAAAAATAGTATTATATATTGCATGACTCGTAAGGTTTAAAATATTTCGCACTTGCTGCATATAAAGTCCATTAACTCGAAATTAATAAATAGCACAACCATAAAGTAAACATTATCCAAAAGGTATAGTTTAAGCTTTCAAATGTATGATTAAACGTGGTACGATAATTAGCCAGTTCAAAAGTTTTGTCGTGTTTTACCTTGTGTAACAGACAGCACAGATTAGGTAATGCTATCATTAAAGTTTAGCTCAATGTAATAATAGTCAATGATATGTTTAGTATTGCTTTAGTACCATCGATTATCTCATATTTTTTTAATGAACCGTTACTTATTTGATTTAATAATAATCTTAATTCCCGAATAGTAATACGAAGTGAAATATATTCGTCATCGTTCTATTATTTTAACTTATATTAAATAGCTGTGTAAATAGCTGTCGCAATAACACTTTATGCTATATGTATACTCTATATACATATCATTTAGTGTATCAGGCAGTGTATCAGTGTTGTTAAGGACACATTTAACTATTGTGTAATTCTATACCACTGATTATATAATAAATGCAACCTTTTTAGATATGCAAATTAATGATCCATTTATAAATATGCATCTATAGGTATCTTTATAAGAAATTAGTGTAGATTTTTGCAACTAAAGGTTCCTATTTTCTTTTGATAAATGCATAAGAGAAACAATAATTTTAGGAAATTTATTGTATTATAAATTTAATATGACATAAACTGTGTAATGTAACAGACTCGAAATGCATGCTATTGTAAATAAATTAATTAAAAAGGTAATCAAATAATTACGTATTTGAGTAACTAGAAAAATAAATCTTTGATATGACTTTGGAATTTTGACAATTGTTTATTGATACTTTGTTCTATCCCGGAACAAAATCAGTTTCTAACTACGAACTTTCCCAACTAGTTTTCACATAGACGTTATGTGGTGTAAAATACACAAACATATTGCTTTCACTAACCAATGACTGCTTTCCACTATAGAAAACGATCATCCTACAGGTCATCGATGTGGTATGCAGAACAAGATGTAACATAACTTTCTTTTATTCAATAAACATGCCGGATATGTATAGCTTTTAAAAGTATAACAATTATTCTTTTATTTTAAAATGATATTTGATTTGAATAACGTTGCAATGATTAAGAATTGCGATCGATTTATCTTACAGGAAGGTATGAAATAAAATAGTTATACATATGAACAATAGTGACACCCTTGGACCAGCTCTGTATAACATATATATATATGTACTCGTAAATGTAATGATACTATGTATTATGTGGGTTAATACAATATTCGATTAATCGTATTAGTTCATCAATATTTCGTTTAAATATTTCTCAATGATTTATGTAGGATTATTTCTGCACTTTTCATAGCTTCTGTATATGTATCATTTCTCTTTAAATTCAATTTAGTATTTATGCTGTTCTTCTATTCTGTTGTTTGTTTTTAAAGAAATTGTTGAGCCAATTTTTTATGAAATTCATTTATGCGTTTTATATGAATTGCAAGAAAAAGGATGTATAAATTACAAAAATTCCGACGGTCCGGACCATAATTTACGTAAGAAGAAATAAAAAATGTTCTGTATATGTGGTGCCGAAAGTTTTGGCTACCCGATGCATATTAATGCCTATTCGTGTTTTGCGCGGACTATGCGTGCACGGCGTTGCTATGGCAATCAAAATCGGAAAATGCTTCGGGCCTGTTACGGAAAAGGGACGCTGCGTCCAAGAACGACCATACTAACGGGGGTGTCCTCTGTAAGTACGTACTTTACATACTTTGCTTCGAAGACATTCTTGTATAGGCATTCACCCACACGATTTATTCGGCGAATTATTCCGTTTAATTCATTCCGTTTAATTTATTCCGTTTAATTTATTCCGTTTAATCTTACATATCAGAAGCGGGATACAGTGTGTTTTAACTGAGTTTCAGGACTTTGAAAAATACGCGAGTGTAAGAGACATTTATAGTACTAAATTCGTGCTGATTAGGCATTGTGGTATTTTGTGACTTTTGAAGTTTTGTGAACATGTTGCGAAAAATCACAATTTTCAATTACTCGTTGATGGAATGTGATAGCGAAGAGAGTGAGTACCGAGTGCGTACAAACGCGATTAAATCGAATGGAATCGATGATTGCGAAGATGTTAGAACGATCGCGAGTATCGTCGCATGCATCGGACTGACGTGTCACGACGGCGGGAATCAAGATCGCGTAATCCGTTGCTTTCGCAACGAGATCGATCGTGCAGACCGCAAGACGACTGATTAAGTCGCGTTGAAGAAATTTCGGGAACGTTACGTACGCATAGTATGAGTTTGCGTGCAATGTCGCCGAATCATAAACGACCGGGCGACGAAGTGTTTATTCCGGTATACGAATCCGAAACGAAGGACATTTCCATCGAAAATTGGGTCCGACAGGTCGATGAATTGGCGGCACTTTCCGTATGCGAGGATCCTTGCGTGATACGTCTTATTACAACGCGATTACGAAGGCATGCGTCGATGTAGTGCGATACCTGTGTGACTGTGTCAACAACCTGGCGAGAAACGAAGGTGTTCTTAGTCGCAAAATTTCGAAAAGCGATTCCGTTTTCCATATTGTTCCGCGAAACGGCCGTTCACGAAGCGAAACCCGGACAGTCGCTAGGCGATTATTGTTTTCGGAATATGAATTTCATTCAATACCTAAATCTAGCACTAACGGAAGAGTAGATTATCGATATAGTCATCGATGGAGTTCCGAATGAAGCCATCGCACGAACGATACAATGGGCGTAATGCCAAGGATAAATGAACATAAAAAGATGACGGAGAAACGAATGTATCGACTATCAACTATCGACTTCAGTAAAGTGTGCAGTAGCGGCGTCGTCGTCGAACGAGAAAAAAAATGAGGCCGAAATTGACCTGTTTTAATTGCGAGATATTACGGCACGTGGCAGCGGAGTGTCGTAAACCGAAGGTTGCATGTAATAAATGCAAGAAATTCGGACACACCCATGAGAACTATTGGCAGAATGAGGTAAATCTAATCTCACGTATTAAGAGCAGCGATAGTATTATACGTATTCGTATTAATGGTCGTATATGGTAGTAGTTAAGCGATATACATATTATATTATCGACACGAAAATCGTAGAAGATTCAGTATTTAGAAGATTTACGAGATGATCGATAACAATGAATTGAGTCGCGTTGATCACCGTAAAAGTACAAAATGTAGATCCGGATGTAGATTCGTTTTTGTTCATTTCAAATATTTTTTGGCTTAAGAAACGCGCCTGCAGTATTTAAATGTTGGATCGACATAGTTTTTGGGCCCTTGAAAAACACAATAGCATTTTCGTACTTGAACGACAAGATTATACTGACGGAAATGTTCGAAGAAGGCATCGAACATGGGCTAACATTGAAGGTAGAAAAGGGTTCGTTTTTTAAAAAAAACAATTGAATACTTGGGACGAGAAATACTCGAGGACAGAGTTAAGCCGCGTCAATGAAAAACAAATGTTAGGGACATCCCGCGACGCGAGTCAGTAAGGTAGACTAATAAGTCACCAAAGAACAAGTTTTGTCCGGACCTGTATATTTTTAAACAAATATTGTAAATTTACACGTGCAACGCATTTATACGTATTGCATTTACACGCAATTTATATGTATAATTTATTACATACAGTCGACGAAAAAACAGCATTTCAAAACTAAATGGCTCTATTGGTGCCATAAATCCAGCCACGTGCACGCAATAAGGATGGGTTCTGGGGTACTTGTTAGAGTTAAGAATTTTGGGATCTTCCAGCCGTGGCCCTCGCACTTTACCTGAGGGTGACCAGGACTTGGGGGCGTGGATTTGCTAACAAATAGCAGAAATGAAGACCGCCTTCTTGTCCATCAAGAAATCAAGCCTTACCCAATCAGGGAAGTCACCTCCATCGACAGCCCTCACAGCAAATTAATAAAACCGAGCGTTTTGGATAAAGAGTACTCTCGTAATTACATATATCCATACTATAAGTTAGTTGTGAGTTAGATTCGTTTATATTTGTTAAATAATATACATCAAATTATACCGAATTTTACACAGTGCACCTTCGAATTATTTATTTCAATATTTCCCGGTGCACAAACAAGTTTATATTACGAAAATTTACAACTTTTTGTAGCACTTATGGCATTAAGCATGTTCGAAATGCAATAGCTGCACCGAGAACTAATGGTCAATGCGAGCGGTGTAATAAAACTATTGTTGATGGATTATCAACGACCGCAGCGAAACAATGCCCATCCGATTGGGTCGAACAGGATAAGAAAATAGAAGGTGTATTGAATACAGTGCAAAATAAAAGTATCAACGCCACACCAATGAAGGCATTAATTGGGTATGATACGAAGACAGTAGTTAAAGGAACCGTATTAAGCGCCATACAAGAAGAGACTTAAGTTAAAAGAACTTTAGGAAGATATCAGTAAGCATATCTCCAAAGAGCAACGAAAAGAGAAAGAGATAGAGAAAAGAACCTCGGAGATATACCGTCGATGAACGACCGGTACGACGTAGAAGATCTACAAAAAGGAGTAAAACGATTAAGAACAATCGTAGCCGATAGGATTAAACTGTAGATTGCGGTCCAAGAGAATGAACATAATGCAGAAAGCTGAAGCAGCTTTTATATCCTTTTTTAAACAAACGTATCATGGTAGTTCATTTAGGGTAGCCGTTATTAATAGTCAGCTATCAAGTGAATTGAACACAGTCTCACATGTCTGTGAGTTTATTGACAGACAAGTAAGAGCAGATCGGAGGCGTAGGCCCCTATAGGCAAAGAGGGGATCCTTGCCCGGCGACCAGGCAAGGCTCGATGATTAGACAAAGCCGTGTGAACGAGGACAGCGGTCAAAACACCTGACCAGGAGCGAGAAGTACTACAAGGGCTACGAGTACAATGATGACCAGGACGAGGTAGACGACCTTCCCCGATGAGCAGACTCGGTGCGAGAAGACACCGACGACGAGCGACTACTTCGCCACGTCACCTCACGGATCGAGGAGCAGCAGGTGTCATCGAAGAGCAGCCCTGATTGTTTCCGGATGAAGGACACAAAGTGTGTCAAGGATGCCGAGTATGGGTCGTGAGTATCCTAGGCATCGGCCGAAAACGGAGCTTTATGCATATCCGGCCAGCACCTTGCCTTGGATGGACATGCGAGTGTCTCAGGTAGAAGGGTGGCGGTCTATAAGAGGCACTTAGTATGTTCATGACCATGGTAATCCGGCACCGAACCAGACTGACACGAAGTGTCCGTCTTGAATACCATGATATCCATAGTTGCTCGTGTGACACACCAGTGTCATGTGACAACAAACCTTCATTTTCAGCTGGCAGATGCAGATAATTTTGTTGTGAAGACAGACCAAATTATTTTCTCCTAATTAGAAAATTAGAAATCGACAAATAGTCGAAGCAGGACATATGCTTTTTGTAAGCGCTTCCCCTACCTTAGGGATGTTTCTCCGGTCCTTAGTGCCCTAAAAAACGACTATGGAGGTGTCGTCGGTACGTACTTGTTGTCTCCGAAGACATTCTTGAATAGACTTTCGCCGAAAGCAGATATAATAGAGAAACGTATAATAGTATTTTCAAACACGCCCACACGATTTATTCGGTGAGTTCCATACTTCACCGTCTTTTATTCCGTTTAATCTCACAGTCTCATTTTATATCGCAATACCGCTTTCAACAGTAATATAAAGAAAGGATGTAATGCTTGTACAAAAGTAATAATGTAATAATATAATACATAAAAATATAATTTTTGATTACAGTATTCCCTCTATAAGTGTGAAAACTTCGGGTCTGGAGTTTCACATGTACAGAATAGATACTACATTCTTTGTAGTGAGCTAAACGTAGAAAAGGATAGCGATATAAAAACAAAGAGGGACTGAGGTTCGAGACGTTCGGCAAACATGAAACTTTTACCATCGTATTCGTCTCGTTTGTCTGATTAAAATGATACCAAACACGATATAACTACGATCATAATTACCTGTGTAACAAGCCATAAAAGTTTCGGACGTTACATTTACGGCAGAGATACGAATTTTCAAGTAAATCCAGTCGTAGCCACGTTGCACACGATTTGGTGCTAACATGTACTTACGTACATTCCATAAATTCGGACAGGGATGAATTGCCAAGAATGAAAACGTTTACCGTGTTAAGAAAGAAACAGCATTCATATAGAAACGCCCTGTTTATATGAAGTTTTTAAGTACTATATATTTTTTAAATTAATAATTAGTTATATTAAATAATAAGGCATAATTCATATATTGCATAAAGACCGCGTGTGGTGCAAGATTTTCTTTTCTACTGTTCCAATTCGAACGGATGATCTAAGGAATTCGTATCTCTGCCGTAAATGTAACGTCCGAAAATTTTATGGCTTGTTACACAAATAATTATGATCGTAATTATATCGTGTTTGGTATCATTTTAATCAGAAAAAACTGACGAATACGAGGGTACAAGTTTCATGAAAAAGTAATAGGAAATTACAAAATTGCAATCTTTTTCTTTGCTTGCATTAGTATGTGTCTTACCGATATTCTATCCTCGTCGTTTCGGTAACGGATCGTGTTTAACGCTTGACTGATTCCGAGGGGGATCTCCCCAGTAGTGCGGATAAAATTTTTTTTCTCTATATCCCATATAGAGAGTAGCCCAATGGAACTTAATATCTGACTATTTCGGTTGTTTTTATGAAGTATGAAATTGCTTAATTATCATATGATTTAACTGGAAAATTGGAGGTGATCTTAAAGTCTCAAGAACGACTCCATCTACAAAAAAACTGTTACTGATATATCGTAATCGTTTCTATATTGTACGTCTTGTATTAATCCAATTTTTTCACATCTCCAAAAACAATAAAAACGCATGCTGTTATTCAGCAACAGAGAATATAAATTTGCTGTGCAACGGTCAAAAAATCGTTAAAAGCGTAGAGGATTACATAAATTTTCGAATAATTATATCAACATTCATCAAAATATACGTAGTTTAAAACTTTGTCTATTTTCCACATTATATCATTCCTTACTAATTTTATTTTATGCAACACGTACGTTTATATGTTTGTAATTAATATTCTCCACCGTAATATTTGTTAAGGCCAACAATGCTTTTACGTTTATGATATACTTCAGAATTTCTGCATAGTTATTAGACGTATGACCGTCGTTCTATCGAAGGGTTCGAGGACCGCTCCGTGGCAGCCATAAATTCAAGAAGCCATAAAGACCCGCGAGTTTCCCTGTAGTTTTTCTAATCATTGTTCATGTTTGGTCGCCGGATTAATATTTTTACCTTTCGAACCCGTTATTTCTAGCATGTTTAGTTGAAGTCAGCGCGCTTCTTAATCTTTATTACCTGCCACGTTCAGGGAGCAAAACTTGAAATATTTACGAGTGCAGGGGCCCACGTAGGGAGTCAACTTTGCTGCCCTTCCACAATTTCTACATTTTTACTTGGTCAATTAGAACGATGCACCCCCGTCAAGTCTAACCAATCGCGGTGACGTCGAATAGAACAAGTATAAGAACATAGAAACTCGTATAGCATAGAACAAGTTAGTTATCCTAGTACAAACAGTAACTCGTATAGTTTAGAACAACATAGATAGTTTGATAGACCAGATCTACCTCGCGTATAGAATAGATAGAAACGCAGTGTAGAAATCGTTTCCTTAGTTCCCGAAGTACTTCGGGTGGTCTTCGAGTATTAGTGATTGTAATATGTTGGCACAAGCGTGCAAAACGCTTACAAAGCTCGAACTCCCTTTTTGGGTAATCGCGAGTATTTAACAATATTTAATAACTTTTTTCACTCTGGCAGTAATCCAAATGAATAACTTAATAATTGTAGCGATTAGTGCACGTTCAAACTAAGCGGGCAATAGAACGATAGGGAACCGCGCGCGGCACAGGTATTGTTCTGTATGGATGGGGGAAGTTCGGCGGCTGAGGCAGTCGTTAGTCGTCGTCAACAGCGTTCGATTTTAACAATTATCAGAAGTGGGATTCGCCACGTGCCGGTTTGTTAAAAGAGTATAGTCGATTAGGAGTGGCGATCCGGAGTAGAGAGAATATTTTAGCGAAACGGGTGTGCTGATCGTGTATTAACGGAGTACGTAGAGTTGTGCGCGTTTCTTTTTTTTTTTGTTCCTCGAGTACAGTTCAGGACAGGCAGATTTTGTTGCCGGTTCGGTAGTGGAAAAGTGAAGCCAAGGGGCGAAAAATTCATGTTTTCCGAAACGATGTCCGAACGAGAAGTACCGGAGGAACCAAGGCGCTATCGAGAACTCGTGGACGTGCTGCCTGCGTTTGACCCGGTCACAGGTGAGCTCACGATAGAGCAATGGATCGAAAAAATCGAACAATATGGAGACTTATACGCGTGGGACGAGATTTCGATTATTCATTACGCGTTGGCGAAAATGACTGGAGTGGCGCGAAAATGGCGAGATAGTTTACCGCGTATAGCACCAGCGTAGTCTCAACTCGAAGAGAGGCAGAAAATTATCGGAGAAAGCCTAATCAGGACATTACGGAATATTATTTCGAAAAGCTTTCCAGATGTAATAGGGCCGGTATGTCTGAAAAAGAGGCCATACAATGGATAACCGATGGTTTGAATAACGTACGGTTTCAAGAATTCCTAGGACCGTTAAGTAGGTATGAAAAACCCAGTGACCTACTTCGGGACCTTCGCGGCGCGAGTAAACATTTACAAACGGTTGCTAATCCAAGTCGAAATGAGTCGCAGGGATCCACAACCTATAACCGTCAAGGTCCGCGATGCTATGCGTGTAAACAAAATGGTCACACTGCTCGTAATTGTAATAGACAGAGAATCACTGCTAGATGTTTCAAGTGTGGTGAAGAGGGACATTTAGCGCGTACGTGCCCCAAACAAGGACAGCAACCGTCTACAGCAATCACGACAGTGCCGAATACAACAACAAGAAGTCAGGTGTTACACGTGGCAGGGGACACACATCAAAAATACTTTAAGACAGCAACGGTGAACGGTAAACAAGTACAGTGCTACGTGGACATGGGGAGCAGCGTTATCACCTTGCGGCAGGACGTAGCTCGTGAATTAGGATTTACATATTACGAGACGAATCTGCGAAGCCTCGTCGGATTCGGCCAAGGACGCGTGCAACCCGTAGGAATTATGACAGCAGAAGTTAGCGTGGATGGCGTGGCTGTAAAGACGGAGGTACATATCGTGCCGAGTGGTAGTCAGGTCGTTGCGTTGCTGCTGGGACACCCGTATACGGAGCACCCTAATGTTGTCGTCGTAAGCAAGGCAGGGAAATTGAAGATCCTAACTAGGGAAGATGACAAGTTACCCGAAGTTAAGGCTACTATGTCGCAGCGTGCAAAACTTTGTGCTAGTACTAAGCAAGTATTACCTGATCATTATCTTAGTCATATCACAGTATTTACAGATACTCCTAATTGCAACCTGTACGTGGAAGGAGGGCTGAGGAACGAGGGACCAACGGTACCACGTTGCGTGGTGGGTACATACGAAGGAGGAGAGGCAGTGCTGCCCATTCTCAACATCACGGGTCACCAACTGACCTTCAGTCCAGGGGATGTTGTCGCTCGAGCTGAAGCGTGCGAGGAAGATACGGCCACGAGAGAGGTGAACGACGAACCTATTTTGAAGGAACAGATCGACACCGACCTCGAGGGCGAAGAGGAAGAAGAACTGCTGCGAACACTCAACGACAATAGGGACCTTATAGCACGGAACATGCGTCAGTTAGGGAGAACACGTATGATTGCTCTGAACATTGAACTCACTACTGATAAACCTGTGTTTTACAGACCGTACCGTCTGGCATACTGCGAGCGTGAGCAATTAAAGGACATGATTGTAGAGTTAAATGCTGGGGACGTAATAGAAGATAGTGTGTCGCCGTTTGCGAGCCCAGTATTGTTAGTACGCAAGAAGAATGGTGAAATGAGAATGTGTGTCGATTATAGAGGCGTAAATAAGATCACTGTAAAAGATCGATACCCGTTGCCGCGAGTCGACGATCAGATCGATAGACTTCACGGGCAGGCTTTTTATACTAGTTTAGATTTGTTTAGCGGGTATTATCAAGTTGAAATTGAACCGAAGTCGCGCGAAAAAACAGCGTTTGTCACCCCCGATGGGCACTATCAATTTAAACGAATGCCTTTTGGCTTATGCAATGCTCCCGCGGTTTTCCAGCGACTGATCCATGTTGTATTGGGGTCGATGAGGTACGATACAGCTATGGCGTACCTCGATGACATCATCATCCCCAGTACAACAGTGGAGGAAGGTATGCAGAGATTAGTAAAGGTTTTACAGACTCTTCGGGATGCAGGTCTCACAATTAATATAAAAAAATGTCATTTTTTGAAAAGAAAAATAGATTATTTAGGGTTTGAAATAGATAAAGAAGGTGAAAAACCGAGACAACATAAGCTGGAAAGTATTCGTTCATTTCCGGAACCGAAGAATGTTCATGATGTAAAGAGCTTTATAGGACTAGCGAGTTTTTCCGGCGATTTGTAAAAAGTTGTGCAATTTTAGCGAAGCCGCTCACTGATCTAACAAAAAGAGGGATTCCTTTTGCGTGGGGCACCGCACAGAGGGAATCGTTTGAAATACTAAAGGCTGCATTGGTATCAAGGCCACTTCTTCGCGTCTACGACCCTGGGGCCGAAACAGAGGTACACACCGGTGCATGCACGCAGGGAGTAGGAGCTGTGCTGCTCCAAAAACATTCCGATGGCAAATGGCACCCTGTCAGCTACTACAGCCGAAAGACCACACCCGAAGAAGCCCGCTACCACTCCTACGAATTGGAGGCCCTTGCGATCGTGAGCGCGCTTGAAAAATTCCGCGTATACTTAATAGGAATAAGTTTTACTATAAAAACGGACTGTAATAGTTTAAAATTATTAGAGCATAAACGGGATCTAAACCCCAGAATTGGCCGTTGGTTCGTAAGATTATCAGAATTTAATTATAGGATAGAATACCATACAGCTAAACAGAATGTTGTCGCAGATTCATTAAGTCGCAACCCCGTCGAGTCGAGCGAAACCGTGCAACCGATAGGACTTCCAATCTTAGGAATTAATTTGACTACTGATTGGGTTGCTGCTATGCAACGTAGCGATCCGGAAATACTTGAGATACGAAACGAATTAGAGCTGGGTAACCAAGCGACGCATACAAAATTTACCATGTATAATGCACACGTGTACGAAACCACAAAAGGAACCTGGAGATTATATGTACCAGCCGAATTGCGATATGATGTCGTTGCTGATGCACATCGGTCATTAGCTCACTTAGGCATTGATAAAACACTTGCAAAATTAAGCGAAACGTATTATTTTCCGAATATGAGAGATTTCGTAACGCGATACATTAACCGTTGTATACAATGCTTGTACTATAAAACACCTGCGGGAAAAAGGGAAGGGTTTTTGCACCCGTTATCAAAAGGGGACCGCCCCTTTCATACTATTCACGTGGATCATTTAGGGCCCTTAATAACGACAAGCTCTGGTAACAAGTATGTTGTAGCATCAATATGCGGATACAGTAAATACGTGGTATTAAAAGCTACGGTTGACACATCGGCGTGCGAAACTATTAAATTTCTACGTGAAATTATGATGCACTATGGTAAACCTGAGCGCATTATCTCCGATCAAGGCACAGCCTTTACTGCGAAAGAATTTGAGGATTTCTGTAGCGAATTGCAAGTCGTGCATGTAAAAATAGCTGTAGGTGCGGCGCGCGCGAACGGACAAATTGAACGACTAAACCGTGTAATCACACACTGCCTCGCGATGACAACGGATGAATTTGAATGGGATGAAAAGTTGTATGAAGTGCAATTTGCGATTAATTGTAGTCAGCATAAAGTGACAAAGCGAACACCTTTCGAGATTGTACTAAATTACCGAGCAAGGGCAATATCTGATAATCCGCTTATCGATGAGATTCACACATTAAACCAAACACTAGGAAATGTAGTAGCAAAAGAAGACGTTTCCGACTTGCTAGAGCAAAATAGGTCTAAGCTAAGCGAACAGTATGATAAGAGTAGAAAACAAGCGAGAATTTTTAAAGTTGATGATATTGTATTGCTTCGAAGCGACTCACCGTCCACAGGAGAAAGTCGTAAATTATCTCCAAAATATCGCAGTCCGTATCAAGTGTTCCGAGTACTAGGAAATGATCGCTATGTAATTAAAGACATTGAAGGCGAATGTCAGAGTCAGCGCGAGTATAGTGGAATTGTATCAGCAGACCGACTTAAATATGTTAGTGACGCCTCGAATTATCGAAAACCGTGCACTCGAAGTAGCGTAAGCGTAATTGATGAAAATTTGTAAGAAAATAAAATAGAGAAGGAAATGTAAACGTGATGCAGCGAGGACGTCGCATCGCAGAGCGTGGCCGAATTGTAGCGATTAGTGCACGTTCAAACTAAGCGGGCAATATATTGGAGTAAATCGATTTATTGAATTTATCGCAGAACACGTGTTTACAGTTTAACGGCTCGCGGAGGAAGAAGGAAGAAAGAAAAAGAAAGGCAACACGAGCGTTTCGTGCCTTATAAACAAAAAAGGTTTAAGCCCAGCGACAATACCTTATATTAACATCCAGAGATGGCGTAATCAGCCTGAATATTTGGTCTTTCTAACACTCCCACTTATTCAGGCTGATATCCCTAACTCGTGTATTAGCCCTTTAAACGACTGCTTCGGCAGTGGTTTTGTAAACACATCGGCTAATTGATGCGTCGTATCAACATATTTCAGTATAATACTACCTTGCTCGCTTATTTCTCGTACATAATGATACCGTACATCTATATGTTTCGTTCGCTTATGGAATTCAGGATTATTTGCTAATTTGATTGCTGATTGATTGTCCACAAACATTTCTATTGCTGGATACTTTAATCCAATTTCTGAACATAAACGTTTTAACCATACAGCTTCCTGAGTTCCTTTTGCCAATGCAACATATTCGGCTTCGGTGGTTGACAGTGCAACCATCCGCTGCCTTTGACTTGACCATGAGATTGCACCATTGTTTAGAATGAATACAAAACCTGAAGTAGACCTTCTGGTCTCTGTACATCCAGCATAGTCTGAATCTGTGTAGCCCTTCAAAACGCTTTGGCTCCCACTAGTATTGTACACAATCCCATGGTTCATGGTTCCTCTCAAGTAACGAAATACTCGTTTGACAGCCTGCCAATGTTTCAATCCATAACATGTCACGAACTGACTTAACTTATTCACCGCAAATGCAATATCCGGCCTGCTTACACGAGCTATGAAAAGAAGAGAGCCCATTGCCTCACGATACGGTACATCAAACACTCTTTCATTTTTATTACTTGATAGATGCACACCGGGCTCAAACGGAGTACTAACTGTTTTTGCATTGTTCATGTGAAATTTTTTCAACATTCTTTCGATATATGCATTTTGCTTTATTTTAACCGTACGCCTCTCACGATCACGCTCAATTTCCAATCCTATAAACAACTTCCCGTCACCTATCGTTACATCAAAATCCTCTTTCAATTTTTCTAATACAAGCATAGCAGCATCTTTCGATTTTGACAATATTAGCCCATCGTCTACATATAATGCTAATATGAGTTTAATAGAATCTATATTTCCAATAAAAATGCAACTATCACTTTCTATCTGTACAAAACCAAATTGCCTCGAGAATTCTGTAAATTTCAAATTCCAGCACCGAGGTGATTGTTTCAAGCCATATAAACTCTTGTGCAGCTTACATACTGCATCTGGCCTTGTTTTATCGACAAAGCCAGGTGGTTGTTCCATAAAGATTATTTCTTTCAATTCCCCATAAAGAAATGCCGTTTTAATATCGAACTGAACCAGCTCCAAATCATCTCGGGCTACAATAGCTAACAGTAATCTGATCGATTCATATCTTACAACTGGTGCGAAGGTTTCTGTTGTGGTTATTGGAGAAAGAGTTTACTGAATGAAAAGTTTAAAGAAGAAAAATTAACATTTAATATATATAATACAAATACAGAAAGTAAAGTCTTATAAATTTAACGCACTGGCACCCTTGCGAATTTCAATACAATAGATGTATCCTCTGCTCGAAACTAAACAGGTCTAATACAATACTTATATATGACAATGATAAGAGGTCGGTTCCCCACCCATTCGCCATGCACAACACAGACGTCGCGATCCTGCGTATAACGGGTGTTGAGTTTTTCTCCAACACTCCCCCTAAAACTATACACACTATATATGCAGCATTAATTAAGCTCACTTTTACTTCTTAAACCTAATTTACTTCTTAACTCTAAAAATCTTGGCTTTGCCAGAGCTTTCGTAAATATATCTGCTATTTGCTCTTCAGTTCGGACATACTTAACATTAATTTCGCCTTTTTTGTATAGATCTCGCACGAAGTGATATTTCACATCTATATGTTTACTGCGTTGATGGAATTCTGGATTTTTTATCAATTTTATTGCGCTTATATTGTCAACAAACAGTACGTAATTCTCATCATTACCACATTCTGTTAGTAATTTTTTCAACCAAATTATTTCTTTAACTGCTAAGGCTGCGCTGACATACTCTGCCTCAGTCGTGGACAGCGCTACAGATTGTTGTCGCTTACATTGCCATGTGACAGCTGCATTCGCGTATTTACATACTATACCTGAAGTGGATTTTCGGTCTCTTTTGTCGCCTGCGAAGTCAGCATCGCTATATGCTTCGAAATTACCTGTCCTGCAATAAAGTAAACCTAGATCTTTGCTTCCTATAAGGTATCGCATAATACGCTTAATTAGTAACCAGTGTTTTTCCCTAGGATTTTCTATAGCTCTTGCAGTAATATTGACAGCATATCCTATATCTGGTCTGCTCACTACTTGTAGAAACATTAGATTACCAACAGCTTCCCGATACTGTCCATTACATTTTTCTTTCTCAGATACATTTGAGTCCCATTCCGTATCAATTGGGGTGGAGACGCTATTCGCGTTGCTTAACCCAAACTTTTCTAAAATTTTCGTGACATATTTACATTGGCTTATGAAGATTGATCCGTCGCTTAACTTACTTATTTCTATCCCAAGGAAAGTATTTACATTTTTAGTGGACGTTGCCTTAAATTGTTGGTTTAATTTATACAAAAACTTATCCAAAAGAAATTCACATGTAGCAGCCAGAAGCCCATCATCCACATAAATGGCTAGAAGTATTTTCTCACTAGTCATTTTACATATATAAAAGCAGGGATCAGATGCGCTTTGTTGAAAACCAAAATCTTCTAAGAACTTTGCAAAATATTCGGTCCAGCACCTTGGTGCTTGTTTTAACCCGTACAAACTTTTCTGTAATTTACATACCCTCGATGACTCATCATCAAATCCCTCAGGTTGTTTCATATAAATGTCTTCGGTTATCTTACCGTATGAAAAGGCAGTTTTTATATCAAATTGTGCAAGACATAATCCGTTGCGAGCTGCAATACTTAGCAATGTTCTTATCGTATCATAACGGACTACTGGACTAAACGTTTCTTTATAGTCTAAACCCTCTACTTGATTGTAACCCTTTATAACTAATCGTGCCTTACACCGTTCAGTACCATCCGGATTAAGTTTTTTCGTATAAACCCACCGATTGCTAATAATTCTTTGGTTTTCCGGTTTGTCTACCAACACCCACGTTTGGTTTTCACGCAAAGATTCGATCTCATCCTGCATAGCTGTTCTCCATTTAGAACTCTCTTTAGATTTAATAGCCTCCATGTAGCTTGTAGGCAATCTTTCTGCGTAATACGTAATCGCACATCCATAAAAATCCGTCGGTCTTATCAATTGCCTATTCCTCAACTGTCGTGTCGAATTACTATCACTCGTACTCAAAGATTCAATATTTTCTATCTGATTATCCGGCTCAGAATCATCTCCCACACTAGTAAACGAATCTTCACTTGTTTCAAAGACTAAATTGTCTTTGTTTGTATTTGTATTTCTAATTTCAACAATAGATTTATTTGCAATCAAACTTTCCTTTTTAAACAAAACATAGCGACTTAAAACTATGTCTCTTAAACTAGGAATATAAATACGATAGTCTTTGCAACTATCTACATAACCAACAAAAAATCCTTTGATAGCCTTTATGTCAAATTTCTTTCGTTTGTTATCCGGTATATGAACAAAACATTCCGTACCAAAGATTTTAAGATTATTTACATTTGCAGTCTTACCGTACCATAAATTATAAGGAGTTTTTCCTGTCTGTTTTGATGGACCTGTACGATTTATAACATATACAGCAGTATTCATAGCTTCCGCCCATAAAAATAAAGGTAAGTTTGTATTTGAATAAATCATAGATCGCGCGGCTTCAGTTATAATGCGATTATCGCGTTCCGCGACCCCGTTCTGTTGTGGCGTGTAAGCAATGCTTATGGAATGTTTTATGCCTCGATTATTTAAAAAACTTTCTACTTGTTTACTCATGTATTCTTTGCCACCGTCGCTGTGAAGTTCTTTTATGTCTTTACCAAACTGATTTTTAATTTCTTTGCAAAACAATTTTATCTTTTCAAAAACTTCTGATTTTTCGCGTAAAAAATAAATGTTTCTAAAACCAGAATATTCATCTTTAAAAATTAAAGAGTATCGCTTTTTTCCTAAAGAATCTAATTGCATTGGTCCGCATATACCGGTATGTATGACTTCTCGAACATCTGTTGCACGTTCCATTCTTTCATGGAAACTCAATCTATGCATCTTTCCGTATGCACATCCGTCACAAAAAACGTTATCAACTACCACATTAATCCCCATATTTTCCAGAAAAGATTTAACGTGCCTTTTGTTTTGATGACAAAGTCGTTCATGCCATAACTGCAGAGTATCTACTTTATCGACAGCATAACATTCTTTCGGTTTCACAACACGGGCATCTAGTTTGTACAAATTACCGCTATCTGATCCTGTCGCTATAACATTATGATTACGCGTAAATATGCAATGCTTT
Organism: Coelioxys conoideus; assembly: GCA_947623535.1. Taxonomy (NCBI): domain Eukaryota; kingdom Metazoa; phylum Arthropoda; class Insecta; order Hymenoptera; family Megachilidae; genus Coelioxys; species Coelioxys conoideus. The sequence continues at coordinate 5,086,744 of OX392457.1, read as the reverse complement.
CCGCGATTTGTAATCGAGAAATTAACACCCTTTTTAGCAACTACTTTTACCGAGAACAAATTTTGTTTTAAACGCAGTACATACAAAACATCATACATAGTGCCTGCAATCCATTCATCGTCTACAAAAGTCTCTATTTCAATATTACCTATCCCGTACGCGCAAATCTCTTCTCCGTTTCCAACCTTGATATTTACCGGATTCTCGAACTCTTCAAAAACATGAAACCAATCTCGTCGATGTGTCATATGATCAGATGCTCCTGAATCTATCAGCCAGCCATCTCCTGTAACAGCGCCGTTCACACCTACGAAGGCCTGCCTGATGTGTTTATGTTGTTGTGAAGAACCCCCATTATCCACCTTTGTCACTCTTCTTCCTTTCTTAGGGCAATTCCTGCTAAGGTGATTCTTCGACCCGCATGAATAACAACCGGGGCAATCCTTTTTCAAATGATCTCTCCGTCCACAAGTATAACAGACTGTTTGTTTATTGTTTCGCCCGTACTCGTCCTGATCTCTTCGATCATACCTATTACCAACAGCACTTCTGTGCTTTGAATTTGTAAACAGAGCAACTGTTGATTCGCGTGACTCGTCTTGTCCCTGAATTCTTAGCTCTTCCGCCATTAGCCTCGTGGTCAAATTTTCTAACGTTTTCTTCTGTTCGTCTACTGAGTCCCACGCGCTATGGAAATGATTAAATTTTGCTGGTAAAATACACAACACACGCGTTAGCACCATGGAATCGGGAATTTCACCACCAAGACTCTTCATTTTTGTAGCCAAATTTTCTAGTTTCGACAAATTATGCGCAACACTTTCATTTGGATCCCACATGCACTCAAAAAACTTTTTCTGTACCAATGATAAAGTTTCATTAGATTTCATATCATACACGGAATTTAACTTCCTCCACATGTCCCTCGCCGTTGTACAGTTCAAAAGAAGATCTAGAGGTTTCTTCTCAACTGTCGTTACAATTAACTTTCGAGCAGCTTTATCCGCATTTTCAAACCGTTTAAGTTTCACGTCCCGATCCTGTATACTATCTGCAGGTTGTGTTAATCTTCCCTCACAGACATCCAATAGATCGTCCTCATTTTCCAATAAAGTGCGAACAATAAAACGCCACTGATGCCAGTTGTCCTTATCACGTAACTTTTCAATTTTCACACTTGTAAGTTCCATCTTAAATCTCGTAACCGTCTTTTATTTTCGAAAACTCACTTAATGTTCACTAAACGCGATAGTCTGGGCCCATAACCTGTTGTGGTTATTGGAGAAAGAGTTTACTGAATGAAAAGTTTAAAGAAGAAAAATTAACATTTAATATATATAATACAAATACAGAAAGTAAAGTCTTATAAATTTAACGCACTGGCACCCTTGCGAATTTCAATACAATAGATGTATCCTCTGCTCGAAACTAAACAGGTCTAATGCAATACTTATATATGACAATGATAAGAGGTCGGTTCCCCACCCATTCGCCATGCACAACACAGACGTCGCGATCCTGCGTATAACGGGTGTTGAGTTTTTCTCCAACAGTTTCAAAATAATCGACACCCTTTCGCTGCGAGAAACCCCTTGCGACAAGTCTAGCTTTATAACGCGTTACATTACCTTGCGGGTCCAACTTCTTTGTATATACCCACTTACAAGCTACCGCATTTTTGTCCTTTGGCAAGCTTTCTAGTGTCCAGGTTTTATTTTTCTTAAGCGCTTGAATTTCATCACTCATCGCTCGCTTCCACTGCACTGCGTCGTTACTAGACACTGCACTTTCATACGTTTGTGGTATTGCATCTGCCACCCATGCATAACCGAACTCACTGTAACGCTCAGGCGAACGCAGGGTTCTCCTATCACGCAAAACTCTATTTGGTTGCACTTCCTCACTTTGCACTTGTGTGTCATCATCTTCCCCTTGTGATGACTCTACTGACTCGAAGTTCACCTCCTGTTCTTCAGGATCCGCTTGTTTCTCCGACTCGTCGTAGTTCCCGAAGTCCAGATTAATCAGCACGTGCTCATCAGTCAACCTTTCTGATGGCGGCTTTGCAAATTCTTCATTAAATGTGACATCGCAGCTTACAGATATCTTCTTCGATTGTTCGTCAAATAACCTGTAGTTTGTTGACTCAGCTTCATATCCGACGAAGATCATTCTTCTGCTTTTCTCGTCAAACTCCCTTCGAAGTTGCTTTGGGATGTTTGTATATGCTGCACTTCCAAAAATTCGTAAGTGCTTCACCACTGGTACTCGCCCGAACCATCTTTCATAGGCAGTTTTATTTTCTGTCTGCTTTGAGATTGTCCTGTTTAGAACATATGCCGCCGTTTTAACAGCTTCAGCCCACAAAAACGTCGGCAAATCCTTTGCGATTAACATTGTTCTTGCGCTTTCAACGAGTGTCCGCATTTCTCTCTCTGCTCGTCCATTCTGTTGTGGGACATAAGGAGCAGATCGGTCATGAACAATTCCTTTCGATTTCAAGAACTTCTGAAACTCATTGGACATATACTCCTTTCCATTATCTGACCGCAAGATCTTCACGTTATTACCGGTCAGTCTACTGACAAAAGCTTCATATTCCTTGAATTTCGCTAAGACTTCTGATTTGAAGCGTAGAAAATAAACAGACCGAAATCCCGTGCAATCGTCTTTAAATAATAAAAAATATCGCGATCCACCTAGCGATTCCACATTAATTGGTCCACAAACATCCGAGTGGATCATCTCACCTGGTATGTCCACTCTGGTTCGTTGACTTGGGTAGTGCGAGATTCGCGACTGCTTTCCTAGCACACAAGGTTCGCAGAAAAATTCCGTCTTTTTATCAATTTTCATTCCGGTCACGGCTTTCAAGTCATCAGTTTCCTTGATAGCACTCACATTGATGTGTCCCATTCGTTCATGCCACAATTTTAACGATTTTTCCTCAACAACGAGACACTCAATTTGCTTTTTGGTTCTCAGCAACATCTTGTACATTTTTCCGTCACGCACTCCCACTGCAGACAGATCACTATTACTACGTCGAATTTCGCACCGTTCACCATCGATGTGGAATGAATAACCTTTTTTGGTTGCAGCACTCACGGAGAATAGATTGTACTTCAAATCCGGTACTAACAGGACGTCCAGAAGTTGTCGATCCTCTTCTCTGCCGTTCACACTTACACTAATGTCTATTGTACCAGTACCGGACACAGGCATAATTCTTCCACCGGCAGCTTTCACAAATTTAATGTCATTCACCGGTTTTATTTCACTGAACACTTCTCTGTACGGCGTCATATGCATCGAAGCTCCTGAATCAGCAATCCACACACTCTCACACTCTTGAAACTGCTGTCTTGAGGCATACGTAACTATGTTATATGCCTCTGCTGGTTTCGGTGTGCCATCAGCTTCATGTTTACTCGCCGTCTTCGTCACACGCTTCGGACATTCGCGATACCAATGCCCTTTTTCGTGACAATAATTGCAGGCAAATTTCTGCTTCAATTCTTGAATTTTCTGCTTGCTCTTCTTCGCCTTCGTCTGATAGCTTGAGGATGCTTTCTCACTCGACGTCTCTTTTTTTACTGTAAGATAATAGGAAAATGGAATGAACGATGAAGTTTGCACTTCACCGAATAAACGTTGTGTGGGCGTATTTAAGAATACTATCTTTCTTTATTATCTCTGCTCTTGGCGAAAGCCTTTACAAGAATGTCTTCAGAGACACATCTTCGTACCAAGGACACCCTCGTTAGTATGGTCGTTCTTTAGGGCACTAGGGCCCGGCGAAACTCCTCTGAGGGAGGGGAAGCGCTGACAAAAAGCATATGGCCCGTATCGACTATTCGTTGATTTCTAATTTTCTTACATTACATACAGGTTCTTTAATTTTAATGCGAGAGACGTTTCCTCTTCATCGACCGTTACGAGCCGTTTTTCTTCTCGGACAATTCTTGCAATTAAATTCTCCTTTTTCCTTTCCAGAATGGATGTACTTTCCCAGGCCATTCTAAATGCAGAGAATTTCGTCGGCAGGCTGTCCAATAACCTCGATATTATCGCGCTATCGGTAGGTTTCTCTCCCGCATCGTCCAGTTTCTTACAGATAGTTTCAAATTTTTCGATCTGCGTCGCTATTGGCTCGCCATCACTAATGGTGAACTTGTAGAAGTCCTGCCAACTGTTTTGTTTCAAATCTTCACTTACGTCACCATACAGTGTGTGCAACTTATCCCACATTTCTTTTGGTGTCACACAATTTATCAAATTCGCGTGCAACGATACTTCGATTGAGCTCAATAAAATTACTGACGCCTTTGATCTCTGTTTCTTCCATACCTTCCATTCCTGTGTTTTCGTTATCCTGTCTGGCTCTGAATCCATCCCTTTTGCAAAATCCATCAAGTCTTGCGACTCCAACAGAAGTGATACGCTGTACCGCCATAACGGAAAATTTTTGCCGTTGAGTTTCGTCAGAGCATGAACCTCCTTTTCTGCCATCTTGCTTCCAATGACGCGTCGGAGTACACTTCAATAAATGTTTTGAATTTACGGAGATTGCACTTTTCTACTTCCCGCACATTCAATTTCACTCTACAAAGACAAATACGCACACGCAGTAGCACTCGTGTCTGGGCCCATAACCTATTGGAGTAAATCGATTTATTGAATTTATCGCAGAACACGTGTTTACAGTTTAACGGCTCGCGGAGGAAGAAGGAAGAAAAAAAAAGAAAGGCAACACGAGCGTTTCGTGCCTTATAAACAAAAAAGGTTTAAGCCCAGCGACAATATCTTATATTAACATCCAGAGATGGCGTAATCAGCCTGAATATTTGGTCTTTCTAACACAATAGAACGATAGATTATTTATAGAACATACTAGTAAAGTTATGCAGACAACAAAGTTTATACATACAAGGATTGTTTGGGCTTATCACATTGAGAATAAGCGAGATAGAATGAAGTGGTATTTCAAATTGAAGCTCTTGATACAAAAACTGATTAACTACAAATTTTAAATGTAATGAAGAGTTAAATAAGAACTAATTAAGTACCCGTATTAACTTGAAATTAATTAGATGTTAATCAGACAAATAATATAATCAATGAAGAATACTTTTTTTGTACTTTAATCAATTTTTGATGGTTGATGCTTTCTGTATATTTGGACTCGTTTGGTTCTTTTTCCTGCAAGATGTTGGAAATAATGAGAAAATGCGATATAGTATCCCGTTCAAGTATCGCATGCTATTTCTTTCTGTTGAATAATTAACCACAGAGTTTGTTTGCCTCCAACAAGCGCAACGAATATTTATTATATACAGTAAAGAATAGAAAAAGAATGTACAATGTGTTCAGTCCTGAACACGCTGGAAATTCAGGGACTGTGCTTATTATGTGCTGTTACCGAACCGACTGCTTGGGTTGTATTGCAAAAGGCTATTTTTCGCAAAGCTAAGAGGAAGTAAGTACAACTATGCACCCTCTAGAGGAGAGTCTTGCTTTCTCATAACGGTCAGCTACAACCTCGGCGCAGGGCACGAACTGACCGTTTTTTATGGCTCTGACTTATACCTAAATGTGGTTGAATGTACGTTTTCACAGCAATGAAAAATTCCTTCAAAATATCATACAGGATTTTTGCAAAAATCCAACACTTTCACTCGAACCTTACCGATTGCACGGCTTGCATATGCCTTCCGAAAGAGTATTATATCTGTTTTATTTTTTTAACTATGTTTCAACAACTAACACTCCGGTAACTTTTACAGATAATATAATAATTATCCATTGAAGATCACAAATTTTTTTACGTTTGTTGTTAATTTAATCACACTGTTGTTAATTTACAAATTTATTATTAACTATACAAAAAGATGTAATGAATTGTAGGATATACTTTACGCCGAATTTCCGAGGGCCTCACCTATGCGGCCCTCGGCAGTTCTCTCCCCTCCCTTTCCCACTGAGACAGGTGAGATAATATAAATATGATCGGATTAACGGATTATTCAGAGTTCACGTACCCCATGCCGGGAGTATACGACACAGCAATAAACGGTTTTACAAGAACGTGTTCCTTTGTCTTTTGGATTACCCTCCACAGAATATTTAACACGTGTATAATGACGCTTTATTAACACGTTTTATATCACTTGCTTATCTACAGGGTGTTTCGTAACTCTCATTCGACACAGAAAGGGTTTGTAGGGGAGGTGATTCTATGTAACTTTTTCCTTTGCAAAAATGGGGTCTAGGCTTTCGTTTTTTTATTATTAAGGACGAATAGCGACCAATCAGAGCGCAAGAATAACGCGCGCTCAGACGCGAGTGCGAAGCTATACGGCCGACCGCAGACGCGAACAAGCAAGTTAGTATCGTGCTATGTTACGTCAAAGTTAAATCACATAACGAATACGGCAATTAAGAATAATGTTCAGTTATTCATTTTTACTGAATAAGGCATAAGATAATTAGTAGTTATTCATGGAAATGAAATAAATCGAATTTTTTATATTCTCGTACTCGTGATTTGAAAAGAATAAGAAATAAAATATAAAATATTATTTCTGCCATTTGTTATGGAAATACAACATAACTAATTGATGTATTTTAAGGGATAAATAATTATCATATTGAATGAAAAAGTCTTTAAATCAATACAATAAGTGAATTAACTCCAGTCTACTTTAAATTTACAAAAAATGTATGAAAAAATTAAATCGGACTCACCCATTCTGTGAAAATAATCCTATTTCAATGAAAATTGGCCCACGCTGCTGGATCCTTCTACCGATTTTGACCTTCCATAAAATGCACAAACACTGCACAACAGCTGAAGTTACCCACAGGTTACTGAACTCGCTTTGCTGTAGGATACGGTCACTTTCATTGTCACTTGGCCGATATTTTCATAGTAGCCCCTAAAGCGGCTAATTGTTTCGGTAAATTTTATGGCCCCGAAGGGGGCCGATGGTTTTCTGCTCTTTCGTAAATTGAACCGTAATCGATCCTTCGAATAAATAATAGGTGGCCTCGAACGTGCCAAAAAACGATTATTATAATAGCACTCTAATATAATCGAGTTGCCGTTTGACGGAAGCAAACGAGCACTCGGAGGATTTTCTGAATATCGTCCGCGATACACCCATGCAGCTTCCTTCGCATTGCCATTACATTGTGCATACACAAAAAACATGTTGTAATATTCTGCGTTCGTGTGAGCAGTGGACATAGTCATGTGTATTTTCCAGCAGTTTTCTGGTAAATGCTCGCGGGTCAAACATAGTTTTCTTTCCAAAAAACAGCTTGGTCTTCCCTACTCTATGACTATATCTCTTAAGAAAACTTTCTACATTTGTTCAAAGCACTTCAACGTGCCTGCTTGCCATTTTTAAACATTCCCACGTGTTCTCCCAAACAACGAGCTCTGCAACAACCGACAACTGCGGGACTTGGAGTCACCTTCATCGACGTCTGTGTCACGTAATAATTCGACGATTTTTAAACAAAAGAACATTTATTTCACAAAGTACACGTATGACCAAAACCAAGTATGATTGAAGACTGCCCCCCGTGTTCGGTATTGCCGCTTTATATCCTAGAGACTTCCTTTGTCCGGGCTGGAAGTCACGTAGGCCAACGGATGCTGCGTAGAAGAGATGACACCTGTTTATCAGGAGGATTCATAGAAAACCCGGATGTCACATCTGCATCGTCTATTGTCCGGTATACGAAGCTAATTGCCTTCGATGATCTTTTTCGCCAAAACCAAACATTTTCGTACAGCGCACGTTTTTGTTATGACGCTTCCAGCTGAAAATGTTCAAAGTTAGCATTCTGTCCACTGGTCACATGGTTTTCGTCACTACAAGGCACGTTAGCGAAAAAAGGCAATACGTGTTAAAAGAAAACATAAGTTGGCCCTGTCTTCGTACCGAACTGCACGACAAATTTTATAACCATTCATCCTCGGTGGGCCACATGTAACGCAACGCGCGACTTTTCCGCAGTAACTGTGCTCCCCGTGAAAGGACACCATTACAATAGAAAGTCGTTGATAGTTTTCGTTAAAAGAAATGTTACAATAATATGTCGCTGAATATTTCGTTCAATAATTTGGTCGTGACATCATCTTTACGTAATACCATTTCTTACAATATTCGTTTTAAATTACAATGTCCAACAGCCAATCGACATTTTAAAATGTGTTCAGTGATAATTATAGTGCACCACTGTCTTCGCTTCGTTTCCCGCGCTGCTATTTTGTTTCTGGCATGGTAAAAAAAACGACGTTGCAAGTTTCTTTGGACACTTTTTAATGGTGAAAATCTGCTATATCGCGAAGTGCAGTTTGATTTTCCACTACACCCTTACTTTTCGAGATAAATTAGAAAATATACGAAAATATTGGTGCAAAATCGGTATCTCCTCGCGTTCATAGATTGCGTAAACATATTAAAATATTCAGAATTTCAGAATCTTTTATAGTTACCCCGCAAAATTGGTTTGAATTTCGATAATGTGTATTTTTTTCAAAATCAAATTCGCCAATGGTGGCGAAAAACGGATTGCAGATTCGTAATCAGCGCAAGAAAAAATATAATTATCACTGCTCGGATTTTAGAACGTCGAAAAAAAGTGTAAATTTGTTGGACAGTGTTATCATAATAATGGTTTTTTGTCACGTTCGGGGCCACCTATTATTTATTCGAAGGATCGATTACGGTTCAATCTACGAAAGAGAAGAAAACCATCGGCTCCTACCGGGGCCTTAAAATTTACCGAAACAATTAGACCCTTTAGGGGCTACTATGAAAATATCGGCCAAGTGACAATGAAAGTAACCGTATCCTACAGCAAAGCGAGTTCAGTAACCTGTGGGTAACATCAGCTGTAGTGCAGTGTTTGTGCATTTTATGGAAGGTCAAAATCGGTAGAAGGACCCTGCAGCCGGGGCCAATTTTCATTCAAATAGGATTATTTTCACACAATGGGTGAGTTCGATTTATTTTTTTGTACAGTCGTAGACAAAATTAAGTGGACAGGTATCATAAATAACAGAAGGTTAATTTAATTTAACTAACAATGCCTATAAATCAAAACTTTATTGCACAATTATATACAATAAATAAATGTTTTTTCAAGTCTACAAAAGCATTTCACGTTCTAAATTTAAAATTTATTTAAAACATTGTAACAAAACAAAAAATTGTTTACATTTCTGCAATGTCCACTTAATTTTGACCATGACTGTATATTTTTTGTAAATTTAAAATAGACTGGAATTAATTCACTTATTGTATTGATTTAAAGACTGTTTCATTCATTATTGCCATGAATAACGACTAATTGTCTTATGCCTTATTCAGTAAAAATGAATAACTGAACATTATTCTTAATTTCTGAATTCCTTATGTGATTTAACTTTGACGTAACATAGTACGATGCTAACTTGCTTGTTCGCGTCCGCGGTCGGCCGTATAGCTTCGCTCTCGCGTCTGCGCGCGCGCTATTCTTGCGCTCTGATTGGTCGGTGTTCATCCTTAATAATTCAAATCGAGAGCCTAGACCCCATTTTTGCAAAGGAAAAAGTTACATAGAATCACCTCCCCAACAACCCCTTTTCTATTATTATTTACAACTGTAAATAATAATAATATTATTTGCATTACAAGAGTCAGGGTATTAGATTTATTTATCAAAGCGTTAATGTTTTTTTTTAGAAAAAATTATTGAGTTGAAAGTCTACTCTAACGTTTAAGACTCAAGTTAACAGGATGCAGGCGTGCTCCTTAAGATATCTACTGCAAGAGGACCCATAGAATGTAGACGCTTGGCGAATTTTTCTTTAACGCTTGTTTCATTCTAAAGCTTATCCTTGAAGTGCAAATACGTGGCTATTAGCGTTTCTTGATTGTGATTAAAATTGCTTTTTATGAAACATTTAGTATATTATTTTATTTGTCTACCTATTTATAAGACAGGGTATTCTTACGCACCCATCGAATCAATTGATCTCTAATTTTTTTCAGCAAGTAATTTAAAACGCAGGACAGCGATATTTAGCTTACTAATTATGGGCACATGTTTTACGCACATCAGATGAAATCACTGCCTATGTAACATTTTCTTCAAATTATGACGTTTATATCACATTAATGATTTCAATAAATACAGTCGACGGCATACTTGAAATGTCAACTGTAATGTGGTACTTACATTTGATAATTACAAGTGTTGGTATATGCGTTTGACAAAAACCAATCGACGTAGGGCGAGAGAAAGTTCTGTAGTCTAAATAGTTTGCAACCGAGATAGGAATAGAGACTTTTCTATAGATCCTTTGTCACTCAGTGAATAATTTTGTGTTTGGTCCTTGCACCCAGTTTTCTGTTACGTTAGTTCGTCGTCAGATTGCATGGCATTAAGACCTTCCTCGTAGAGTGTTAAATTAAGATAAAACATTCCTATAATTTAATCCGTCCTTCAATCCCGCAAATCAGAAGCGGAGTACACCCAGTGGATACGCCCAGTGTGTTCTAACTGTTAGTATCACAGGACTTCAAAATACGTGAGTGCAAGAGACGTTTACAGTGATAATTAGTGATGATTGAGGACTGTGGTATTTGGTGACTTTTGGGATTGTAGTGAACGTGTTACGAGAAATCACAATGGCCGATCGTTCATCGATTGAACGTAACAAATAGGAAAGTGAGTACAGTAAATCCTCCCACAGTGCAAAACGTCTCTTCCTGCGGCTATACGTGCGTCATTGCTGCGCCTGTGTTCGCCTCGCTCGAGCCAGTCCAAGTGTAATACGATACACTCACCGCGGTCCCTTTGATGCGAGCTGATAAATCTCCAGTTCGTAATTTAGCAATATAATTTGTTAATATTTATATTTTTTTCACTGCAAACTTTTTTAACATATTTGTGAAGTTCTTCCGATCAAAATAAGACCAAAAAAGATATAATTACGATCACAATTACCTGTGCAACAAGCCATGAAAGTTTCGGACCTTACATATACGGCAGAGATACAAATAAACTTTTATGACTTGTTACACAGGTAATTATGATCGTAATTATAATGTGTTTGGAATCACTTTAATCAGAAAAACGAAACGAATACGATGATGAAAGTTTCATTTACGAAAAATCAAAAATAAGAATTTTTACTTTATAATTTAAAAGTCTGAGCTCCACCTGCCTTTCATCTTTTCCGAACGCTTCAACCTTCTGCCTCTCTGTTTTTTCCACTCGCCGTCCTCTTTCACGTGAAAAACTTTAATCACCCGTTACGTACGTAATTATTAACGTAATTACATCATGTTTGGTATCATTTTAATCAGAAAAACCTGACGAATACGATGGTATAACATTCATGGAAAAATAATAGGAAATAAGAAAATTGCAATCTTTTTCTTTGCTTGCATTAGTATGTGTCTCACCGATATTTGGTCGAGTATCAAATTTCGCTTCTCCTATTCTCACAGTGAGCAGTTTCGATTCCGGCCTCCGTTGCACTGTGGGAGGATTCACTGTACAGGGTGCGTACGGATTCGCGATTAAATCGAAGGAAATCAATGATCGCGGAGGCATAGCAAGCAGCATCACCAGCACCCACGATCTCATGCATCGGATCGGCAGCCGAAATCGAGATCGCGCACTCTGCGTCGACGTGAATCAAGATCGCGTACTCCGTGGCGTTCGCAACAAAATCGATCCCGCGGTACGTGTGACAATCGTTTGAGTCGCGTTGAGAAAATTCTAGAGACATTAAGTATGTATAGTACGAGTTCGCGCGGAAAATCGTCAACAACCTGGGGAGAAATAAAAATGCTGCTAATCGTACAATTCCAAAAAGCGATCCCTTTTTCGACGTTATTCCGTGAAGCAGCCCTTTACAAAGCAAGACCCGGACAGTCGCTGGGCGATTATTGTGTCCGGAAGATGACTTTCATTCAGCGCCTGAATCTGGCGTTAACGGAGGAGCTGATCATATATGATCATCGGTGGAGTGCCGAATGAAGCCATCGCATGGACGATGCGATCGGCGAAGTATTCGGACTCCAATAAATTATACATATCCGTCGATGCGCACAATGGGAGTGATGCCAGGGAAAAATAAAATTGAAAATAAGACAAAGATGCGGATGTATCAACCGTCAACATCGGAAAAATTGGCAGGAGCGGAATCGTCATCGAACGTGGAATAAGACCAAAATTGGCATTGTTTTAATTGCAGGGCATACGGCAACATATTAAGTTGCATGTAATAAATGCGAGAAATTTTAACACATCCGTGAGAACTGTTGGCAGACTGATTGTGAGGTAAACTTAATCTAACCTATTAAGAGTAGCGGGGCCCTTAGGCAGACCACAGTCTCAAGGGCCATAGAACTGTCGGCAAGACGGCGCACGTTCCCAGGAACCTGGGCAAAGAGCGATCTCCGACAGTAGGAAGATGTGGTAGAGTTTGGGGAGTGACTCGAACCCCAGGGTTGGTGTGACGGGGCCGTCGCTTGAGGTGTCGGGGTTTAGCCCTAGTTTCAAACGAGATCCTGGAGACCACGCACCGCCAACCCTAAAAAGCCAACTATGGAGCTGCCCAATCTCAGGTTTCTGAGTAACGGATGCCACTAGCAGTATTAGGAGTGTTGTGAAGGAAACCCGCCCTTCGGGGCCACGCCCTCGCGTATGACATGTTTAACGTGGCTCGTAGTTCTTTTCTCGCCGACACAGGTACTGAGGGTGGTGCGAAAGCCCCACCGGGTTCGCAAGGGCCTGGTTTATTAAGCGTATGCCTTATATGGCGAGTAAGCATAACCGCGAGCTACGCCGGTGGGCCGGATTTATCAGGTCTAGTAATAATTAATGTCGTTTTCCAATACATTTGTAAAACTAATTTATTTGAATAAAACAAAACAATTTAATCAACGATATAGTCGCCGTTGTACTCAACTACTTGTGCCCAACACTCAGGCAGCATCTTAATCCCTCTATTGAAAATTTCTTGTGATTTTGGTTTAAACAATTCGGTCAAGACGCTTGTGAGGCACTCTTCATTTTTGAATTTTTTCAAAGAAGAAAATTTTGCAAGGAACCAAACAAATGATAATCGGATAGGGCAATATCTGGAGAATATGCAGGTTGTGAGAGAACTTCCCATCCCAACTGACGTTGCTTTTCCGCCGTGATTCTTGCAGTACACGGTCGTGCGTTATCGCGATGAAGGATTACGCCCTTCCGATAAATCAGCGCGGATTCTTTTTCTCTCAAAGCTCGGTCTAACCCTTCCAATTGTGTACTATACACTTCACTTGTAATGGTTTGGTTGGTTGGTAAGAGTTCAGAATGAAGAATTCCTTTAAAATTCCACCAAACACACATCACCTTTTTCGCATACAAGTTGGGCTTTGGCGTGAGCTGTGGTGCTTCGCTTTTGTCCAAGTACGTCTACGAATTCGTTGCGAATACCATATAAATAAAATTACCACTGTCTTTATTTCTTAATTTCGTTAGAAATTATTCATATGTCTTATAATAAATTAAACGATAAGAATAAAAGGTTCTCCAGTTTCATTGATTAATTAAATAAATCAATCAACAGCAAATCATGGAACAAATTACCGTCACTTCATTACGTTACACGAAAGCACGTACGTTCATTTTCTAGACCACATTTCACTGGCATAATTAACAACATTATTACGAATAAATAACGATGAGCATCAGTAACGTTGACTCGTCACGCATTGTGCAAACGCTCCACTTGCTTCCTAGTTTCTCTTTCGGCGCGAAGCGGTACAGTCTACCGTATATGGATAACTGCAACACGTTATTTGTATTATACTACAAGCTTGATGGTGGTTAACCACCTGGTATCGTATAAGAAACATATAACGTTCAGAGCATCCGTAGAACGTTTCCTCACATCATCATTGGGGTTGCAATTCGTAAAACCCTTTTGAATGCGTTGATAGGTAAGGGTACGTTTCCACATAACAGTAGAACTTACTATTTTTATTAGTGGAACATCATTTTAGATGCTTCTGTGTTGTTTCTTATCGTACTCTTGTGCGATACAGTAATTCTGAAAATTAAAGAACCAGATGAACACGCTTTAAGTAACTATCTTATTATTACATTTTTGTATCCTCTTTTTATATTTCTGTCATTATAAGTTATAGATCATTATATTCTAATTCAAGTTAGAAAACGTTACGAGCGTCCGTAGTTGGTGGGGGGGCAATGCGCGGGCCACGCGCCTAAACAAAAAGCGTAAGAGAAGTAGTCCTCTACAGATAAGCGAGCGATATACATATGTATGACGTGTCAGTAAAGTGTCATTATAAAGCGTATTAAATAGAGGTAGCCCTCCTACAACACGGAATCTTATAACACGATTCATAAAATGCGTGAACCCTCCTTCAACGCGGCATCCTATAACACGGTTTCGCTCTAATACGATAAGAAAATTGTAAAAACCTTGGTACAACACTTGGTACTTCTTCGGGCGCGGCGATGCTCGCCGTCTTAACCCTTTGCCTTATAATGACGCCTCTCAGGCGTGACGCACACAACCGCTGCAACGCGACAAATTCGGCCCCTATTTTCACCACGATCGAACTTCGAGCTCAATTTTAAATTGATACTGTCCATCGATGATCGTCATATCCAAAATATCCCTAACATTCGAGCAATGTTTATCCATCTTCACGTTACAACAATAATTGAATCGCTCCGTCTGACGCACTTGCCGGCAAAATGATAAGTTAAGGGGTTAACACTAGATTTACGGAAGTTCAATGATCACTGAAATTTAAATTGAAAATGAACTATCAAAAGAAGTAAACAATGAATAATACATATATCAGTTTATAGAAAGATTCTTTATCCCGATGATGGATAACATTCATTTCGACATAAGCTTTTTAATAATTTTCGCAATTGAAAATAATAAACCTAAGATCCGTCATTTTGATGGGTCCCGTAAACTTAATGTTAAACATGCACTGTTGCGGAAAGCAACAGTCCAAACTATTAAGACAAATGTAAATGAAATAAGAAGTGCAGTTGCTGCAGGATCTTCGACGTCCGCATACATTTATATTTTTAACAAAAAATTAAATTGTTTATGTAGAATTAAAAAAAAAATATTTGTTTTTAATAGGTTATCAGAACGTAACCCCCCTTTTTGTATTGGCTCTGGGTCTCATATAAAACGGTTTCACACAACACGGCATTTTCTAGCAACCGAACTACCGTGTTATAGGTGGGTTACCTGTATTCATTAAATCTTTTTGTATAGTTCATAATAAATTTAGAAAATTAACAACTGTGTGATAAAATTAATAACATAAATAGTATTTAATATTGAAGTATTAAGGAAGAAATGCGAATTGTACCTGTTATAGAATAGGTGCAAAATATAAAACGCTGAGATGAAATTGGATATTTCATTAGAGAATGTAAGAAAAGTATCTGTATGTGTGTTCCTCAAATTGATTGCAATAGTGCGCATCTTATGTTTACCCTTTTGTCGCGTTGCGATTGAATTCCAGTAGTTCATGCAATGTCCTTATGCGGTAGGTACAGTCTGTCACTCAGGAATTGGCGCATCGACTCATTTGTATTTTCAGTGGTAAGATCTTATTGGTTCGCGTGATCACTCACGCCAGTTGATCCAAAAAATATAAGCCATGGACAGTCGGCGATCGTCGATCGGCATCAAGTTCGGAGGATTCACGGTGATGATAGGCGTACTTCTTATTTTTCATTTCAACCTCCTCGCGCGCCAATTCCTGGGTGACGAACTCTACGTGATCGTGAGTCGTTAATTCCTGTTAGCGTTCAGTATTATAAGACAAAAGTGTTTCATTTCAATCCATTGCACTTTAAACTTTGACAGAAAACAAACAAAAACGATTTTATTTGTTTATTGATTAAAATAAGTTACTTCAAAAATGAAATTTAAAAATAATTCAGAATCAATTATTTGTAGTAATAATATACAGGGTGTCCCACAATTATGGTACGAGCCGGAAAGGGGTGGTAGGTGATGCTACTCTGAACAACTTTTCCCTCTGCAGAAATATTGATTGAGGATTCATTTTTAAATTATTAAGGAAAAACACCGACCAATCAGAACGTCAGAAACACGCGCGCCGCATGTTTCATCGCGACCGCGACCAATTAAAACTGGGGCCTACACTTCAGTCTCCTAGCGCGTGCGATCTTCGCGCTCCCATTGGTTGGTGTTTTTCCTTAATAATTTAAAAATGAAGCCTCATCCAATATTTTTGCAAAGGAGAAGGTTGTTCAGAATAGCATCACCTACCACCCCTTTCCGGCTCGTACCATAATTGTGGGACACCCTGTATATGATTGTCAAAACTGAGACATATGTACTTACAGATTATATTCAGACTGTACATACAAAAAGCTTGAATTCAACGGATAGTTTTCTAAACAAAAAAATAAAGTAAAGAAAATCTTGAAAAATTACATGTTATATAATTAAATTATTACAAATTGTAAGTCTGTATTTAGAATTTTATAATATTAAGAACGCGATATTAAACAGACAAATACTTATGAATATCACAGGTACTTAAGTGTGTCAAGAGCATCATCAAAGACAAATGAGCATAGCAAAACATCAAAATTTAATAAATTTATACTGTCATAAATTTTCGGATCGTTAGCAAAAAATAATTCTGTCTCATCAATAATATTCGTTTCACTGACAAGCGACACAACATGTGTAACGGTAAAGTGTGTTCGATGAAGTAATTTATAATTGTCTGACAGGTGTTCAATTGTCACGTCTTTAAAAGAAGTATCATTCTACATTTCACCACTTCCAACAATAATTAATAATTGTCGCAATTATTTCCATTGTTATATATAATATATAATTTAAGTTATTGTAACTCATAATAATATATATTATATAACTTTTCACTAACAAAAGTGTTTGTTTTAAAGGCTTTTACTGCTAAGTAAACATTTTTTCCAGCGTAATCTTTTCTCCTTCTCTTATTTTTGTTATTATAATTTAATGTAAATAATTATAAGTGTGGTCGCACAGCTGGGATAAAGATGTTATTTTGGATGCGTCATTGGCGCGAGTGATTTAGTGTAATGACAAAGTTTTAAAATGAATAATGGCAGTGTCCAGAACATATAACTGTTAACAAATATACAAAACTATTGACCGACGATTAACTTAGTGCGAGAGGAAGACGCAGAAGACTGTTCGGAACTGACTCCAACTGATTGACTGAAATTATTCCGACTAACTAACTAACTAACTGATTAACTGATCCTGTCGCGTTGATCTTTCTCTCTTATAACATTGGCAAAGAGGGCGTTACCATCTCGGAACGCTGAGGGTGGAGTTTGCAAGTACCGCTGTCAACGCCCTGTCTTCCCGGTAAGAGTAGAATTTGTTATAAAGTAAAACGTAGTCATCACGTGTACAAGAACCTTTAAGTCGCGATGGTCATGCGACCGCACTAAGCGTGACGGTACATGGCTGGCAGCGTTTTACGAAGGGTAGCCTATTCAGCTAGACACGTGCTAAAAAGTAAAAAATAATTTCGCCAACTTACAGACTTTAGGTCAGGCATAAGTGCCTGTATCTAAGCATCTGTAAGCGGTCAATGCTATTTCCTTCGACGCTGCAACCCACGTGCCGTTACAGTAAGTATACTATCAAATTTTATGTTACATCGATATCATGACAAGTTAACGAACAAGCAGAATTACATTTTTGCATAGTTACTATTGACATAATTATATAGAATATAAAACATGCTTATTTTTACAATATATAAGAATGTAAATATTTACAGCGTAATATAACCACTAACATTCTTGTTAGTGGTTAAGATTAATTCGCTTAATAATAAATCGATCTCACGTGAAATCGCACATGTACTAATGGCGTCTAATGTCTTGTCAGTATCATGTAATCATATGCTAATGAAAAAAGAGTACTATAATTTCAATATGAACGCAATATTAATAACAAATAAGATAAATGTGAATTTTCTATTTTTTCTATTCCATTCCTAATAATGAAGCCAGTCTAAAAACCTCGAATTTTGGATTGTTGTGTGGTAATACTTTTGCGCAGTATAAGGATTGAATTATAGGAACTTATACTCATATTTATGAAAAACTAATACATTTTATTAGTTTAAACATTCGAAATAAACAGAAATGTTATTATCAACAAAATTCGCTCTCAATGGTTAATTATCAGAACTTGTTCGTGGCCTAGGGCACTCACCTTATTAACTTCCGATTACTATTTAAGTCTGTTATTTTTCTTCCTTCGTACTACTTCCGGTCATATTAACCTGACTAACAGAAATATGATTTTGACAGTGTTGCATGATCTTTACATTTCGAAGAAAAATGTACGGAATACTAGTAAGAAAATAACAGTAAACAAATGTCTACTATTAATAAAATTAATATGAAAAAATAATGATATGTAGGCTTATTTATGGCTTTGGAGGCGTTGCCTGGTCCTTCAAATGCGCGTGAGGGTCTCCGTCGTTTATCAAATCGATCAATTCCTCCGGATCGACTGTGACTTAATTTGCTAAAGTTAATTTATCATGAAAACAGTCGTAAAAAGATTCATTACTTTGCCACGACCGATTCTGAAATTCTCTCCTTGTAGCTAATTTGCCAACTATATTGTCGAAAATTTTTCCAATTTCTTCTAACTGCAATGACGCTGACAAATCCATTATATCTGGTTTCGAGTGAAACCATTTCAGAGCTTTTCCTCGAAGACGCAAAGTAATGATTGTCGATACCGCACAATCGTCCAATTGATGCATGGTTCTTAGGCGCTCCACCTGTTGTCTTCATGCTCTAAAATTATTTTCCGAGCAAGAAAATTCGCACAATAAGTCCGCAATGGTTCTAATGCTGGCTGAGGATCGGGTACAAACGTTGCTGATGTACTCCGTTCCCGTCGCACCAAATCTAACTCGCGTTGCAACAGATCGCGTTCACGACGAATTATTTCTATCTCCCGTTCTAAAAGAGATCTGCTTGTTCCGGGTGTAGGCGAAATCACGCGTGCCGATTGCTCGCCTGCCGACGGGTTCGAGACCCTAACACCTTCGCGTTGCTCATCATTATCGGCTGATAAGGTACTTTCGATATTAGGCGCGGCGGTAATTAAGCTGGCGATTATTTCGTTCTTACTGCCGGATACGGATAAACCTCTTTCTCGAAGGAGTTTCTTCAACTCTGCGATAGTGAAAGTGTTCAAACTAAATTTTCCAGTCATCTTGATGTATTTCTCAAATTCAACGTTTCGCTGCAAAAATGTGCGACACTGTCTAACAAATGGGTTTTTAACTAATACTGAAATTAATTAAAGTATTATTAACGAAGTCACTTTCCAACACAAAATGGCACAAATACCAACACTCTAAATAAACACAAAAATACACAAAAATCCGATAGTTTCGGTCAAAATTGATAGTCGCGAATCATAAAATTCCACCCACTATCCTAATTGCTCGTATACCATTTCTGAATTTTAGGAGGATGGTCCAAAATAAATAGAGTGTTAATATTATTTGCTTTATTGTACGAACTTGTGTTGCGTAAGACTCCTGTATCCTGACTGTTGGCATTCGGCTCGGGGACGAAGAGTCAGGGCCCACTTAAGGGTACATGACCGTGTCAGGGTGGTCCGAATCGCCAAAACACTTCTCTCGTAACCCTACGAGGGCCTGGACTATCTCTAAAGTCTCCAAAAGGGATTCTCCAAAGCCATAAATAAGCCTACAGATATAAAGAAAATTGTAATTATAAAAATTAATAAGTACTCTGAATAACCTCGTTAATTATGAAACTTGTTAATTACATTGCAAAGCATCGTAAACTTAAATATCATTCTCGTTAAGATTAAAAATTGCATATTGTTAATGAAACTGCAATATTTTTTTACTTTTCTAGTTGATTGTTTTGACGGGAAAAATAATATTTTTCATTGTTGATTTTGTGCATACAAAACATTTACATATGTGTGAACAAAATATGATACTGTTATAACAGTTACTTACTGTTAATTTACTTGTAAGTAAATTGTTAATCACAAAAAATTAAAATATTACCTACTATATAATATATGTTCAGTAAGTTGTATATTGCAATTACAATTATTTACTCTTTATTTCAATTGTATTTAAATTGTAAATTAGATTTAACTTTCGAAATGAGAAGAAATGTAAATAATTGACAAGATTCCCATGCAATTATTAATTACCGGGACTTGTTTGAACACTAGGACATTCACCTTATGTTGTTCTTTGGAAGATTCATGAATACAGTCGACCCACGTACGTTGTTAAAGTATAATGCTTTCATTATAATGGCGTCACAGAGAAAAGAGGATACGCGGAGGTTGATTCCATCTAACTAGTGTCCTTGCATTCTTGCCGATCGCCGTCCCAAATGCCAGGCCGTTCCCTCTTCTTTTCTTTCGCCTTCTCGGAGGTAAGCCTTAAACGGAGGTCAGCAGATGCTTCCAGTAACCTTTACTTACAACCTCGTGCTAGGTTAAACTGCACGATTGTAGTCACGTGCGAAATTATGCTACACACAGTGCCCCAGTCATCATCGTACAACTGTAAAGGAGTTGATTCTTCTCGCATAGATAAAGTAACAATAACAAATACATATTTGCTTTTATTTGGCTTATAATTGTTCACTATATTAGCAACAATTTGTTTACGATAAATGAAAATAATAATAACCACGTTTTATTACTCCGTCTATATACTCCTCATTATTATATAAAAACATTTCTATAATGATCTCTTTGAGGTATCTCCTTTGAAACATATTAAAACGATATTGTTGATTAAAATTAACTACTTTTAATCGTATCCTTTTTCATCTTATCTCTATAAAAAGTGTTTGTAATTATAGTAAGGAAACAGATCATAATGAAATGTCGTAAGACATTTTTGAGTAATTTGATACTATAAAAAAAGACTGACTATTGCTGATAATGTAAATCACAATGCGTATATGTGCAAAATAAATAAAACAACTTGTTTAACGTACAATATTAAAAAAATATAAAGATCCTGATATAAACTGTTTAAAATATTGTAAATTTTAATTTATAGCATATCTAAAGGTCTGGATTCCTCAAAATTTTAGTATAAGTTTATCTTGAAATATATGTATAGAAATGCTAATAGTTATTAAAAGGAATTATATTATTATTCTTGAAATTGCAGTTTGAAATTTTACCTATGCATCAATATGTCAGAGGAATTTGATTTGAACAAATAAACGTTTTCTTATTTACTTTATGTGTATTTTATTTTATATTTTCACTTACCATATACGGGGTGTCCCGAGCATGTGGAACAGGCTTTATCAATCGCCAGACATGTCGAATACAATAATAAGTCGAAAATATATTTTACCACATTTTCTTAAATAATTAATTGAAAGAAAATTCTAAAGAATAAAAGTTGTAAAATATATCAATTTGTCCCGGTCACCTTTATCATTTATTATATTTTATCTTCAGCATAGACATACTATTTATCACATTTTTGTCTACATGCTTGTACATTCATTTCATATTAATATTTCATCGATTCGTACAGGATGTTTACCAATAATATATTTATCAATTTATACCAATCAATTATACCTCTTTGTGTCATTAAACGTTGTTTGGTATATTCAATTGCAATTCAAATTACAGCATAAAGAACAATCCTCCGTTTGAAAAATATTTTGAAAAGTCCTCAATTTGGAAACTTCTACTTTGCAAACATTATTTTCTGCCTATTTATGATCTACTTAGAAATTTTGCTTTCTTAATCATTTCATGGTCCATGGAAATATTTTATATAAGAAATATTTTTCATGTTTTTTTCTTGTATTTCTCGTCGAAAAATTCAAAGTTACAATGAAAGTTTTAATGTTCCATAGTAAAAAAATCAGTTTCCAGTAAAGTACCCCATTTCTGATCTACTATATACCGCTAGTTAAACATACCATCTATCGTTTAGGGATACCTTATTAAACACATAGTTTAATTATATTTACAGAGAATGTATATAAAAAATCAAGACAAAATGTAAATCGTAAGGAAAATAATCAAATATGATTAATTATAAGGCACAAAATTCCCATCTATTAGACCAACAATTTTTTATATATTAAAAAGTAATACAATTTTTGTGAACGTAGTTGTCCTCGCGTTATTTACATAACCGCGACGCGTACGACAACAAAAATAAATACACGTTACAATTACAATTAATATAACTTCGAGTAACAATATGTACATAGTGGGTAGACAATTCATTATGCTCAAGAGATTTGTACTTAAAAACATGGGTCATACATGGTCTTAATTAGTTTAGCAATGTTATTAATAGAATTTGATATATTGACAAGCTACAATATACATATAACAAATAAGTAATATTTACCACAATTCCTGTTTCTATAACAAAAGGCGGATAGGGATATAAGAGTATATTATTAGTTATTCGTATTATTGTTAAAGAATAATACTGTAACATTATAATAGAATTATTTATTCTATCGATTGAAGCTGTAAAATATGCAATTCTTTGTTTAAGTATTAATAATTTGACCACCCACTCTGTATTCCTGTGGAAGCAATAAAAAATGTATCGTTGTACTTGAAAGAGACATACCTACAGAGACATACCTAACAACTCGTTTAAGGGGGGATCCTGCTTTAGAAGGCTCAAAAAATTGATTTTCTTTTTACTGCTTAAATTTATTGTTAATGTATCTAAGAATATGTATCCAAAGTTATAGAGGCTAATTCACAATACTTTCAAAGATACAGCACTAAAAGAGCGTCCGAGCAACTGGAGCGCGCGCTCCTTCTCTCGGTCAAATGTACCTGGAAAGGTTCAATGATCGTTCGAAACAATATTTTAAATTAGTAAAAGGACTGTGTATGTTAGGGTGCATTCGAGGCCTCCTATATATGCATGATGTGCCGTCTGAATTGTACGGGTTTCCTCATGAGGGAGGACGGCGGTTGTTCGCGGAAGTTTGGGTTTTCTCGAGTTTTTGTTTTTACGATTCTTCTAAATTGGCGGGCGCGATTGCAACAAAACTAGACGACCAATCAAACCGAACCAAGGCTTGTCAGCTTCAGTTTTATATACTCTTCTATTTGAACTAAAAAGATTCACGAAAAATAATTCTAAACAATTTTTTTAGCAAGTTGAAACGATTTTTTTTTCCTAAAAAAGGCACATTTTTTTTCAAACATGAGAAAATTTTACAATTTTACAATTTTTTGAGTTTTTCTTAGTTCATCTAGAGGAAAAATATATGAAAATTAAAATTCTCTTTGGTTTTTTACTTCAAACGAAAATTACGAACTGCATCTTTCCCGCCGATTGGAGACTACAATTCCAAGGTGTTGCACAAATGTGCATAAAACTCAGCTGCATTTGAATATTTTTCTTTAACAAAAATTTTGTTTTCATGTTCAAATATGTAACAACATTATCTAAAAAGTTGACTAGGCTTACTCTTTTCTTTCTGTCCTAAAAAAATTCCGCCAAGTACGCTTTTTTTAGGGCTCCAAAAGCAGGATCCCCCCTTAACAGACACCAATAAATAACGTTACAACCTTAGTATAATAAGCTAATGACTGGTTCGTAAGTAACAACTGCATGTAACGTGAATCACCTATAGGTACCTAATGATAGATCAATGAAAAAAAATGTCTAAAAGTGTGAAGCTCTTCGTATACAAATAACTGTAGAAACAAAAAAAAAGAAGAATGAGATGCGAAGTTCTGGAAATGACAAATAGGAAATACGTGGCGAGTGTACAAATCGAATCGGAGATGTGACGAGTTCAACGATTCTTACAAACATTAAATTATATACCAATTTGTTTTGCTGACCGCATGTTGAAGGAAGTATTATGTGAAAGGTAAGTTATTATTCGAGATGCTATTCAAATCTTTTGAATCGTAAACGTGATTTTAATCGTCAGTTGAATTAAAGTTTCTAGAACATCCATTTTTTGTACCCGTAATGAAGAAATAATTGCAGGTAAGAAATATATTTGCTACGAACATCCGAAGCGCTCGTTTTATAGCTGCTCCGTTGCAGACTTGTCTACACAGTTTATAATTATTAATTTCGTAACACACGCAACAGTTATATTTTACGTGTTATATTTTATGTATCTAAATTTTCAAAACGACGTTTAACGAATTTCTTCAGATCTGTGAAGTGAAATTTAGCAGTTTTTATTAAATGGTTTACAGTCAAAAATTGTAATAACTTATCGTCTCAACTCTGCGCTATCGCGGCATCATAGTGTAAAAGTCTGTGGAGGGCTAATGAGATTAAATAATGACTGTTTATGTAGTAATTTATATGAAAATGTGTCTGATTTTAATATGTTATGATAATTAATATATCAGTAAAATTCAGGGACTGCCACTACTAACAGAAATAGATTTTTCTTTAAAATGTATCCGTTTATATTGTTTTAAATATTCTAAAAGGTACTAAATGAAAATAGAACATTTCATATTTAAAAGAAGTACGGCTTGTACATGTCACCCAGCATAGGATATGACTTTAGATTCTCTAAACAGCATTCCATTATTAATTTACCATAATTCTTTATATTATATACATATATATGATATAATTGCTCATACAAAATGGTTCATACAAAATGGTTCATACAAATGAATCGAGTTATAACTTTGTTACGAGTGTCGACATAGAAAAATACCAGAGCAGAAAGATTAATGGTTTAAAAAGTACTATGTGTATATAATCGAGATGAATTTCTATTTAACACTAGATTTACGGAACCCGTAAAAATGACGGATTTAGATTATTTATTTTAAATTTCGAAAATTATTAAGAAGCTTCTGTTCAAATGTGAATTATCCTTTAGCGAAATAGAGAATCATTGTGTGAGTTAGTTTATGTATCGTCCATCGCACACTTATTTTTATAACTTAATTTCTATTTAAATATAATGGTCATTAATGGTCCGTAAATCTAGTGTTAAAAGTGCAGTAGTGCATTCACCAATTACGTTATTCTTTAAATAGACATGCATAATTTTTTTTACGCAGTTACATTACTTTCGTCATTATACGTAAAAAGGTATTAAGCTACAATTAAAACAGTTATTAATTACCAAATTATTGTAAGAAAATATCTTCTATAAATATCACTTAACACTTGTTTTCGTAATTGCGTTATGATAATATTTGTTTATTTTTGCATACTGCTGTAATAACTGTTATTAGATCCTCTACAGAATTTATAGGATTTGAATAAATCTTATCTTTTAAATAGCCCTGTAAAAAAAATTACAAGAATTTCGGGTGGACGGATTTACTTCTGTTATTATAATGCTAATTACTGATTTTTGTTAATTTTAACAAATTATTTTAATTTTAACAAACCCTTTTCCGTAGAGTTTTCATTCCCTATCTTCACAACTGGGGTAGTTAGTAGTACGGACTAAAAGACACTTTTCAGTTTTTGCTTAATATCTCCCGTTCTACTTGACAGGGAAGCATGGAAAACACTTACAGACTCTATCATGTTGATTGCTGAAAAAAGTAAAACCTTCGTTGTTTCATCTGTCTCAAATGTTTATAGGTATTCCACGCCGAATCGATTACTTTTTGACCTCACCATCTGCGATTTTATTTTAATCAAAATATGTCATAATCTATGTGAAATTAGGGGGGAGGGGGTTAAATTATCATTTTGCCGATTTCGAATTTGTAAAGAAATTACAAGCCTTCAAAGTTTTCATTTTTTGGACATTTTTACGAAAATAGACTTCACTTACGAATTTTTTTCTCAGAAACTACTCGTCCGGTTGAGCTAAAGTTTCTTTTGTTTTATTCATAAAGGATTGGGCTACTATAAAATAGTTTTTCTGACTTTGTCAATTTGTTATATAATATCATAAAAATTTAAACAAATTTCTTTTTTTGGATTTTTGCAATGAGGGGCCCAAAAGATTAAAATTTAATAAAAATATGGTCATATTCCCCGAAGCCCTTTAAAATGGGTCCTTCAGAATGATCGAGCCTCGAAAATTGACGTCACCATAAGCTGGAAAACGACGCGGTGTACCTCCGTTTCAGGTAAGCGAGTCGTGCGCTCCGCGTTCATGATCGGCTGTTTCATACCACTGGTACTGGTCAAGACCTGGTGCACGACTAAATGATCCTGTTTTTACTTGGAGGAGTATATTAGTAACCATTGACCAAGGTTTATGACACATTTTGTAATCATAACTTCATTTATAAATATTAATTCCTACATTGATTGTTCATACTCTACAAAAATGACGTCATTGCTCGATGGAAACTGTGAGAACATGGTGGTTTTCTTCCATCGGTAACGGATAATGAAGGGTTATAATAAAAATTATCGAGAGGATCATTGTCTATGCAGACTTAGGAATTACAAGAAAAAATAACATAACAACTATTTCATTACACTAGATACAGATCCATCAATATCATACGAGCAAGTCTTACATAGTATTTCTTTATTTATTAATGGTGTAAAATATCTAGTGCCTGTTATAGATAATGCTGTTGCAATGCGAGCTTATAAACAATCGGCATGTTCAATATATTCATTTTGTGTTACATAGTTAAATGCTATATTTTAAAATGATGGTGATGAATAAAATAAAGTGTGTCATTGCCCAAGAGTAGTTACTAATATACTCTTCCAGGTATAAACAGGGTCATTTAGTCGAGTACCAGATCGATCATCCCGTATTGCTTTGGGACCAGTGGTATGAAACAGCCGATCATGAACGCGGAGCGCACGATTCGCTTACCTGAAACGGAGGTACACCGCGTCGTTTTCCAGCTTATGGTGACGTCAATTTTCGAGTCTCGATCATTCTGAAGGACCCATTTTAAAGGGCTTCGGGGAATATGACCATATTTTTATTAAATTTTAATCTTTTGGGCCCCTCATTGCAAAAATCCAAAAAAAAGAAATTTGTTTAAATTTTTATAATATTATATAACAAATTGACAAAGTCAGAAAAACTATTTTATAGTAGCCCAATCCTTTATGAATAAAACAAAAGAAACTTTAGCTCAACCGGAC
This sequence comes from Coelioxys conoideus, assembly GCA_947623535.1. Classification (NCBI taxonomy): domain Eukaryota; kingdom Metazoa; phylum Arthropoda; class Insecta; order Hymenoptera; family Megachilidae; genus Coelioxys; species Coelioxys conoideus. The sequence goes on along the minus strand of OX392457.1, from coordinate 5,059,532 downwards.
GAGTAGTTTCTGAGAAAAAAATTCGTAAGTGAAGTCTATTATCTCCAAAATGGGCAAAAACTAAAAACTTTGAAGGCTTGTAATTTCTTAACAAAATCGAAATTTATAAAATGATGACTTAAACCGCCCTTAATTTCGCATAGATTATAACATATTTTGATTAAAACAAAGTCGCAGATGGTGAGATCAAAAAGCGATTGATGCGGCGTGGAATGACCCATATCTAAAATTGTATAGGAAGACATCGTTTCCTGTATCTATTCTTACAATTAGTTGTTTTTCAACTAATATAACAACATAACTCTGAATTAGATATTATAAGATTTAACATTAAGTTTTATTCATGCATTATTCTACTATTACCAACATTTATAATATTCTACAATAACACATACAACATTACACATATAACATACAATATTATACATTAGCATCACTCTTTGCAAATAAAAATGCTGCCTCGACTTTGTGCTACAAAAGATGGGAAAAATATTTTAGCGTAACGTCGATCACGAAGTAAACTCAGCTCCCACCACACTGTTTACGTCATTGTTTCCACTTTTTTTTTTGGTCTTAATCTCACAAACTGATGTTAACACCGTATTATTAATATATTATACTTATCCGTTAAACGACCTAAACGAACCGCAATCAGAAATATTATCGACATAATTTTATATTAAGTTTTATTTATTCTGATAAGATGAAGCAAAATTGTTTTCATTTTGACTTGAGTGGTGTACGAACATTTTCAGGCAAAAATGTGCTTGATTTAAAATGTTATCTTAAATGACATTCTATAACACGATATAACAAGAAGAAAAGAATAATAAATCGTCGTTGCTTACTTTTATTATCGTGTCAATAAAACTATATTGGAGGCAAGTGTACTTAAAATACCACGCGAATTGTAAGTGCATTTTAAACAGAATGTAATTTGTAGTGAAAAACAATGTTGTAACTATGCAAAGAATGGAAGAAGGTTAGCACCATTGTGTAAACCCTGGCACAAGATTGAACATTGATCGCAAGATTGTGTCGGCATTTAGGAGAGAAAACCTTTTCACCTGGTACGGCGTTCCCTCGGCTTTTAGATACAACAAAAATCAATCATTTCATAGTTGAATACTTTGCCTTCGATTTCGTATTACGTTTCATTGCGAAACAGTGAAAAACAAAATCTTGCACTGTCTTTTATTGCGTATTGAACAAATCTTTCGACAAGCGAATTACAGTCATTCAAGTTATTCGGTTTGTGGTTTAACCGCGAAACATTTAGAAATTAAGGCTGTAAGAGAACAGCTCGAATCGTAAAAACAAATAATAGTAAAGGATTTGTCTGAACAATAACTAAGTCAAACAAGACAAGTATAATTCGATGAATAGAAGATTTCTGTTATTCAATTGTTACACATAAAATAACTGATTTAGTAGTCTTAAACATGGCCAGATCATAAAATGAGAATAGCTAGAAGTAAATGACGGCAATACGAAATGAAATTTATTTTACAATAAATTGCGTAAAAGTTATCATTTTATTTGAATTTTTAGAATATTTAAAACATTAATATTTTTCTCACATTTACGGTAAAAATGACGCCTCTAAATTTTGCCGTCGTGGACAAATATCCAGTTTGTCCGCCCTTAGAGTGGGCACATTTATTTCGTAGAATTTAAATTAAGGTTTTTCTCAAACACCTTTTTTGGTGATCTGATAGAGGTTCCAAAAAAGACGAAGCTCTTATCACTCCGACTGCCGATATCACCCATCTACATATAATAATAGAATCATAAATGGAATAAAATATTTCTCATACTATTTGGTAAAATCGTCAAAAACCAAAATACTACACTAACAAATTTTCAGCTGTTTCATTATGATAGTCAGCGGGTTGAAAAGGTAGAACTGAGGACTATAAGCCACTGACTTCTCTATCAATCCGAATCTCGTTTTAATTCTCACTCACGTAAATTACACAACTCGTCTCCCTCAACTTGTTACCCATGGTTTTTTTATGTGCTCATATTGAAGGTACATACATTTATACAATACTACCAACAAGTTTATACTAAACAAACTAAACTAAAAGAAGCTTTATGCATTCATATCAAGTGCAACATTAACACAAAGTAATCGATAGATTACTAGTACTCTTGTTAATGAATGTTACATTGAACATATCTAACACTATAATTTGTGCCGACAACATACTAATAAATATAATATTGTGGAATGTTTACTTTGTTTCTTTTATTTCTCCACTTGTATAAATTTTTAAAGTCATAACCATTCCCATGGATGAATTAATACATGCTGGATATACGCTTTCATACGGAATTAAAAAATATATATCAGTCCGCCTCAAAATCTGATAGTCAGCTTCATCTATAGAAAGGTAATATGAATATAAAAAATATATTATAGGACATCTTGTTCTAGTTGCAGTTTCAGTACAAACAGTGAAAACTTCTTGTATATTAAACTTTTGTCAATTAAGCTTATACTTTAGAAGTGTACATGTTTTGATCTATGTTCATCTGATTAACATCTCATTGAACGTTCATGAGCTATAGTTTTATACTTTTACTAGTAATATTCGTTAAATATTCGAATTGAAATGTAGAAAGCAATAGTACATGAATTCTATTTCAAACCAGTGTTTGCTGTAATTAACAGTCAACTTTGAATGTTGAATTTATGTAGAGTAAGTGCCAAAATTATGAAATTGCACCACAGTTTCCATGTCGTGGAATTTCTTCCTTCATATTAAAGTAAAGTTAATAGAATGTATCTATCAGATCATGCCATAAGTGCATGCCATTTTGTGCGCGGTTGCATATGTAAATTTTTTATACATACCTTTAAGTTTCACGAAAAAACGTAATCACCCTCTCGTTGTATGACTTCTTCCCATTTTTTTGATAGGGCCATTTATTCCATTCTGATACAAATTCTCTGTTTTATCTTCAAAATAATTTTGTAAGTTATTTTTGAGGCTGTTAATATTTCCAAGTTTTTTACCCACTAAAAAGTGTTGTAATGCCCAGAACAGATGGTAATCAGATGGGGCAATATCTAGGGGATATGGAGGGTGTGGTAAAATTTCCCAATTATATTCAGATCATTTTTTTATAACGTTTTTTGCAACATGTGGTCTAGCGTTGTCGTGATAAAACATGATGTTGTTTCTATTCACTAAAGCTGGACGTTTTTCGACAAGAGCTCCCTTTAATTTTTCTAACTCCATGCAATGTTTGTCAGAATTAATGGTATCACCGCTTGGTAAGAGTTTAAAATGCATTATTCCTTTGTAATTCCACTACACACACAAAAGAACCTTACGGGGATGTAAGCCCGGTTTTGCACATCGTTGAGGTGGTTGATTTCATTGGGATTAACTCCGTTTCCGTTCACAATTTTAGTATAATATCCATTTTTCGTTACCAGATATCAGGCGTTTAAGAAATGGGTCAATTTCGTTCCGTGAAAGTAATGACATACACGCTGTCGTTCGGTCAAGACGGCTCCATTCCGTCAGTTCGTGCGGCACCCACACATCCAGCTTTGATACCATCCACATTTTTTTTAAATGCCTATGTATTGTTGTTTTTGATATTCATAAAGCATTTGACTTTTAACTTCATCCGTCTCAACAGGACGCCCAGAACGCTTTTCGCCTTCTAAACGAAAAGTCCCAGCTTTGAAACGTTGAAATCACTTGCTACATATACGAGATGAAAGCGCCATTTCTCCGTAAACAGAACATATGTTACTCGTGGCAATTTTTACTGAATTTCCTTTCCGAAATCCATATAACGTAAGATGTCGGAAATGAATACGGAAATCGCTCATGATTTTTCACGGCTAGGAATCACTGTGTTCAAAATTTCACGATATTATGTCCACGAATACCTTCTTTAGACTGTTCTCGAACAAACAAACTCAAGTGCATTGATCCCTTATCACCGGTTGTTTAGAAATCGTTGCGCGAAGTGAATGCATAAAAGTTGGCACGAACTTATGGAATGACCTACTACTAAACTTACGATTAATGTTGAATCAATCGTTATTGTTAGTTTACGTCGATATAATTTAATCGTAATTTAAGAGGCTTTAATTATCTACCCGTACAATTTTCTTGGGAGCATGCAAGAATTTAATTTATTAATATGTGTTAACGCTCGTGGTTGAAAATAAATTCGTTCAGGCCTTGTTGTATATTGCACTTGGTGTGTCGACTAAGTTTTTTATAACTACACCGTCTATAACTGTTTCCTTACTCGAAAAACCACTCCAATACTTGGAGACTATACAGAACTAGGACAAGCTACTACTGTGGCGAAGGTTAAAAGTCGAATGTCTAATTGATTCTATAACTAGCCAAGTTTCTATACTGTTCTACTAGTCAATCTCATCTAAACTATGCTACTAGTCTATGTGTTCTGTTCGATGTCAGCTCGGTCGGGTAGACTTGACGGGGGTGAATCATTCTAATTGGCTATACAAAATATACAAAAGTGTGGAAGAGAAGCAAGGTTTGCGCCATACTCGCGCCCCTCCACTCGCAAAAATTACAAATTTTTCTCTTTAACCGTAGCTGGTAATAAAGGTCAGGAAGCGCGCTGACCTTGACTAAGCATGCTAGAAATAACAATCTCGAAAGGTAAAAATGCTAATCTGTCGACCAAATGCGAACAATAACTAGAGAAACTGCAGGGAAACTCGCTGGTCTATGGCTTCCTGAGTTTATGACGGCCACGGGGCGGTCCTCGAAATCCTCAATGGGACGACGGTCTTACGGCTAATTATTATCTAGAAATTCTAAATCTATTCGGAGTGTAAAGGCATTGTTAACCTGAACAAAGGCTTTTACTGGTTAACATATGTAAGTATGTGTACTTTTGTGTGAAATTTTTTTTTTTGGGGGGGACGGGGAGATTTTGAATAATTTATATTGTTTATATCATTTGAAAAAGATAGTTGAAAGTAAATTATAAAATTTTATATTTTAAAATATTATAAAATTCATTAGACTTATTCGTTTAATAATTCGATATCTAATGAATTTGCTCCTGTGCATATGATGATTAATAACTGGTCAATGTCATGTCCCACTCAGAAAATATGACATTGAATTTCAACATATAAAAGAACTTAATGAACAAACAAGGTTAATTCGAATTCTCCATTATTTAGTTCATATAAAATAATTTTACTATTTAATAAATTATATAACATTAATCAGTTATAAGGTAAGAAAAGTACTGTCTTATTTTTCTCATTATGAAGTGAGTTTAAAGACGCTGAATCTTGGAATATTGCACAATAATAGTTTTGCGTAATATAAGTAGTAAATCATAGAAACTTGAAATAATACCTATGTAGAGCTAATCTATTTTGATTAGTTTTAACGTTCAAAATAAGCGAAAATGTTATTATTACTGGAATTTCCATTTAATTGCTAATTACCTAGACTCGTTTGAACAGTAGGACATTTACCTTTCTAACGAGTATCATTTCCTGCCGTCCGACAACTCATCTTGTAAGCACGTAGATACAGCGCATTAGTTTCAATCAACGTCCATCGCAACGTATTAAAACGAAAGCTTTCATAGTACTGACACTATTGAATAAATAATATTGTTTATTCGTATTATTAATTAGACGTATTTCTTCTCCGCAATAATAAAATTTATATCGAGTATAGTTTTGATTACAACTTAAGGCAGATACTATTCTTTTTAACGAAAAAACAGTGTAATGAATCTTAATGCTAAAACATTCTCTGATATAGTTCAATTCCCAAACATCTTCTCTGTTCGTTTATTGTTAAAATCATGTTTATTGTTATTATCTGAGCATTCGTATCTATGTATACATATAAGTAAATAACTACTGAGGAATACATATGTATAGTTTTATATGAGAAATATACAGAGTATAATTGCTAATCATGGATTTCTAGAATCTATTATATTTTTACTATAATTAATTAAAAGTGTTCGTTAAGAATTTCACTTCAACATTATTCCTCATGCGTATCGTGAATGCGCGTCTTCGGTTCATTTCATAAATCATTGTTCTTGTTTACACTCATAATTGTAGAGCAATGTATGTTACTCATTAGACTATACTTGTAAGTTTTTTTATCAACTTTCAATTATAGGTAATTACAAGTCCTGGTTACGCGTCGAAGTTAGCATAATAATCACGGATAAATCGTAAAGGACAGTGATTTATAGTGCTTCATGAAATTTCAACATTTGCCTGCACCTCACGTCGGCGCATTACACAGAAACGGTCCAGTCTTTTCGCGGACAAATTACGATACTGATTTGTACTCGCTTGAAGTTAGGAATAATTTAATTTGCTGCACACGTTTGTAATTGATCACCTCCGTAATTTAATTACGATCATCTGCCTAACACGTTTTTATTAAATAAAAGTGACCACTTTGCAGGAGTAGTTTAAATAAGCTTACAGATACAGACGTTCATGTATAATATTTATATAAACAAATGAAACAACAATCGTACAAATAGACATTATAATTTAAGAACGTCTACAACACATGAATCACGAAAATATTTTGCCGATGTATTATCCAAACTCGTTTGAATAGTGTTTTAACTAGTTTGTATAACACTGTACAACAAATTCTGACTTTTTGGATTTGTCTTGACGGTCACTATGAAATTCTTATAGATTTTTGCGAGCTGAGTACGAATCTCAAACCCGTTTTCTCTGGGACACACAGTTTTTTAGAAAATTAATGTTAACAAAAATTGCAAATTTTCAACTTTGGGAATTTTTTGTGCTTTTACCATAGCAGCTATTCAGTGGCTTTTTACACGACAGAAATCTGTAAACTTTCCCGAATATAACGATATAAATTGTTATTACATTGTAAACATTTAAATATGTTTAAACAATAATCAAAATAAAAAAGACCCTAAAAATGCACCAATTTTTGCTGACATTTTTAAATTTATTTAAAAAACTGTGGGTCTAGGCGAAAATCTAACCATCGTACGTGATAGAGCAGACATTTCTGCTGCAGGAAGCATCAAACGAAGTTGCAAAATCAGTTTTGTTTTCATTTTATAAGAAAAATAGTTCGGCAAAACACGCGTCGCTGCCAGAGTTATATCGCTGCTCACTGTTATATCGCGCTGAACCAAGTTCTTCCGTTATACCAAGGCAGTAGGCACCGAGTACCGCTGGCAGCCGCGCGCGTTTTGCCGAACTATTTATCTTATAAAATGGAAACAAAACTGATTTTACAACTTCGCTGGATGCTTCCTGCAGCAGAAATGTCTGCTCTATCGCGCACGATGATTAGATTTTCGCCTAGACCCACAGTTTTTTAAATAAATTAAAAAATGTCAGCAAAAAGTGGTGCATTTTTAGGGTCTTTTTTACTTTGATTATTGTTTAAACATATTAATGTTTACAATGTAATAACAATTTATATCGTTATATTCGGGAAAGTTTACAGATTTCTATCGTGTAAAAAGGCACTGAATAGCTGCTATGGTAAAAGCATAAAAAATTCCCAAAGTTGAAAATTTGCAATTTTTGTTAACATTCATTTTCTAAAAAACTGTGTGTCCCAGAGAAAACGGGTTTCAGATTCGTACTCAGCTCGCAATAATCTATAAGAATTTCATAGTGGCGGTCAAGACAAATTTTGGCTGTTGTACAAAGATCGAAGATCGAAGTATGTAGGTACATAAAAATGTCGTGACACAAATTCGTTATTTCGAACAAAATGTAATCAACAGGACAGCTGCATCAAATGTAGAGCGCCTGAATCCAAAATCTTCCAAGAATAGGATCGTGTTTTCTTTTTTTTCAACAGAACTAACACTAAAATATAACCAGTTTAATACACATGACAATCGTAACAAACGCTACAATTTGAAAAAATGCACTTATTGTGGAATACATCAAAAGTTTGTAGAGGAAACTGAGGAAACGTTCTTTTATTTTGATGAAATAACATTTATTTAAATTCTTCTTCTTCGTCTACTATATGTTAACACTAAATTTACGAAACCCTTTAAAATGATTTAAGAACTTCTTGTCAAAATGTATGTTGACCTTTATCAAGATTAAGAATCAAGATTAAGAATCATTGTGTAATCTAATATACGTATTGTTCGTTATTTATTTATTTTTACAATTTAGTTTCAATTTAAATATAAGTGGTCATTAAACGTTCGTAAATTCACTGTTAAGGACGCTACTTACATTTAGTAACTTACACATGTATACATCTAATAATGTATATAATGATAAAATCTTAAAATATTACTTATAATATCATATAATATTTACGGGAAACATCAATTAAATATGGAATATATTCCATATTACCCACATATCTACGTATTTTGACGAGCAATAATAGTTATTAAAAGAAAAATTTAATGGTAAATTGTATTTGTATTTCAGACATTTCTATTTCGACTGATACAGCTTTAGAAGATGTTTCTCAATTTTTATTAAAATTTAAAGTACATTAAAGGAGAGAGTGGAAAATTTCGATATCGTGATTATTCTAAAAGACCATATATGAGGGATTGTCACCAAAGCAATGTATACAAAAAATTACGATACGAGTTTTAAAGAGTGCTATGCCTTCCAAACCACAATAATATTCACTTTTACGATTCACATGCTATCACATGGAAGTCCATAAACGTTTACTTTGTTCTAAAGTACGTTACGTCGTTTAAAATTAAACCTTAACTTACAATTCTCGGAAGTTATAAATGCAATATTTACCATCGAATAAATCGGTAGATATAACTATGCAAATGTAAGGCAACAAAATTTTGGTACATCCATTCTAATCTTCAACCTTAGTTTTCAACTTGAATATTTGGAAATGAAACTTTAACTAAATTAAACGTTTATTTTGTACAGAACAAAAATGATAGTACCTAGTGTCTTTTTTTTCTTTTAATAAGTGTTCTGAAATTCAAATTCACAGAAACCCAAGTTTTTAGAACCACAAATTTCTAAACTCCGAGGTACGTAGATCCCAAAGTCACTAACCACGACCTTCAATTTGTAACTCGTTCCCAAATATTAAAATGTTCAATAATGTCTAGAAATTAAAACAAGCGCGGAATCTTTTCTCCTTTTATTGCGATATTTTCATGAGAGAAGCTGCACTTAATATTATTTAATATTCTAATATTAGTTACTTCTAAAGAATTATCCTTGATTAGTATAATATTTAAATTCTTCCTACAATGAGTTTCGTTTTTAAAGACGTGCTTACTTTAGTAATGAAATTTAAAATTAAAATAGGTATTTTAATGACAAGAATTGAAGTAAAATATCTCCCGTGTCTATTTTCCTTTTATCCAAGGAAATAAAAGCAAGCGTTTCATAGTCCCGTGTTTCCAAAAATTTTAATCCGGGCCTGTCCCATAAAGAATGCTTTTCTTTAAGTAATTGAAAAGATAACGAACAGTTCTCGCATTTCTATATGAAATTTTTGCAGTATTGTTCAGTCAGTAGTGTCTCTTTTAAAATAAGAAAGATGCCCTGACTGCGATATTGTGTAACTGAGCGTATGACGAATCGCGTCACTGGTGATTGGCCGTCATCCTCTTTCAGCGTTCATAAAAGCGCTTTAAGGATCGACTTTCTCGTGTTCGTAACCAGGAAGGGATATCATCGAGATTGCATCGACATCTTGAGATATTTCCGTGCTTCTAACGCGTATAACGACACCGAGCAGGGACGTGAAAAAGAAGAGATTTCACGTGAACGTGCTGGAAGAATGTACGACTAACTGAAGCTATGAACGAGCCAGTGGTTTCTCTAACAAGGGTTTTCAACGACCGCGTAAAGAACGTTTTTCAACAGTTCTGGATTCCTGTTAATTGAGCACGATGCTATATTCTACCACAATTATTCAAGTTTTTAAAGTTGGATTCTCGAATAAAAGCGGATTGCAATTATTTCGATTGTTTTGTCTCCAGTTGAAGCGTACTTCTAATTCGATTTGTCACACTTACAATTAAATGCATATTATCCCTTTCAGTCCGTCTTATACCTTATCGACTTACTATATTATAATGTCATATATAAATAACTGAAAGACGGGTGTTACATCATTGTCAAATAAAAAATTTGTATGTTCAAAGTTAAAAAGTGGATATGGTTGTTATTAAAATAAAAGTGCAATAAAAGAATAAAATAATGTCACATAATTACACAATGTAATTAGCTTAACGTAATAAAGCTTAATAAAGTATATAAGATATATTATTTTATCTACAGAAAGTAGATACGAAAGTACCCAACTGCTTTCCAATACTGAAAAATGACACTAAATTTATTCAAAATGTTAAAATTTCGTGAATTATTTATGACGTAACAATTGATATTTCATTACAATTATTTAAAATAAATATATCATACTAATTTCATTAATGGAATCCGTCAAATATGGTCATGGTCGCTTATCATGGTTAACAATTATTAGAACCATTAGCAGCATCAATACATGTACATAAATTCTCTCCTACGCTGTAGCTATTACTTTTTAATTAACAAGGTAATCAACGACTCAACCTTCACGCATTGTTCCACTCCGATCATACATAGATAGAAGGGAGAATCACACGATAAAAGTGAATTTCATTCCCATCAATCGACGATTCAGAAGGACGAGGTTTTCTTCCATTGAATTGTTTCTTTTTCTCACGGTGCCTTTGTACAAATCATCGGGTAAAACAATGTCTACGGAATGTCAGTGAATTCAATTTGAAAATAATGAGTCAGGACAAGTATCGATCTACGATAATTCGTAATACTAATATCTTCATAATGGAAATCTGATTTACTGCAATTATTAAAAACTTTGTTTTTGTATATCTATGTTATTTATTTGCTTAAACAGTATCGTCACTAATCAAAAATTTTACTTCGTTACCAAGTTGTTAATGCTTTGCTAACTTTAAATGAAATTTATATTTAAAATTTATCTATTTATTATTAAGTTAGTATAAAGTAATCAGGTAGAATTATAATCGCCTGTCAAGGTATTTGAAAAAAAATATCAAGCGATGGAGTATAAAGATAAAGAATATTAGGATTTATGAAATGCTTGGATATTGTTTATGGGAATACATCATATTTCATTAGGTCAAAATAATTGTAATAGATACATATAAAAAATGTTCCATTAAAAATGAACAATCCAAAAAAATATAACAATCATATTTTATAGCAGTTTCTATGAAATTCATTTTGATTGACAATCTTGAAACTTTCATAACTACAATTCTTATTGTGATACATTCCACAATTGCTGTAATGTGAATCATGTTCGTTTGGAGGTATACTTCGACATTTTTTTGAAACCACAACTATCTTTATCACGAGTGTGAACTGACTGCTGTCGTGTTACACCTAAACTCAACTACACTGATTTCGATTCAAGCCTGACCAAACGTAACCTTAATCATTCTGAAACTAATGCTGATCCTAATCATTCTATTGTAACTAATTCTAAACAGACTAAACTTGATTGTTAGTGTGTTGTATGTGATCTAAACCTGGATTTTATTTTATGTTCGTTGATATTAGCCCTCATCTCGTTTGAATGTAAACCTAATTTAACTGAATCTAATTCACAACTACCAAAACTTAATTTTAACCTCGTTAAAAATAATGGCGTCATCTTGTACAATCTAAACTATAATGGATTATGCACGGTTATGTTTCAACATTTCATTGTTTCATTGGTATACATATAATCAACCTTTATCAGGGATTTAATACTGTAGTAAATTACAAGCCTGTAATTAAGCTTACTGTAATGCAGGCAGATTATAACTTCATAAATATCTTGTTTATACTTTGAAATATTCTGTAAGTATCCCTTTTACAAATGATGCATGACATTAAAGAAAATAGATAAAATAAGTTGTCTCTAGGTACATTACGTGACAATGCATCTGTTTGCATGTAAACTATTATGAACAATATGGCTTTAAAAATTTAATTAACTTATTTAGCGTTTATTTAACTACAAAAAAGTGGCGTTTTTTCAGATACTTCTAAAACCTTCAACGCAACGTGAAGTGTTTTGTCTTTAAAAATTAAACATGTGCTCGCCAACGAAGTCCTTTCCTAAACTTTCCCTTCTTAAAACATAAACCAGAGACGTTTCGGGTCTCGGGGACCTCTAGCAAAATTACAAACTACCTACTTCCCAAGTCCCAAACTTTCTCCTTTTTGCACTTCCTCCATCCTCTCATTAGCCAACCTAAATCCTAGCACCTCCGTTTCTTACATAATTTTTCCCTACCCGATTGTTCCTCGACCTCTCACCCTCGCAAAATATTAGCTCAGAACTCAACCAGCAAATAGCAAACATCAGTTTCAAAATTTAATAAAGTGATTGGTTATTTTAAGACGTTATTTTTAATTCCGTACAATGGCCATTCGTGTACCAGGCTTGTCCAAGACCAGTGAACGCGGATGGCAGGACTCGCTTACCTGAAACGGAGGTACGCCGCGTCATTTTCCAGCTTATTGTGACATTAATTTTCGACTATCTATTATTCTGAAGGGCTCATTTTAAAGAGAAAGCTTTAGAGAATATAATATATTTTGTTTTTTAATTTTAATCACGAGTAGTTTTTATTGAAAAACATAAAAGAAGAACTTGTGTGGTAGAGTAAAATTTGTATTACTGGTAATTGGATATTGACACAAACATTGGTATAATTGGTAAATTGATAACGATACTAGTGTGGTACTGCGCGGTTCGGTAGCTAATGAGCCCTCCCTTCCGCGACAGCCCATCGCGACCCGCACTCACACACACACATACATACCATTACTCGGCAGTACCGTGTACAACCTAGCCCGTATACAACACTTGTTTAAATTTTTTCATATTACATAACAAATTGTCCAATTTATAAAAAATATTTTATAGTAGCACAATGCTTTATGAATAAAACAAAAAAAAATTTAGCCCAATCGGACGAGTAGTTTTTGAGAAAAAAATTCGTAAGTGATGCCTATTTTTGCAAAAATAGGCAAAAACTGTAAATTTTTAAGGCTTGTAATTTTTAAACAAATTCGAAATCGGAAAAATGATGACTTAAACCCCCCTACTTTCACGTAGACTATAACATATTTTGATTAAAACAAAATCGCAGATGGTGATGTCAAAAAGTGATCGATTCGGCGTGGAATGACCCAATATCAATCTGGCGAGCAAATGTGAACAATGACTCGAAAACTACATGGAAAATGCGCGGGTCATTATGACTTCTTGAGTTTATGGCTGCCACGGAACGGTCCTCGAACCATTTGATGGCACGACGGTCTTATTGCTAATTGCTATATAGAAATCCTAAATCTATTGTGAATGTAAGAGTACTGGTGGCCTTAACAAATGGCATGTATTTAAGACTTGGAAGGAATGTTTGTCAAGCAACACTGCAAAGTGCTCGCAGTTGCTTCTAGTTAACTATTATTATTCACAATGGTTCAGGATCACGTACAGAGTACTATGTCACAGATCGGCGGATAAACGGTAACTGAAACTATTTTGGGGTGATCTTCAGGGTTTTTATGCCCTTTACAAAACAGGGTATGACGCGTAGAGTGATAGGGCAGTTGTGACGCATGGATGACGACGACGATGTTGTTTTCTAGATATCGGTGATAGAAGTAAACGGTGACTATGGAGGATGGCATCGATGGTGGTGTATCATCCATAACAGTACGGTCTCGGAACTCGATTTTTCGCGCATGGACTTATCGAAACCGTGACTGGTGTGCTCGACGGCAAATTAATGTCGTGAGGACGCGTTTGGTAGGTGATATGGTGGTGAACTAATACTTAAACGCAACACTTATTTATTAACGAGTAACGTCGTTGAAAACAGTTGTTACAAGGTGTGTGTTATTGTGTTTGAGAGTGTACCAGTGTGTCGTGTGGTGTTTGAAGTTGTATATTTGATGTTGTAGCGGCTTTGCCGCGGTCTTGGTTGGCAACGGTAAGGTGAAAGTTTCTCGAAATGTTCGTCTTACCGTTGGCATCTGGCGAGCACTTGGGTGCTTACTTTTCGCGCGTTTTTCTGGAGACGCGGTTGTTTTCCCGCTAAAATTTGCACGGGCTTTTCCCCCGCTTTTCCGCTCTTAGGACTCATTATAAAAACCCTTTGGAAAACGGCCCGGGCGCTCAGTTTTAGTTTTGCTGTTATCCTTACGCGTTGTGTTTGTTACGGTTTTCTCGAGTTTAGTTTTTTGTAATATTTGTCACACCGTTGCCAACGCTTACGCATCTGATAATAAATACTGTTAATTGAACTATATTATTTCGTTCCTGTACATTACCCCACAATGTATTTGATGGTGATTGAATTTGTTCTAAGTGTACTTGGTGGTGTTTAAAATTGTTCTGACTGTACTTGGAGGTGGTTAAAATTGTACTTAGTGTGTATTAGATGGCGATCAAAATTATTCTGCTGTTGCATATCCAGTTTGCAAAAAAGGTAAATGTTTTTGTGGTAGGAGTCGATGGTATATTGGTGGGAATGTAGGAAGGAGCTATGTAAAAAGAGGGAAATATTGATTTATCATTGGATTGGGACTTTTGGAAGGTGAAAAAGTTGGAGTACTTTTTGGATTTTCCATATTTTTTACGAGGGACCTGCAACGGGCCGCGGACTCGGAACGCGGTCGATGTTTGGGTCTGTTTATGATGGTCTGGAATTTTAATTGTGGTTCGATTGCTGTCTTTACCCTGGGAGTCTGCAGGCTCACAGGTATAGTGGTCTGTGTAAAACCGTACAGTGTGTCAGGTTCATAAAATGTAGAAGCAAACACAGTCTGCCTTTTACAATGAAAAAATATTAACATGGGTGTTACTCATTAATTCTGTCAAATTTGTGGTATGTCTCCTTTATTCAGCTACAACTTCGAACGCTCGCTGCCGAATGCGATACGCAATCGCCGCTTTAGAGCACTGGCGCGTCGCGGCGGCGCGCGGCGATTTGCTATCAGCGCTAGTATACCGCTAGGCCGCGAAAATTTAAATGATTACGGTTCGGCCATCCTGCGTTTATTGACGTCCTCGACGATGAATCGCCGTATAACATAATAAATGAAAATAAATAGGCTAACACAAATAGAAACGATACGGAGAACAAAATGCTTATGACTCATTAAATCGCGCTTGACGTAAAACATTTACTTTTTTTATTTTTACAAAATACATTTAAGAAAAGAAAAGAATAGTTTCCTCACACTCATTCGCATTCGCTCATTCATTCAGGCACATTGCATCCTTCGACGACCGCGTTTTCGCTCGGTTTTCGTAATCCTTTGCGGTCGACACATATTTGAGACGGTCAGCCGCTACAATCCCGCGATAGAAACGCTGACTTTGTTACTCTCCCTCGATGTCGCATACGACATATCGTTCATTATGTAGAACTCTCTCAACCTTGTAGGGTCCTCGGTATTTTGGGGACAATTTTCGGCTGTCACCCGTTGCTGGTAATTCATTTCGCATCAGAACGATATCGCCTGCCTGATATTTCCTACCACTGATTCTGTTCTTATTAAATTGTTTGCACTTCACCTCTTGTTGTGTACGCAGCCCATCCGCAACATCACTATTATCCGCGGGAGCGGCTAGATCACATATTCGCGAAGTTCGAGCGTTGGACCACTCTCACTCCAGCTCATTACTTTAAAATTAAATACTATTTCGTACGGCGTTTTTCGCGTGACTCGATGCCGACTGCTATTCACGGCCTATTGTACGTCATACAGTACAGGTATGTCGGGACAGTCTTCACCTGTTATTCCGGTTGTTGTAGTAGACAAACATCTTAATATTATACTATTTATACGTTCAATTTGTCCGTTACGCCGCGGTATACCGATAGATATTTTTACATGTTCTATATCATAACGCTCACAGAACTCTTCGAAAATTCGCGCTGTAAAAGCTCTTTACGCGGTCCGTGATAACGCGATCTGGTCGGCCGTAATGTGACATGAACTCCCTTATAAACTTAATAATGAGCTCTGAACTTACATCTTTCAACGCTTTCAGAACAATGAATTTACTAAAACCGCATACGATCGCCGCAACGTATTTTTCATCGAAATCGACTGCCGGTAAGGGTCCTAAATAATCGATATGCACCGTTTGGAACGGCCTGTTGCCTTTATCCAAAGGATGTAGAAACCCTGATTTCTTCCCTGTCGCCGCCTTACAATACAAACAAGAAATACAGCGGTTTACATAGTTCGTTACAAAGTCTTTCATTTTCGGAAAGTAATACTCTTCCTTAGCGTTGGCGATGGTTTCCTCGATGGTTTCCTATGAGCTTCCGCAATTACTTCGTATCGCAAATCTTTGGGAACATAAAGCCTCCATCTCCCTTTTGTAGTCTTATAAACTCGCGCCTTACACATAGTAAATCTTTGGTGAGTCGTCGCATCACCATCTTCTAATTTATTTCTTATTTCTAATATATCTGGATCTCCCCTTTGCATTGCCGCGATCCAGTCTGTCGTGAGATACATGCCTAATACTGTTCGAAGTTGCATGATTTTTACAATATATTATCCGAGGCCAGGGACACTTTTTTAAGACAAACTGAACAGGCTTTAGAGAAGAAGAAACCCTTTTGAGAATCTGGACGCCCGTCCCGAGTTTCTCGTAGTTAAATAATTTATTTGTGGCCCTCATAAACGTATCTCATAACTTAAACCGTTCCAAAGGGCCTTGCTGAAGGCCGGAATATTTGCCACGAGTCGAAGGTTACCCTATTACTTTCATAAAGAGTTGCTTTTCTGTGTCCTAAACTGTGTCCCCCTGGGGTGCTAGTGTTTACAAGAATCCGCGCCAATGCGGCGGATGTCGACTCTCGTGCTGAAGCACTTAACAGCCATGCACGTGCAGTTTATCTCTCGACCGAGATTCGAGAAAGGACCCACATCAATCGGTACTTGCGTCTCATACATATACATAACTACAAACGCCTTCGACTTTCGTAACAGGAAGAAGCAGCTCGTTATACTATTCTCTCAATCTTGTCATCAATCGGGGTTTTTCGCCTAATTATGGACTGGCCCTGATTGGTCCTCACGAGTCGCCCTACGCTCCAAGGTTTCCTGTTGGATTTTCCTTCGAGAATCGAAGAGTCTTGTCGAGCTCTTCGTAGTGATCACACTATCGTTATTTTGCAACATTGAGTTTATTACTTGTTAATCTCACATTCCACCTTCTTCTTCGCCGGGTCCAACCCACTGAGGAACCTCTTCCTGCCCAAGTTCTCCATATGGGATTTAACCTATTGAGAACACATTTATGTACACATTACATACACCGATTCCTCTTCGCCGGGCCTTAACCACTGAGGAAGCAAATCCGTTGACGAGGTATGAAACCTCATTCCGTATACTGAAGCCTCACTTTACATACACAGTATGTCTGAAAAGTAACGGAACTTTTTAAATTCAAGGAAAACTACTAGCACCATCTATTAAAACAATATGCTATCTGAAAACAGTATTCCTCCCCTACAAAACAAAACAATACAAAAAAGTTTTACAACAACGTTTGAATTAATGAAAAAAGTTTATGGTGACAATTGTTTATCTCGTACACGTGTGTTCGAGTGGTATAAACGATTCCAAGACGGTCGTGATATTTTTGAAGACGACCCAAAGCCAGGCCGGCCAAGAAAGGAAAATCACGAAAGGAAATTTACGATTCTAAAGGCATTATACTTCGAGAATTCGTTCCACAGGGATAAAATGTTAATGATGAATATTATCTGGGTGTTATGGAACGTTTCTGGAAAAGAATCGTTCATATGAGGCCCGAATATCGAGCGCCAGGGAGTTGGTTTCTGTTGCATGATAATGCATCATGTCACAGAAATGTCACAGTTCGTGAATTTTTGGCTAAAAAACAAGTCTGTGTGCTCCAACATCCTCCATATTCGCCTGACTTATCTCCATGCGATTACTTCCTTTTTCCAAAATTGAAATTAGCCATGAAAGGAACGTTTTATGACACTGTTATACAAGTCCAAGCAACCGTGACAAGGGTGATTGAAGCGATTTCGCAAAACGACATAAAAACATCTATGTTAACATTGCCTGAACGTGCCCAGCGGTGTATTGATGCGGAACGGATTTATTTTGAATACAAAAAAATTAATTTTGCCAAAATAACTGATACTTTTTTTATTATTTAAAAAGTTCCGTTACTTTTCAGACATACTGTGTACATTGATTATCTCTTCGCCGGGTTTCAACCCACTGAGATCTGACATTACAATACAAGGTTCTCTTCGCTGGGCTATGCGACTGAGAACAAAACTTACTTGACAACTTTATCTCAACTTAATATTCCCACCACTGTAAAAAGTCGTGGAGACGCAGTGATGCGTGGGCGAAGATTTACAACCTTCGTTGTCCTGACCATCCAATGGAAAGGGCTCACCACGATCATGTGCTCACAAAACCAATACCGGAAGACCAGTTACCTCCATTTGTTCCGCTCGATCAACGAGCATTACTCAAGGCATTAGCTACTCGATTACATTCGCCCTTATGGTACATAATAATAGTTGAATTCCGCTAACCGCACAAACCACCGTCCAATTCGTGGATCACGCTTACTCTCTAACATTTTTGGGCTATTACAACCTGTTTTGATTACGAAAGGTATCCCAATTAAATAGACTCGAAATTTTTCAAGAGTACATACTGTAGCTAATGCCTCGAGCTCGTACGAGTGGTAACGCGTCTCCTCCGGTGTCGTTTTCGACTGTAATATGCTACTGGGTGCAGCTTGCCATCGGACTATTTTTGCAATAGCACTCTGCCTAAACCGATACTGCACGTGGCTGTGTTTGACTTCCGTGTCGTCCCCCGGATCGAAAACAGTTAAGTCCGGTCTCGACACTAAGACTCGACATTAAGCCTCTCCTTAAGGTATTAAAAGCACTAATTTGTTCAAGACCCCAGCAAAAATGGTATCTTTCTGCAATAGATCAGTTAATGGCTTTCCTATAGATGCAAAATTCCTTACAAAACGCCTAAAATAACTAGTTAGTCCCACAAAGGCCCTAACGTCCCGTAAATTTTTCGGTTCCGGAAACGAGACTACTGCATCTATTTTCCTAGTGCCTGGCTGCATTCCGCTTTCCGAAACCTCGAATCCTAAATATACGATGCGCGTTTTTAAAAAATGACATTTCTTTAAATTGATGGTTACGCCGACACTGCGAAAAACATCTAATACTACTTGAAGCCGCGTTAATCCCTCTTCAGCCGTAATGCTTGGAACGATGATATCGTCCAAGTAGGCCATCGCTTCCTCGTATCGTAATTTTCCCAGCACATTATTTAACATACGTTGGAATACGGCCGGTGCATTTACCAGATCAAACGGCATTTTATTGAACTGAAAATCATCGGGGGTTACAAAAGCGGATTTGCTTCGCGATCGCGTCTCTACAGGAATTTGGTAGTAACCACTGAATAAATCAAAACTTGTATAATATTTTTTTCCTCCTAACCTATCTAATTGCTCCCCGAATGACAAACGATACGGACGAATGTTTTTCGCAATTACGTCACGCTCGCTATTTAGTAGATCAGGAAGAAGATCGAGTTGTTCGCCTTCGAGATCGGTGTCGATCTCGTCCCTTGTCACCAGCTCATCGTTGACCTCACATACGTGGCTGGACTCCTCCACCGGTTGTTCTTCGCAAGTCTCGTCTCTGGTTATCGTATCCCCCGACTTTATGACGACGTCCTTGTGGCTGACATTCAACATAAGTAGCAACGTTCTACCCTTCGCATTTGTGGAAATCACGCATCTGGGTACGAGCAGGCCCTTTTCTCGTAAGCCGCCCCCGATCAACAGATCTTGACTCGGTAGATCGCTTGCCACTGAAATATGACATAAATAATTTGTACTTGGGATCACGTGTGCCTCGTCGGCTCTAAGTAAGTGTCGTTCGTTGGGGTGTATCTCTGACCGTTTGCAGCAAGGCGTCCATCGTCGCAGCGACTCTCAATTCACTCATTCGACTTAGGATGACGACCTGCGGATGCTCCGTATAGGGATATCCCACCAGTAGCGGTATAAATTTGCTACCGCTAGGTACTACGTGAATAGTTACTTTGACCTCCACGTCATCAATGCCAAGGTTGGCGGTGAGTACTCCAACTGGACGCACCTGACCTTCACCGTACCCTACAAGAGGACTAACAAGGGTACACATCCAACACGAACACTCCGATTTTGATAAAACTTATGTCAAAGATAGTTCTCAAAAAAATATTTGACACGTATTTTTTTTTATCGGCCTCAAAGTTAAGGGCTGAAAGTATATTTTTCGGAATATCTCCGGAACTAAAGGAGATAATGGAAAGCTTTTTTTTTAAATTGTGAGTCTTCAAATAGGGAATTATTCTGCAAAAGAATCCTCATTTGTTTAAAAAGTATATTGAAAATTTACATTTTTTGTTTAATTTTTGTTACTAAATGTTAATCTATTTTGTTGCAACTTTGTGTGTGTAAACTATGGACTAAAATAGAGGATACGTGTTTTTGGAATTTTTCGTTTTTAGCGAGGATTATTAGTTACATAATTTTAAATCTCATCCTATGAAGAGGAGCAATCGGACATGGTTTGTTAAAAATATCATTATTTCTACAATCTTTTACAATAATTTTAAATATTATGAACCTCTTCATATGCTGTTAGTTGATTCGTGAATGACTATTGGAAGTACCGCAGATATGAATGTGACGCGGAATAGTCATCGCAGCCAGAAATATTGGCTTATGTGGCCAATTGTAAGTATAGTTTCGAGGTACGTTAAACCCATCTCGTCCACTACGTCTTGTCTTAACGCCACTACGCTGCTCCCCAAATACAAATAAGCTCTTATTGAACGACCGTTCAATAGCTCGTCAATTAAATATTTTCGATGAGAGTCGGTACCGATTTGCATTACGCGCCTCGCATTGTTTTGCTCAGTCGTCGATGTTGTTGCTCCGGTGCCTCGTTGGTCGCCTCTTGTCCCACACGCGCGCGAGTAGTGTCACGGTTGTCCGCACTTGAAACACGTATCGACTTTGTCTTGTTTGGGACATAATCGTGCTACGTGACCTTCTTGCTAATAACGATAACATTTTGCTCCGAAATTTCTAGAAGCTACGCTATTTGTAAATCGCTTAACGACCAATGCCTGACTTTCTTTTATATATTCGTCCCAGAACGCAAAACCGATAGCAACTCACATGGCGTTCTATATTTACTAAGCGGCCCCACTAGTCTCTAAATTTCAAATTATTTAAACCGTCCATTATCCTCTCTTCTATTTCTCGATTAGCCATATTGGCTCTATTACATTTGGCTAGTTTTTCGTAATAATATTCAACAATACTCTGACCCGATTTCTTCCGGTAGTTGTGTGCGTCGAGTTGTCTCCGTACTGCGCTCATATCTGAAGGAAAATTTCGTATCAGAAGCTCCTTCCATTCGGCCCATGAGCTTTCCCTCCGCAGCAAACTGTCGCGCCATTTATTCACCACTCCAGCAAGCTTCGTTAACGCGTAGTATCAGACTGCAATTACATCCCGGTTGTAGAGATGTCCATATTCCTCCAGTTTCTCGATCCACTCCTCAATCGTCAAGATCCTCCGCTACGGGATCGAACTCCGACAAAACCTTTAACGCATCCTGGAAATGTCTTTCGTCTCCTACGTGTTCGTCGGTCATGATTCGGAAAAACGACAATCGCTCACTATTCAGCACTCGCTTCCCACTTTTACACCAAACAGTCTCCGTCGTACGCCTGTTTCGGTATTTCAACGACCGCACTGTCTTACTCTTTTGAAAAAAAGAAAAAATTATCGGATCCCGAACGTAAACGCGTAAGCGATCCCACTTCTGAAAAACTGTGGTATGTCTCCTTTATTCAACTACAACTTCGAACGCTCGCTGTCGAATGCGATTCGCAATCGCCGCTTTGGAGCACTGGCGCGTCGCGCCGACGATTTGCTATCAGCGCTAGTATACCGCTAGGCCGCGAAAATTTAACTGACTACAAATTTTTTAAAAAGTGTACTATAATTAAAAAAAAATCAAAAACTTTTGATTTCTTTAAGATGTTTATTTATAGATGGACTCAATTGCATGGTATGGCCGGTAAAGTAATTCTTAACGGCTGTTTGATTTTCAAAAATATTAGTCATGGCTTCGGTTTTAGATTATTAACGAAAAACGGTGACCAATCAGAACGTGCACCCAACTGTGAGAGTTAAGGGCGTGACGATTGACCATGATCGTGAACAAATGCGCCTGCGCCATGACATTATCATTGTATAATAAGTTTTACAACAGTTAAATTGAACAATAAATAAAATAATGAAAAATGGTATCCAATTCTAGTAATTAAGTGTGTGTGTGTATGTGAGAGAGAGAGAGAGAGAGAGAGAAGGATTTCAAAAGGACGAATGGGTAATTAGAACTGTTAAAAACGGAGCGAATGATAGGCTGTGTGATGAAAGAATGAGAGGGAATGAGTGACAGACCGAGAGGAGAGAGCGCGAATCGTTAGCGACGAAAAGGCGAGATGCGAAATCAGTAGAAGGTAATGAGCAGGCCGAGCGAAAGCGAGTTAAACGTGTACGCCGAAAAGACTAATAAAATATATTATATTAGGTTGTCCCAAAAGTTTCTTCCCTTTTTGATATAAAATAAAAACGCACTTCGAGGAATATTTTGCAAATAATCAAGGAGCAAATTATATTTACTGAGGGATGAAAGAGGACGATACAGCTGAACCCCTTGTATTTAATGCAACAAATCTTAAACAATAAATATTTTGAACACCTTTCTATTAAACAAGGAAGGAATTTATGGGACAACCTAATATATCAAAACTACAGACAATTGTTCATTATTCATGAATAAGAGATATACCAATTATTCTTTACTCACGTAAATCGAATAACCTTTTGATGAATATCTGTATTTGTTATTGAAAATTAATAAAAAATGAAATATTGAAAATTTTTCTTTTGTCACAAGAGTGAAAAACAATAATAATTAACAAATATATTAAGTGTAACCTACTTAAAATTTAAGATTACTTAGGTCACAATATAAAGTAAACATTTATAGTAATCGCGAAAATAGGAGATACAGTAAATCCTCCCACAGTGCGACACTCGATTCCCTCCCACAGTGCGACACGTCTCTTCCTGCGTCTATGCGTGCGTCGTTGCTGCGCCTGCGTTCGCCTCGCTCGAGCTAGTCCAAGTGTAACACGATACACTCGCCGCGGTCTCTTTGATGCGGGCCGACAGATCTCCAGTTCCAAATTTACCAATATAATTTTTTAATATTTATATTTTTTTGACTGCAAATTTTTTTAACATATTCGTGAGGTTCTTCCGATCAAAATAAGACCAAACACGATATAATTACGATCATAATTACCTGTGTAACAAGCCATACAAGTTTCAGACGTTACATTTACGACAGAGATACGAATTCCTTAGATTCTAAAGTCCGAAACTTTTATAGCTTGTTATACGGGTAATTATGATCGTAATTATATCGTGTTTAGTATCATTTTAATAAGAAAAACGAGACGAATACGATGGTAATGATTTCATTCACGAAAAACCAAAAATAAAGAATTTTGATTTTTAAATTTAAAAGACAGAACATGCAGGAGTCTTTCATGTTTGCCGAACGCTTCAACCTTCTGCCTCTCTGTCTTTTCCACTCGCCGTCCTCTTTCACGTTAAAAACTTTAATCACCCGTTACGTACGTAATTATTAACATAATTACATCATGTTTGGTGTCATTTTAATCAGAAAAACCTGACGAATACGATGGTACAAGTTTCATGAAAAAATAATAGGAAATAAGAAAATTGCAATCTTTTTCTTTGCTTGCATTAGTATGTGTCTCACCAATATTCGGTCGTTTCGGTAACCGATCGTGTTTAACGCTTGACTGATTCCGAGGGGGATCACCCCAGCAAGGGACAGCCGCCGAGTATTAAATTTCGCTTCTCCTATGCTCACAGTGAGCAGTTTCGATTCCGGCCTCTGTTGCACTGTGGGAAGATTCACTGTAATACGCACCATACAGCAGCTGATATCTCTGCCGCGTCACAATGAACAATACAATATTTTTAGATATCTCTAAGGTACGTAATTTCTGCCAGAAACAAAAATATAATGCTCGTATTTGTTACAATAAGAAAAAATACGTTTTACATTTGGCAAGACTAAAGGGTTTCGTATTTTTGTTATAAATAACTAACTGTGCAATTTGGCTTACGTGTGAGTATTACAGTTGTTAAAATAAATCCTGAATCTTTGAAATCTGAATTACATAAGACTTAAAAATAATAAAAATCTTGACAATATTGAACAAGTAAAATAACGTACTCAGATATCCAAACTTTTAGCATGTAATATACAGCCGGTCATCCAGTAATTTGCGCGTGCGGAGGTTGACTCAGGCGTCTCATATTTGGCGGCACTAATTGGTCGAGACAAAAATTTGGACACATCGACTCGCACGTATTTTCGGCGGTATGATCTATTGGTTCGTGCAGTCACGCACACTAATTGACTCAAAGAACGTAAGTAATCGGCAATCGGAGATCATCGATCGGTCACGAGTTTGGAGAGTTTACGCTGGTGATAGGCCTCATACGCCAATTCCTGGTTGACCGACTGTGCATGTTAAATTGATTCGAATTAGTACAGATTTACCGTATAATGTTCTAATTACAAATACTATTGAAGAAAGTTACGTTGAAAGATAACGACCCCATCGTCATACTTTTTTCTAAGTAAACCAGAGTTAACTCAGAAATAACTGAATCATACTAACAATAAGTACAATTAATGACCAATTCGCGAGATGATACGTGTATTTGCAAAGTATACATATCGATGTAGAAACGGGGGAACAAAGGAGACATTTGAATACCACTGACATTTGAATGCCAATGGTTGGCGTGATCGAGTACAGAATTCGTGATCCTGCGAAATCGAGACTTCTATGAGTTGTCTTTAAAGCTCGAATCGCGATCTTTGTATGTTGTACAGTTTGTTAATGAAACACTACAGGTCTTGTCAGTTTTATCGTGAACTATAATTATATCAGAACCTCACGATTTCTGTTTTGAAACCTCAAAGCATGTGCCGAACATTTGCTGAGGTTTATTTCATTCCAACTTCTTATCAGATATTGGTGTAATTGGATATCTTAATGTTATAGGTCAGTTCGATGGCTCTTGATATTTCGGAATTATTATGCTCCTATTTCCAAGAACTTATTTTCTTTTAATAATACATTTCATGTTGATTACATTTTCTGCGAATACCCAATATCACAGTTTTTATGGTAATTATTGTATCGTGTATAGCGTTTCGCAAAGCAAATTAAGAATCCTTAGAGTAAGGATTTGAACGGTGATAAAATAGAAAATGTTTAATGTTGTAAAAAAGCAACCCGTAAGTTGATTTTTCAAGCCAAGGAGAATTACAAAATTATTTATAGTTAGTACTAATTTATTGTCGAAAAAAAAATAATATACAATTTCCCCCAAATTTCTATCCTCATGCACTTAAAGTAAAGAACTGCTAAAAAAGACAAAAGAAAAACCTAGAACGAAATAGTCTTCAATATTTTATTAATGATGCTATAAAATGTAATATATTTCGACTGGGACCCAATATCATGTATTAAAAAGGAACAATCCGATGGGCATATTATGTATCTCCACAAACTTATTGTCTAAAATAGTTATATTTACAACAGAAGAAATTACTTTTTATACACAATTCTACGTTTTCAAAATATAATTCCAATACATACATATAAACATGAAATATGTGCATCATAACTTAGGCGGAACTTTGCAAAACCGCCACACTCTGAGTTTAACCAAATTTTGCAAGTAAGCTTGTAAGCAAAAAATTGTTACCATTCTGTTGTCATTCCCGATATTACCGACAAGGTACAGTGTAATGTGCAAATAGTTTTGAACACACCATTTGCATCTGCACACCCATAGTATATACATTGTAGCCGGTATTTCCATGTAGGCAGTGTATACTCTCACCAAAAATTATCACTAACCTGCTCAGGTACTATTTCCATGTAGACGATAGTATATGCATGAACAGTAACCGTCGGTAAGGTAGAAAATTACATCAAAATTGTAAAACCTTTTTTTTCGAGTTGTTAAAAACCATTGTCATAAATGTTTCCTTTTGCAAAAAGGAGCTTATTTGCACAATTTCTCCTTAATCAGGGCATGACCATTTTTCGAAGAACAGCAGTGTCATCACGATTGGTTAGTACAGTCGATAAATTCAAATCTTACTAATTCTACCATAAAACAGTAATGCTTGCACCATCTAACGTCATAATGGCAAAACGTATAGAACAGAATACTGTACCATTTGAACGAAGTGTAAACTTATCTAATACATTTTTTACTTTGCATTTTGACAGTGATATTAACTTATATTATATGATATTAACTAAGTATGCCATTCTTCAGGGTTGCGAGAGGTTTTCTCCCCCTCGCCAAAGGGCCTCGTTGTTTGTAATCCTTGGCGACGTTATGCCGGGCCCCAGCACCTTGGTGGTCGTGGCACTGAGCCATGTGTCCTGTGTCGAGTATTATTATGGGTAGATCTGGAATTTTCTTACAAGTCTTAAGAGCTTTCCCAAAAATTATATGTAACATGTACTTTGTATTTCCTGCCACTGGTTATAGTTTTTTAAAATTGTTTACGTATTATCTCTTGTTGCGCATACAATCTTTCCACAATGTTACTATCATCTCTAACAATAAGTGCGTTTAGGCCTTCATTCAATTCGCTAAGTTCACGCGTCAAATTACTCTCACTTCAACCCACCACTTTAAAGTTAAATATTATTTCATGTGACATTTTTCTGGTAACACGATGTTGACTGCTATGCAGGGCCCATTGTACACCATACAATTTGTCGGGCCAGTCTTCGCCGGTTGCTTTGGTTGTCGTAGCAGATGAACATTAGTATTACGTTATTAATACACTCTATCTGGCCGTACCTCGTGGTGTACCGGTAAATATTTTTACGTGTTGTATATCGTAGTGGACAGAGAACCTTTCGAAAGTCCACGATATAAAAGTTGTTCCACGATCTGTAATAATACGATCAGGTTTACCATAGCGAAACATAAATTCCCTCGCGAATTGTACAGTGGGCTCTGAACTTACATCTCTCAACGCCTTTAATACAACACTAAAACGGTGCATGATTGCTACTACATATTTTTCGTCGAATTCGACTGCGGGTAAGGGCCCTAAGTGCTCTACATGTATTGTCTGGAACAGTTTACTACCTTTATCTAAGGGATGCAAGAAATCCGGTTTCTTTCCGGGTGGTGTTCACGTAATTTGTTACAAAGCCTTTCATTTTCGGAAAATAATATTCCTCTTTTGCTTTTTCGAGCGTTTTACCTATTCCTAAATGAGCTAGTGACCCATAAACTTCTTCGACTACCTGATGACGCAAATCTTTCGGGACATAAAGCCTCCACCTCCCTTTTGTGATCTTGTAGAATGCTCTAACAAAGCATGCGGAGCTTTTTGGTTTTGGAAACGCGAGTATCGATTCCACCTTCCTTATGTGTGATTGCGCTCCGTTCTGCGAGACCTCGGACCCTAAGTACTCAATGCGCATCTTTACGAAGTGATATTTCTTTAGATTGACAGTCAGACTTGCATTTCGGATTACATTTAGTACTCGTTTCAGGGACGTGAAGCCTTGATCATCCGTAGCGCTTGGGACAATGATGTCGTCCAAATAAGCCATTGCTTCTTCGTATAATAATTTACCTATCACACTATTCTACATATGCTGAAATACAGCTGGCGCATTTGTCAGGTCAAACGGCATTCTTTTAAGTTGAAAATGACCGTACACAAACATCAAGAATGACCTACTTTCCATAGAAGAAGATGACAGCGGAACAGCCGGAGCCGATACAGCAGCCGCAGCCCTAGCCGTAGCAGAACCAGCAGCCGTAGCCCCAGGCCGTCATAGCCTGGAGTCTGCCGGTACCTCCGAAGGTTCGGCGATCGAGCAACAAGATGTACGATTCCTTGCAAGCAACAGAATCAACAGCAGGGAAACGACACCGATCGATCTTAGGCGCGGCAAAAGTCGTCGAACCAGCCGCAAACCGTTTATCGTAACCGATAAAGACACTCTAAGGTACAGTTTTTAATTGACACTGGCGCCGAAATAAGCGTACATATATCCGCGAAACTTCATAAAAGGACAACCCCCGAAAAGTACGTAATACTTTATATGCCGCTAACGATTCGACTACCTCGACGTATGGCGATATCGTTTCGAATCTAAATTTAGGATTGCGGAGCATATTCAAATAGAAATTTATAATTGTGGATATTAAAAAACCGACAATTGGCGCAGACATGCTTCGGTGTTACGGCTTGTTGGTAGATTTGAAGCATAAACAACTGATCGACAGTGTAACCAAATTAGCTTCTTGAGAAAAACTGCGGATTACCGATTTAAATTCAATTAAAACAATTGTTAATGAATCTCCCTACCATAAATTCCTCGCAGAATTCATAGATATTACAATTCCGACACGCGCACGCACAAACATGAAACGCAATACAACGCACCACATTAAAATGACTACAGGACTTCCGATATTCGCGAAACCGCGTAGGCTTGCTCCGGATAAATTAAAAATAGTGAAACAGGAATTTGAAAATTTATTAGCCGAAGGTATTATCCGGCCTTCAAGGAGTCTGTGGACTTCACCTCTTCATTTAGTACCCAAGAAAGATAATGGTTGGAGACCTTGCGGGGATTACAGAACACTAAACGCTCGCACGAAATCTGACCGCTACCCTTTGCCGCATATCGAAGATTTTTCTACAATGCTACATGGCAAAAATGTATTTTCAAAGATAGATCTTGTAAAAGTGTATCACCAAATTCCCATCGATCCATTAGACATTGAAAAAACAGCAGAAAAAACTACAGCCTTTGAATTGTGTGAGTTCGTTAAGATTCCATTTGGGTTAATGAATGCGGCTCAAATATTCCAAAGGTTTGTCAATGAAGTTCTTTTCGGATTAAATTTTTGCTGCGCATATTTAGATGATATTTTAATAGTTTCACGTAACGAACAAGAACGCTTGCAACATATTATGCAAAATACGGCATAATAATTAACGCAGGGAAATGCTCTTTCGTACGAACCTCAGTAGACTTTTTAGGGTACACAGTTAATTCTAAAGGTACAGCTCCAAATACAGGTAAAGTCAATGCCATTAAAAAATTTTCAAAGCCAAAAGACCTAAAAGAATTAAGACGTTTTTTGGGCATGTTTAATTTCTACCAGCGATTTGTACCTGACGCGGCAAAGTTGCAAATATTATTAACTAAATAACATTGTACAACAAATTTTGACTATTTCTACTTTTCCTGACCGCCACTATGAAATTCTTATAGATTTTTTCGAGCTGAATACGAATCTGAAATCCGTTTTCTCTGGGACACACAGTTTTTTAGAAAATTAATGTTAAAAAAAATTGCAAATTTTCAACTTTGAGAATTTTCAGTGCTTTTACCATAGCAGTTTGTCCGTAGAATTTTACACGAGAATAATTTGTGAACTTTCCCTAATAAAACGATATAAATTGTTATTACAATGTAAACATTTAAATATGTTTAAACAATGATCAAAGTACGAAAGACTCCAAAAATGCACCAATTTTTGCTGACATTTAAAATTTATCTAAAAAACTATGGGTCTAGGCGAAAATCTAAACATCGTACGTTATAGAGCAGACATTTCTGCTGCAGAAACTATTAAGCGAAGTTACAAAATCAGTTTTGTTTTCATTTTATAAGGAAAATTGTTCGGCAAAACACGCATCGCTGCCAGCGGTACACATGTCAGTGTTACAACTCGCCGCGCTGTACAGTTCTTCAGTTATACCAAGACAGTAGGCATTTCAATTTTATTGCTCCACTATTTTTTGCAAATAAGTTGTTTATCGATTTAAAAGTAAATTTCATAAAATTTAAAAAGAATGTTACTTGTTTAAACAAAATATCTGCTAGTAACATACTTGATTTCAGTTGTTGTTTCTGTGTAGCGCCAAAAGAAGAATACTATCGTTAAAAATCAAAATTTTCCAAAAGTTTGATATGGACGTTTGACTTCAAGATCAACTTTCAAAAATAAAAATTTGTTCTTCGCACGTGGAACAAAGAACGCGAGGATTTCCAAAGGGAGTTTGTGGCGGTTCTTCTACGAAAGACTATTTTTGAGGTAGACATTTTTTCGTCATCGGAAATATTCATTTACCGGCTTATAAACTCGACATTTTCTCAAATGGTAATTTAGCGACCCGTCAACCTAACAGGACTTGGCCTTCGTGGGCCTACCTGGTGGGAAAACCCCAGACGCGGTCTGTCTTTGGGGGGCCTCGCGAACGTTTCGATATCGCCCCCACCCTCTTCCCAAAAAGACGCGCCAAGGGTGCAAGAGAAGGTGGACACTACCGTAAAGAGGCGTTCTGATTGGAAAATTAATGCTACGAACGAAAACCAATCAGCATGCTTCAAACCACTTTCGACTTTTCGCGGAAGTATAAGCGACAAAGAGTCGTCAGATAGTCATCCTACTTTAAATATGTGTGTGCGTGTATATAAAGTCCTTTTTCGTAACCGTAACAAGAAATAATTATTCGTTCCAAAAATATATTTGCAACACTACTTAGCAGTATTTTCTGATGTTTCCGAAAAAATTGTATTGGGTTTTATATAAATAATAAATGTATACATTTCTCTATTTGTAGTGATTTTTAGAAATTCTGAATTGTCAACTTTATTTTATTATATTGTATTTTCTTCATTAAACACAAATAAATTAAAATAAGATTCGTTACTGCGGAAGTTAAAAGTTTTTTTCTGGGAAGAGTAAAACTTATACCAGTAAACAGTTTTAATTCGAACATCTGCTACTTGGAGCGCTGTGGTGTAATTTTAGTCCAAGTGGGTAAGCAGGATATGATACAAAAATGATAAATGGCTTTACAGTCATGTAAGATATGAGAAAACACGAGTTAAAGAATTGTATGATTTGTATATACTGTACAACATCAATAATATAAAAAGATCATTGAATAATAAATGATGGATGTATTCTACACTTCGTGTGTATTACGAACTACTGTTTCCGTTAGTTGGTAGTAATTATTTCACTTTAATTTTATAGAAAATGTAACAATAGATCTATAGGTACAATACTGTCGTCGAACGTCGTATTTTCGTTAATAAGTGGTTGAAGTAGGTGAGTTTGCAGAAAACTGCAACTTTCCATCCAAACGATGGCTATGGAACTCTCTTGAAGATGGCGTCTCCTTCCACATCTGTCAAGTCGATAAATTCGATTGCATTGAAGAGACACTTTGAAGAATTAGACATTATTGTGTATTTCCAAAAATAAACGGTGTTACTTTTTTCGAGCCACTATACAACAGATATGAGGACTTCAAGTATTAAATTTCAGTCATGAAAATTAGTGTGCAGATATAGTAGAGTACCTCCTATCTGTTTTCGGTTTTATCACTTTCTACTTTATCGTTGCACAATTTCGTTAACAGAACTAATACGAAAACAGTTGATACATTATGCACCATGTAGTTTATTTGAGAGAGGCAGTCTGTATATGTTATAAAAGAAAAAAAAAAAAAATACAAGTTTACTTTCATAATGAAGGATAATAAGGAAGTTAATATTCTTTTAATACCTGTGTAATTAATCTTAATATTTGAAATTTAACATAATATCATTTTTTGCCATGAGAAGCATTACGTTTCACTCATTATAACGAAGTCGACGTTGTAATCATTGAAACTTCACCTATGACGAAAATGGAGGCACTGCATAATGTGCGGTTTTAAATCATGCAACTTGTAGCACATTCATAGAATTATAAAGCCATTGGATGTATTTTTAACTTTCAGAAAATTCAAAAACAAACAACAACTGCCCTTTGCTATTGTTTGCTACGTGAAATTTGTATCTTCAAATTTCTTTAATTTGGCATATTTTTTCGAGAGCCAACGAGCTTTATTATTTTATGACTGTCGAACCGTTAGGTAATAAACGACGTATTTCTTACTTCACGTAATATTGACCTTGAAGTACACGTAGCATTGAAGTACAAGCGTATAGAATTGATGCTTCTTGTCCATTTCTTTTAAATATCTTCAAATCAGTGAAATGTTTCAATTTTAACTATTAATAAGTCGTTTGTCCACCCTCAACAGCAAGCCAATCCCCATCACATTGCACTTCTTTTTGAACAGAACATTTTTTTCCCTTCTGCGGATTCTATTAGTAACTCTCAACGAGTACCATAAACATGAAAATTATAAAGTCCATTGCCAGTCTGAAGGTTGTACTATTTTTTGAATTTCTAAGACAAAGTTCTAATTTTAATAAAGATTACACAATTTTTCACCAATTGTTGAGTTATTTTTGTGTTCGAGTAGTTTCATTGATCCACACCCAAACTATCTCGTGGTTCATTCAGTTGAATCCCAAGCACATATGTACTTAGTAACGCTCGTGGTTGAAATAAATTCGTTCGAGCTTTATTGAATATTGCACGTGGTGTGCCGACTAAGTTTTTATAACTATATTATATATAACTATTCCCTTACTCGAAGGTCCACTCCAATACTTGGGGACCACACAAACTATTATAAATTGTTGCTGTGGCACAGGTTAAAAGTCGAATGTTCTATACTATGCAACTAGTTCATGTGTTCTAATACTGGGTTGCTATTCGATTCTATGAGTGCCTACTAAGTGACCTATACGATGTCACCTCGCTCGGGTAACCTTGACGGGGGTGAATCATTCTTATTGACTATGCTAACTATACGAAATTTTGGAGGGGACGTAAGGTTTACGCCCTACTTGGGCCCCTCCACTCGCAAATATTACAAGTTTTGCTCCTGGGCCGTGGCAGGTAATAAAGGTCAAGAAGCGCGCTGACCTTGACTAAGCATGCTAGAAATAACGGACTTGAAAGGTAAAAATATTAATCGGGCGACCAAATGCGAACAATAACTAAAAAAACTACAGGGAAACTCGCGGATCTTTATGGCTTCCTGAGTTTATGGTTGCCACGGAACGGTTTTCAAACCCTTCGATGGGGCGACGGTCTTACGACTAATTGCTATATAGAAATTCTAAAATCTATTCTAAATGTAAATGCATTGTTGGCCTTAACACACATACAAACAACTTATTTGATATTTGAACTTGAAATGTACAAGTCATGTAACGAATTTATTATGTATGTATAATATATACTACTAGATGTATCCGGCCACGCGTTGCTGTGGCTTAGTCTGCTTAAATGGAAAACAAAGAAAAGAGAAAGCGCACGTGTGTGTGTTTTTATTCTTATTTTTTAAGAGAAGCATGTTTTTACCTGTCACTAGTGTGACATCTACATGTGATAGGTACTGTAAGTACAAACATGCGCGTATCACGCCGCAGGGATCCTTCCTTGCATCGCGTTAACATAGGCGGGATACGGAGTGACCGCTCTGACGCGGCGGACCACTGTCCTCGCTCCGTTTCCGGCGTTGCAATCTTGCTATTGGTATCGCAAAAAGAAAACGACGTTTCAACTTTCTTTGGGTGCTTTTTAAAAGTGAAAATCTGCTCCATCGCGTAGTATAGTTCGATTTTCCACTACACCCTTAAATTGAGATAAATTGAAAGATGTACTCTCTTTCATAGATTGTTTAAACATGTTTTAATATTCAGGATGCATGAAAGGCAGATACCGTTGTATTCAGGAAAGTCTACAGAATCTTTTGATGCAAAGGGAATTTCAGAATTTTTTATAGTTACCTCACAAAATTGGTTTGAATTTCGAAAATGTGCTTCATTTTCAAAATCAAATTTCTCAAAAACTGTACGTGCTGGCGAAAAACGGATTGCAGATTCGTAATCAACGCAAGATATACTATAATAATCACTCATCAGATTTTAGGACGTCCGAAAAAAGTTAAAATTTGTTGGACAGTGTAGTTGAAATTTATTTTCAAATTGTCCAGTAATTCATTTATATAGTATTTTATTATGTATATTTCGATATACAGTGCATTATAATATCAGGTAAATGTGTAGGACGTAAATATATTATATTTTTTTATTTTATACTTTTCTAGATTATGAAGACATTTTATACGTGAAATAAAATACATATAATTGTTTTGCATACAGTTCTATTTCATACCACTTTGCTCTGAAAAATACCGTACATTTTAACAATATAGTACGTTTTTTATTATATTTTGTCAGACTGCAATATACATATTTACTAGAAAAAGACTGGCGACTCTAAAACAGTTACTTAAATATCTTCGTAATTAATAGATATGTGATTAAATTTCGAAAAACAATACATTACTTGAATAGAAATTATTTCTCTATAGTAAAATTATTCCTCGGAATTGGCCTTTTGTAGATTTTTAAGGTAATTGTCGCTGTTAGATAGCATTACATATGTACATGTTTTACGTAAACCAATTCTTTGAAACATATTGCATATCTTATGCATATATTAGAAGAAACTTTAAAAAATAGGGGATAAATAGAGGATATTTCGTATAATGAAATTAAAACATATCTCTAAAGCTTAACCATTTTTATGTCGCACCTTGTAAAATACTTATTAATGGAGATTGTTCTAAGCAATCTATTTGGACGCGGAAAGTACATATTCCGTGTCTTAAAAACAAGAAATAGCTCTTAATCAGATGAAGAAATAAACTTGAAAAAAAAAGTTTTTCTATCATTTTATGTATCTTTTAACACAGTAACTCTGTTTGCTGAAGCTTCTTTTTTACAATTCCCATCAACTGGAACAAATATGCATTTACCTTATTGTTCATCATCTACAGTGAGTCACAAAATTATTAACACGGGCATATGTATATTAAAAGGAAAGCCGCATGCCAAATGATTTGAAAATGTATTTCTTTACTTCTTCGTTCATAACTATATATGATGCACACTCTAAACTAACTGAAAAATACAAAAAAGTAACAATATTTTTTATAATTAAGCAAAAGTAACGATTCATAACACAATGCGTACTGTTAAGCAGCCTACATTAATTCACCAAGTCAGCGGCCCACATACAGTAGACTACTTACATTATAATTACAAAACCCAAAAGCACTCAGATAGAGTTATCAATACCAAATTGTATGCCACCAACCAACGTATATAAACGAACTCTGAATTATATAAAATCTACACACTTAGTTTCTGATCGAAACGCTTGTCACGCGAACCTTCGAACTCTTACACGTATATCACTGAACCTCTGCACTGTTCTCGAACCTTTATCAATAAAAGTTATTTCATTATGAAAAGTGTAATTCTTCTCCACGAAATACTTCCTCCTGTGTCTTGCGGCATAACAGTACATTCTCGTGCTCCCAAATTGATTGGCACACACTATAAAATAATAACTTATAGCAGTATTCTTAAATGTAAATTCGTTTGTTTGTATTTTGTAGGATAATCCCTCTTCTTAATTACCTCCGTCAATCTTTTTGGCATAAAGACATAATCCATATTTATAGAATGCCTTTCCCATTTTTATTTATGTTTCAAAACATTTTTGTTGATAATACAATGCTTTCGTATTTCTACGCCAAGTTTATCCCAAATCATCTCAATACGATTGAGATTGGGGAATTGTGAAGGTGTTTCAATAACTCTGGGGCAATTGTATAATAGCCACTCTGTTACAATACGTGCTTTAATATGTTTTGGATAGTTACTTATATGTATTGGTGGAACAGGAACTCATTTAACCTCTTAGATACGACTGAATGTTGGGCTGCTTCTCTCTACGGCAGGGTTCAACGAGTATTATGTATAAACGGTACAACCTACAGTGTGCGACAAACAATGCTATTCTGACTCTTGGAATAACAATTTTGATGATTAAATTATAATATTTCTTGAAGAAATGATACGAATACTTCAACTTTGACAATTTGCTTTAATAATATAATTAATATTGGGTCATATAAAAAGTCTCCGCGGTTTTTTGCCTCTAGAAGGTGTTGATGCCCATATATCGGGCAACACTCATCCGATTGTCTCAAATGAACATGTGCTGAAAAGGTGACATTTCAACTTGCATTTTTTATGCAGATAGTTTTCTGATTCGTTGCTCGAGTAAAAAATTATAGTGATTTGAAAATGAGTGAAGAAATACTTTATATGATGCTTTTTTACTATAAAAAAGGTAAAAACGCTGCAAAAACATGCCGAAAAATTTGTGAAGTGTACGGTGAGAATGCTATTAGTGAATGAAGGACCCAGGATTTTTGCTCGATTCCGTTCTGGAAATTTCGATGTGAAATTTCTGGGAAAAAGTCGATGAAATCTTGCAACTGGTGGAGCAAGACCGGCATCCAAGCTGCCAGGAAATACCGGGGGCACTGAACATTAACCACATGATAGTTTGGAATCATTTGAAAAGAGCAGCCTACCAAAAGAAACTTGATGTTTGGGTGCCACATGAATTAATGCAGAAAAATTTGATTGGCCGAATTACCGTCAGTGAAATGCTGCTGAAACGCGACGAAATCGAACCATTTTTGAAACGAATCATTACTGGCGATGAAAAATAGGTGAAATACGAGAATGCCGAGCACAAGCGATCATGGTCAAAGGCTGGTGATCCTACACAAACGACTTCAATGCCTGGATTGTCGGCAAAGAAGGTTATGTTAAGTGTTTGGTGGGATTGAAAGCGAATTGCCCATTATGAGATGCTGCAAACCTGGTAAAACCATCAATTTAGTCATGTACTGTGCACAACTCAATCGTTTGAACGAAGTAATCAAGAAAAAGCGACCAGAATTGGAACAGAAACTCTCAATCCACTTCACTGTGACTTTTCATTATTACCTGTCATTATCACTTTTCCCTCTCACTTTTCACTAAGTAAACGTTATCAGTCCGACACGTAAATAGGCCGACCTAACGCCACCGAACGATTTTTCAGAAATAATTTCCACCGTACTGTCTTGAAGACGAGAAACCGGCGATCACGACTGGAAACAGTACATATTTCGACTACAATGTGTCGATTGCCATGTGCCGGCCAGAACGGCCAATAGACCATCGTTGCATGGCAACGCTTGGCGGCTTACGCTTTGTGATCGAAAACGAAACCGAGAACCTTGGCACGTACAAATACTGCCTCTTTACCGGTAATGTGTTTTAACCT
This sequence comes from Coelioxys conoideus, assembly GCA_947623535.1. Taxonomy (NCBI): domain Eukaryota; kingdom Metazoa; phylum Arthropoda; class Insecta; order Hymenoptera; family Megachilidae; genus Coelioxys; species Coelioxys conoideus. The sequence goes on along the minus strand of OX392457.1, from coordinate 5,022,063 downwards.
CTTAGGCACTACGCGCCAATATACAGTAAAGACCCTCACAGTGGACCGGAGGCCGGAATCGAAATAGTCCACTGTGAGGGACATGGAAGCGAAATTTTATACTCGGTGGCTCGGTTGCTGGGCGGATCCCCCACGGAATCAGTCAAGTATGAAACACGATCGGTTATCGAAACGACCGAATATCGGTGAGACACATACTAATGCAAGCAAAGAAAAAGATTGCAATTTTCTTATTTCCTATAATTTTTTCATGAAACTTGTACCATCGTATTCGTCTCGTTTTTCTGATTGAAATAATACCAATGTTACGGTTGCCGATACAAAATTCGTTGCTTGCTCACTGCACCCTTCATTTAAACCATTTGAAACAATAAGAAGGGAAAATATTTAACCAACCACTGCCATCCGCTTCCAAAAAAAATAGAAGACCCTTGCAAGATCAGAGACCGGCCGGAGCCAGACCTATAAACATAGAACCAAATCAAACAAGAGTACTTTCAGTTAGAATTTTTCCTTAAAACAGGACATGCCCGATAATCAAAACAGTAACCATATGTGTTTTCTCGAGATATTCTGTAGGAAATTATTCATCTGTAGAAGAAGTCACGTGATCAATCTTCAGCTAGTATATAAACCCTTTCGTTCGTATACTCGAGTGGACAGTAGTTAACTTACATCAGTGAAGGGACAGTATCGAGTGAACAGTTTCAAAGTTACATATTTCGACGTGAACACTTCGCTGCGACGCACCCAGTTAACTCTACGTTGAATTCCCGCATTGCCAGTGCGTCAAAATCGTGCATAAGGGAATAGGTAACACATACACACTCTTCATTTTCGCGACAGAAACAATTGTAAGAGAATAGTTTTGTAATACATAATCGTGTTCTGTGAAAGGTGTTATCCTATTTGCTATATTAATATACCCGAAAGATCCTAGTGACAGTTCCCACTATCATACATCCTAGCCGCTCAGGGTGTGTGAGAAATTAAATTTAATAAAAGTTACGTGGCTTAATTATCATTTAAACTCTCAGCGCTTTTCACGCTGTTCAAAGCCTGGCACGTAACACCAAACACGATATAATTACGATCATAATTACCTGTGTAACAAGTCATAAAAGTTTATTTGTATCTCTGCCGTAAATGTAAAGTCCGAAACCTTTACACAGGTAATTGTGATCGTAAGTATATCGTGTTTGATCTTATTTTGATCGGAAGAACCTCACAAATATGTTAAAAAAGTTTGCAGTCAAAAAAATATAGATATTAAAAAATTATATTGCTAAATTTGGAACTGGAGGTCTGTCAGCCCGCATCAAAGGGACCGCGGCGAGTATCGTGTTACGCTTGGACTGGCTCGAGCGAGGCGAACATAGGCGCAGCAATGACACACGCATAGGCGCAGGAAGAGACATTTTCCACTGTGAGGGACAACCAAGCAGTCCACTGTGAGGGTCTTTACTGTAATGGCTTTCGCGGATGGCATCTCTCTGTACGTCGCACCACTATAGTGGCTTTCGCGGATGTCATCTTTCTGTACGACGCGCCGCTATAGTGGCTTTCGCGGATGTCATCTGAATTGTATTATTAATTATTAGAATAAATTGTTAAAGTTAAAATGCCTGTATCATATCTTTAAGAAAAATTATAATTTAATCATCAAACACTTAATTCCAATGTACTCGTGTAAAGAACAGCATTATCCGTCACACATTGCAATGCCGTATCATTTACGTGTAATTCGCGTTGAACTCTGCCGTTCAGAGAAACAGCCCCGCGCAAAATTCAGCCGTACCTAAGAGGTTAATATCGATGTCTGAATACCAATTCTCTACAAAAAAAAATAAAGTGTCGTTACAAATATTCCTGAATAATCGTTCACGCGTTCGATGCATTTGCCCGTAATTTTTATGTTATGGGACTGTCGAAAAATTACAGTGGAATAAATCGAGAGTTCATTGACTCAGTTATAACATCAGCTATTCGTACTCTGGCCGATGGATGTACTTATGTACCCAGTAACATAAGTTTCGACGGTTCTAGGTGGGGGTAGGAGGTGCGATCGCGTACGTCTTATGTTTCAGGACAACCTCCTCACCGGACTTCTTGTCGGCCGCATAGTGTACGGATTGAACAGAAACGCAGTTGCGTGATTTTGCAATTTGAATGTATACCTGTCAATGAACAAATTGTAATCATAAAGTTTTGTATCAAATGTTCAAAATATGTCACGGGGACATTTAAAATGCTTCCGTAAGTTTATGATAATAAAGCCAGAAACCAAATTCCATTGATGGAGTTCGGTTTGAACCACCGTAGCGAGCAAACGTGTTTCGGTGTAGATCAATGGATTCATCTTAAGGTAAACTATATGTGTAACGTGACAAAAACTACTTCTCAAGCTCAATGGGATGAGATTTTTAACGGAATTGATAAGAAAAAGTCATACGATTATGCTGGGAGCAAATGGTAAAAAGCTTTTTAAATGTATTAATAACTCAGACTTACAATTAGTTTTACATAACAGTAAAACCTCCACTTATATTAAGTCTAATGGTTACACTTCAAATTTAGGTTTAGTCTTTTCTTCTACTAAGATCGCAGACAAAATTATTGTAACAGCTCATAACGAGATTTGGGATTCTGTCCATTTCCCACTATTTATAGACTTATTTCTGACAAAAAATATTTATGAAAAGAAGTCATATAAACTTACCTCTGTTAGAACCAATTGGACTAATGTAAATAGTGTGACTTAAATAGCAAGTATAATCAGATTATATCTACGATCTGCGATCAAAGCCCAGCAAGTGTTAAATATGCGATTTTTATGAATATTTTGTCAGCCACCTTAATTTCGAACACTCCACAAAAAAAAGGTCAATAAATAAAAAATTTTATCGCAATCCAGTAGGTTGGTGGGATTCATTGTGTGACAAGGTCATAAGACTTCGTCGTGCTGCTTTTAAAAAATGAAGATATTCAAAAAGAATTGAGGGCTATATAATCTATAAAAAGATTGTTGCCAAAGCAAAAAGATTGTTTAAATATAAACAAAGACAAAGTTTTGTTAATTTTTCTCAAATTAAGATTGTGTGTGGAATACTGTTAAAATTTTTGTAAATAAATGGTCAAACGTCTCATATTATCATACCTCTGAAAATCACCAAGCCAACAAAGAATAGATACTGCATTAAATAAAATCAGCCCCCCCCCCCTCCGTGGTGTCTGACAGATTCAGAATAGCTGCCATCTTGTGAAACTAACGTAGATTTGCTTGTGGTATGCATGGGGTTGACTATAATATTTTACAAAAACTTCCGATTAAATACAAACTCATTCTTCTAGACATATTCAATGAAATGTATATTACTAACTCCTATCCTTTATGTTGGCAGAAGTCTCATGTTCATTTCATAGTTTAGTCTCACATCTTGTGTTTGTAAATATTTGTAACTCTAATTAAAAACAAATTACAATGGCTCGAACATAATAATATGCTCCCTCAATCCGGTTTTCTCATAAAGGTCAATCCACCATCGACAATCTAACTGGCTTATCCTTATACATACATATATGTATAGAGGAATCGTTTAGTAAATGACACGATGTTCTACCTGTTTTCTTAGACATAAGCAGCGCATTCGAATGTAAATATACAAATTCTATTGCAACAATTGACAACAGTTGGATGCCTACTCAATGCCTACTGCCTTGGTATAACCGAAGATCTGAATGGCGCGGCGTGTTATAATACTTAAGTACCGCTGGCAGCGTCGCATGTTTTGCCGAACAATTGACCTAATACATAAAATGAAAACAAAACTGACTTTGTAACTTCACTTAATAAAAAAACCACCGAGTAGCTGCTATGGTAAAAGCACAGAAAATTCTCAAAGTTGAAAATTTTCCATTTTTTTTTTACATTAATTGTCTAAAAAAACTGTGCGTCTTAGAAAAAAAACGGATTTCAAATCTATACAAATTTCATAGTGGCGGTCAAGAAAAGTAGAAAAAGTCAAAATTTGTTATACAGTGTTATTAGAGAAATCTATCAGCATAATTAGTACCAATTTTTACAATTTAGAGTTAGAACTCTCTCCTCATAAATCTACGTTTATTCACTTCAGTAGACCTAATATTAAAATCAGTCAAACATAAATAAAGATTAACAAAATAACAATTAAATCTAGCTCAGCTGTACACTTTCTTGGCATTATTTTCGATCAGAAACTTACCTTTTGCGCTCAGGTTAAGAACGTTCAGAAGAAATGTCGTATCTTATGTTAGATCAGTAATAAACTACGGTTGCTTTGTATATTATCCAACTCAACCTAATTAAATTTATAAACTGCAAAAAATTCATTTCTTAGATGTCAGGCTTGATCTCGACTTACGCAATAGCAGTTCCACCAATATACTTTTGTCTGAACAAAAACTACCATTTATTCAAGAACGTACCAAGTTGTTATGTAAATTTTATCTTACCAAAATGCAATATAATGTTAGTCTACTCATTTATAAAACTATTGTAGCCATAAAACAAACCATAACCTTAAACATCGATATGATTTTAAAAATACCATACTAATACATTGTTTAGAAAATCTCAGTTTTCTGTGCAATATTACTATCTCAAATAAACACTATAATCTGTACACTCATGATTATCATATTCGTTCGAAAAATGTTAGCATTAAATTTAAAAATTAATGAACCGATTAAAACCGAAAACGCTTGTGCACTATACACTGATGGCTGTAAGTCCACAACTGTTAGATCTGTTGGATGTGCTTGTATTGTATGGAGCCCAACCTTTATACAATTTATACGACTGAATACTATGCCTTATTTCTAGCTATTAACACCACTCTAAAAAATCCAAATCAAAATTACCTTGTATTTTCTGACTCCAAAAGTATGTTGGTATCCTTACAAAATTTAAACATGAACATTCGAATGAATCTATACCTTTTTAAACTACAGTAAGGAGTATAACTGAACCAATAACCACTAGTTTTGTTTAAATCTTTATTTATTGTTAAGAATGTAGAAGAATATTAAAAAATGAACATTATAGTAAGTTTTATTACAGTTAGAAGTAACGTCAGAAATTTTTTCAATAATTAGTATCTCCTCGTTTAGCACTAACAAACAAAATGGATTGACTCGGTTTTGCACCGCGTTCAATATTTTGCAATATTTAATATATTATTTATTTTTAATATTTCGTCCACAACCCTTTTGCTTGCAAAACCGCACTAATTCGCTTCGGCATACTTTCTATTAATTTTTTGCAATAATCCGGAGATATTTTTTCCCACTGTTCTTGAATTCTATCGTACAAATATGTGATTGAAGTTGGTTGGGAGTCATGTGAATCCCGAAGTCGTCTTTTTAGTGAACCCCATAGATTCTCTATGGGGTTGCGGTCAGGACTCTGTGCAAGCCAATCCAGCACAGAAATTTTTTTGTACTGAGCCAATTTTTCACACTTTTAGCAGTGTGCATAGGGTCCCGGTCATGCATGAAAATTATATTTTCATCTTCAGAAAGCATATTTTCTACAGCATATATGAGATGATCTTGTAAAATACTCGTGTACATGTACTGATTCATGACGCCATTAATTCGGTGCAGTGATCCAACGCCAAATGCTGTTAGGCAATCCCAAAACATTTTGGATCCGCCTCCATGTTTTACCGTTTGCTTTACATGTCGTGGTTTGAGCCTTTCATTTTTACGAATCCAGCACCATTACATGCCATCTGAACAAATTCTATTAATTTTGGTCTCGTGTCAGCAAATAACCCGTTCGCATTCAGCAGTTGCCGAGTTTTGATATTTTTTTAGCAAATTCCAAATGAAGTTTTATATTTTTCTTCGATAACATCGGCTTCTTTTTTTTCTTAATGCTTCTAAACTCAGCTCCTTTGAGTGTTCTTTGTGCTGTCCACTTGCTTACTTTTTGGTCTTCCTCCAACATTTAGTAACATACTTTTACATTATTTTTTTCTTACTAGTCTCTGCACTGTTGACTGACTAACACTACAATTTCTCATCGTCTGACGTGTTGAGAAGCCATCGTTCAAGAAAGAAATTACTTTTTTTAAACAATTTGTAGCAATTTTCTTCATATTTGCTACAATTCACTTGCGCACTTTTCCGTTCGACTGATTGCTAGAAACTGAGTGCTGAGACGTAAACTAATATTTTGTAAACATATCAACATGAAACATTCCACATAAATATTCTTTTTACGGACCGGTGCAAAACCGAGTCAATCCATTTTTTTTGCCAGTGCTGAACGAGGAGAGATTAATTATTGACAAAATTTCTGATGTTACTTCTAACAGTAATAAAACTTACTGCAATGTTCATTTTTTAATATTCTTCTATATTCTTAGCAATAAATGAAGATTCATACAAAATTAGTGGTTATTGGTTAAGTTATGCTCCTTACTGTACGAGGTCTGTTTAGAAAATAACCGAACATTTGTAATTACGCGGCAATGGATCGTCATAGCGACGAGTGGTTCACAGCATTTCATCTGTCATAACTTTCTGCGTTACATGCATTTTACAGATCCTTTATATCGCGTTTAGTTTCCGAGTTATTGTAATTTGAGTACAAGGTGTTTCAGTGTGCGCGACGATTTTTGCAACGTGTGATTCACGAGAGCAACGGTGCAACGTGAAATTTTATATGAAACTGGGGAAAACATTCACGGAAACGTTTAGACTTTGGAAGCAAGATTATGGAGGTGATGCTTTTTCTCGTACACAGTGTTATGAATGGTTTATCAGATTCAAAAATGGTCGTCAATCAATTGAAGATGACCCTCGACCAGGAAGGCCTTTGACCGCAACCGATAACACTTGCATTGAGAAAATCAGTGATCTTGTGCCAATCAATCGTCAGTACTACGAAGGTGTTTTGAAAAGGTTGCGTGAAAAAATTCACAAAAAGAGACCACAGTTGTGGCGAGACAACGCATGGTTTCTTCACCATGACAACGCGCCTGCCCATTCAGCCTTGTTAATTCGCCAGTTTTGTGCAAAAAATCAGATGACTGTCCTCCCCCAGCCACCCTACTCCCGGATCTTGCTCCCTGCGATTTCTTCTTATTCCCAAAATTAAAATCAGTGCTGAAAGGACGGCGTTTCGACTCAGTTGAAGACATTAAATACAATTCGTCATTGGGATTGAAGGATGTTCCTATAGAAGCTTACCAGGACTGCATGGTAAAGTGGAAACACCGCTGGAATAAGTGTGTGGATAGAGGGGGGGAGTATTTTGAAGGGGACAAAGACCAATAAGTTATATATCAAATAAAAAAAATGAGAAAAAGAAAGTTCGGTTATTTTTTGAACAGACCTCGTATATCAAAAAGTTGACGAATTTACAACTAAATCGAGTAACAACAGTAAAATAAAATTTTATTAGATACCTGGTCATAAAGGCATTGAGGCCAATGCTAAAGGAGATACAGTAGGAAAAATAGATTCAAACAAAGCGTCGTTGAATTATATACAAATTCCATTTATCGACCTACGAGAATATGAAAAAAAGGAAAGCTTTTATGTCTACCACAAATATCATTGTTGATGAAGGAAAAGTTAAAGGTAATCATTTTTTTAATAATTACTATTGTTATAAAAGTAAGCCTTGGTTTAGCAAATTCAATCTCTCAACAGAAGCAGTTGTTACTATTAACATATGTCAATCAGGTCATTGTAACGTAGCCTGCACGCTTGCACGATTCAAAATCAGATTCAAAATCTTAATCATATATTTTGGCAATGTATGTACAGAGTGTAAAGAAATGTTTGGTCTTGGCAAGCATTGGCGTATTCTACATTTTCGGATCGATGAAGATCTGTAAAAAAAATTCCCGCAAAATTGTCGTCGACCTTGAACTTCAAGGTCAAATTTTTTATATGGCATTGCATTCTACACATCACGTGGATAAAAAGTGTCAAAGGAACCATGGGTCAAAACTCGGCCGTTTTGCTAAACATTATTGCGGAAACTTTGTCGACTGTAATATGAATTTTTCATAGAAATTGGAGATTTCAAATTGAAATGTTAGTAACATAAACACAGGCCTGGAAAAGCCGTTACAGTCACCGCTACAGCGTTGAAGGCCTCATAAACACAGTTCGAGTGACCCTCACAATCGTGATTTTGATTGCTTCGATTGATATCACATTCGTTTAGTAGTTTATGTCTGGCTTTTCGTTATAGTGATGAATTTATATGTGATATAGTATCATGGTGCGAAAATATATAAATACCCGTCAAATGCTTCGTGCAATAGATAAAGCATTTGGAAACTATGCCAGAGTACGCGAAATATATAAAGTGTGACTGACACGTATTGGAAGGCGTGCAAGGGAAGTTCCTGATCGATGAGCCTTTCAACGATTAGACCAACGTTTTGGAGATGGGGAATGAGTATTGAATTCCATTAATAATTATAGGGAAGCTGGTCGATCGCGTGTGCATTGGCGTGTGGAAGAACAAGTCATTGCATTTGCACGATCATACCCAGTAACGAGGCTGCGCCATATTGCTCGTCGAGTCAGCAACTCACATATGACAGTTCGTCGTATAATATGTGAAAAAAGTCTCCGATCTTTCCGAATTCAAAGTGTTCAAGCTCTCCGACAAAATAATTATGATGCTCGAAAACGTTTTTATCAAGTGATGCTTCAGAAGTTGTGCTGAAATCAGAATTTTTAATAAAATATTATTTTCACCGATAAGAGCAGTTTTTCTAAGCACGGTTTACAAAACAGGCAAAATGTTAGAATGTGGAGTTATCGAAAACCTCATGCCATGATGTGTGGGCAGCTATTTTAGGAAACAGAATTATTCGTCCTTATTATCTTCAAAATCGTATTAACAAGTTAGAGACGTGTTTGCAAAACAATGGTGGCCATATTGAAGTTGGTATTCAAGCTCGGCTATTAAGAAATGTTAATCAGAATGGATCGGTTCTTTGGCTTAATGCAGAAATAGAAGATGAACATCTTTCCAGACTTGGATGGTAATATTGATTATGATCGTTTATATTAGATTTCCGATAAACAGCAGATAAACAACAATAGTAACTATTTTATTAGTAATAACTGTAAGAGGACAAAGAGGATGGCGGAAGAGGTCGGAAGTTTTATTAATTTCACACGGGCGTGATTGTTAAATGGTTTAATGTTAACTCGTCGAGCTATTGATCGAAACTGTTCCTTCTCAAGAACCGTTTCTCGCTTTTATACACATGGGTTGTTTTTCGTAACTTGCCGCATAAGAACGCCGCGAGTTTTTGGTGGGTCCGACATACGCAACTGCCGCGAGTCTTTGTCAACCCGACACACGCAAATGCCGCGACTCTGTCGCAAAGGTCGGCTTCTACATAACTCTATTATCATTTTTTATGAGAACGGTCAAGTTTTGACCTATAGTTCCGTTGACACTTATTATCCACATGATTTGTAAAATGCAATCGTTAACTACTCGTGGTTACCCAAAAGGGAGTTTCGAGATTTGTAGGCGTTTTGCACGCTTGTGCCAACAAATTACAATAACTAAACGCGAAGGACCACTCCAATGATTGAAAACTATACAAAATATCTATGTTTCTAACAATGCTATTATTCGAGTCTATGCGATCTATACAAAGTGCTATACTAGTGGAGTTACTATGTTCTTCTATACTGTTTCTAAACTTGGCGAATTACTATGCTGTTCTAAACTATGTGTGTTACTATGTTCTTCTATACTATACGAGTTACTATGTTTCCTTTCTATATTTTCTATTTTTTTGCTATGTGTGACAACTAACTAACTTGTACAGTTCTATGCTATGCGAATTACTATTTTCTTCTATACGATTCTATACTATGTCTGTTCTAAGCTATACAAGTTACTATGTTTTCTTTCTATATTTTCTATTTGTGCTATGTGTGACAACTAACTTCTTCTACTATGTTGTTCTAAACTTGGCGAATTACTAGGTGTGACAATTAACTAACTAGCCGCGTTTCTCTTAAATCTATCCGATGTCACCTCGGTCGGGTAGACTTGACGGGGATGTATTGTTCTAATTGGCTAAGTAAAAATGTACAAATTTGTGGAAGGGAAGTAAGGTTTACGCCCTACTCGGGCCCCTCCACTCGCAAATATTCCAAGTTTTACTCCTGGACCGTGATAGGTAATAAAGATGAAGAAGCGCGCTGACTTTAACTAAACATGCTAGAAATAACGGGCTCGAAAGGTAAAAATATCAATCTGGTAACCAAATGTGAACAATACCTAGAAAAAAGGCTGCCACGTAACGGTTCTCGAACTCTTCGATGGGACGACGGTCTTACGGTTAATTGCTATACAGAAATTCTAAAGCAAATCCTAAATCTAAGGACATTGTTGGCCTTAACAGCCAAGCAATACAAAAAATTTGACTTTGAAATTCAAGGTCAAGGACAATTTTGTGACAATTTTTTTGTACAGATCTTCACCGATCCGAAGATGTAGAGTACGCCTATGCTTGCCAAGACCAAACATTTCTTTACACAATGTAGTTGTTGCTGTGCCATTCCACGCCCAATCGATCACTCTTTGACCTCACCATCTACGATTTTGTTTTAATCAACATATGTCATCATAGTCCATGTGAAATTAGGGGAGGGTGGGGGGTGGAGGATTAAGTCATCATTTTGACGATTTCGAATTTGTTAAGAAATTACAAGCCTTCAAAGTTTGCAGTTTTTGCCCATTTTCGCGAAAATAGATTTCAGTTACGAATCGAACTACTCGTACGATTGAGCTAAATTTTTCTTATTTTTTTCATAAAGGATTGGGCTACTATAAAGTATTTTTCCGACTTTGTCAATTTGTTCTATAATATCAAAAAAATTGTAACAAATTCCTTTTTTGCGTTTTGTGCAATGAGGGTGTTACGGTTGCCGTTAAAGACTTCTGTGCTTGCTCGCTACACTTTTCATTTGAAACATTTCGAATAACTTTCTCGCTGTTACCAAAAAAAAAAAAATTTAGCTCAATCGGGCGAGTAGTTTCTGAGAAAAACATTCGTAAGTGAAGTCTTTCGCAAAAATGGGCAAAAACTGCAAAATTTGAATTGTCATTTCTTAACAAATTCGAAATCGCTAAAATGATGACTTAACCCCCCCCCCTAATTTCAGATGGACTACAACATATTTCGATTAAAACAGAATCGCGGATGGTGAAGTCGAAAAGTGATCGATTCGGCGTGGAATGACCCTGCTTCGAGATGTGATCAATAGTCTTTTTGTGTCTTATTTCATACTACTATTTCAGTTTATGTATCGTGAGATAACTTTAAAGAACAATACATATTTGTCCCCATTATAATGTAAAATATGCCTTTCACAATATTTTATCTAATAATGAAAATTTAAAAAATGTAAAATTCTAATAACTGATCATACAAATACATATAATTCATCTTAATTCAAATATATTAGGAAATTAATTTCAATTTTCATACATATAAAGTCTTGATCAGAAATTATTGAATTCAAATTATTCTCCATTTATTCATTAATAAGAAAAAAATTGAAAACAATTTTTAACTCCATAATTAAATTTTGTTTTTCTAGAATTCTCGATAGAGACGAACTAAAATAACATATGAATCGCAACTTATATCTAACTGCAATTATCTCTACAAAAAAAAATACAAAATGTTTACACACTTTTAATTTAATCAAGCAACTGTAACACATGTATTAATTAATATTTTCCTATTAGTTAAAAATTTTTAAACGTAGGCGGCGGAGATCAGGGCCAAATGTAACGTTTGACGCATGTAAGTAGTAATTGTTATAAAGTTGTTGGGAGGCGCATAAAATATAAAGGATTTGTGTGTAATTAGCTTTAATGTCCTCACGCTGCGGCGTCTGCATTCGCACTGACGCAATTGGCACATACATGCCGGGTACATTCGGAAAAACAAAATAGCAACGCTTATGTTGTATCACGATACATACTCCTACAAAAGTAAATATCAATGGATTTGTAGTCGTCTTGCTAAATCAGTATACCACAGTTGCATTTCATATTCATTGTACATGTTGCCAGCGTAAATGGTTTTTATTAAAATAACTATACATATTATCAAAATATAATATTAAAAGTAAGTGTGTACTATCTCTTTCTATTATGTTGTCTTACTTTAATTTCATCAAATCTTTCGAATTTTGTTGTGTTGAACCAAATACTTATAGTACTTTTAGGCAGATACAACATTTCTTATAACAATAAATGATATTATATATACTAATAATACGTACCGTTAGGCTGGACAAATATATTATGTTGTCCAATAGTAGAAGGCTTTACGGGCTGTACAAATTATTTAAAAATTTTACATAATTTAAAAATTACAGATTCGAAAAGACAAATTATTACGTTTGTTCCAGGTTTTCTCTATTTGATACAAAAAATAGCAATGCTTTCCACGGTTGACTTTCTTACATCCATCAATCCATATTCTTCTTATCGAAACGGAATTAACAGTGGGCTATCAAATTTTACACATGAATTTCAAAATATTTAGTGATTATGATATACTTGTTTCGAGTAACTGTTTGTTAATAAATTTAATATAAGCGAATTAAAAAATGAGAGGATGGAGTATTATCTAATCAGGAACTGGGCTCTTACTTTGCTAGAGATATCGTACAATCTAAAACAATGACCGATAAGTAACACAATGAGAAATGCAAATAATTTATAATAAATTGTTCTTTTTTATTATGAAACATGATATAAAATTTGGCAATAAATTATTAAATATAGTATATATGTACAAATATATCTCTTAATGTCTACATTAAAAAACTGTATGATAATACTGAACAATATGAAAATAATTACATTAAAATTATTGTCTTTTATAACTATCTGTTTCCCAATAGTGATCTTTTTTTTTTTAAATGACGTAATTATTTTCCTTAAGCGACAAATTATCACAAATTGCTTTGTAGAATCTTACGTTAAAGTTACCTTTGAAACAAGGCAGCTGAAAAGGTACTGTGATATCAATAAAAAGTATATACTAAAAATAAATAATCTAACATCTAAGGCATCATAGATAAATATTAAATACTAAGTCCAATAAATAAATAAATAAATAAATAAATAAATAAATGAGATTATGTAAATACACTTCGCAATAATCCGATTATCCCAAAGATTATGATCAAGAAAATTGTTTCTCTGATCGTGCATATTACAGGTTATATGTTAGTGTTTCCTTGCTTGATAATCACGATCCATAAATATTAATTAAGTCAATTTTCATTGCTCACTTAACTCTCAAATAACACAAGCATCAACGTATGATTTGTAATTTAACGTGTTGAATACTACCGCGAGCACCGATAGCTTATGGCATCAATTGAATACAGTCGAACAATCAAGGAAAAAAATGAAAGCATAATTTTAAAAGTAGCACTACTATGTCCCGAATAATTACAATTATAATGTACCTTGCTATACGCAATCCTTTCTCCTGCAGAATTCAACGCGTTAAACTTAATTTTTAATTCCAAGAGGTTCTAAATTGTATGTTATTGACCCGACGGTTGTCGCGCAAACATTAACTCCTCTCCAGGATTCCAAACATACATTTATAAACTTTTTCGGGACCTTCGATTAAGTACCATTTTATGAAATTTTTAAATGTAGACTAATCTACTTGGTACTATTTAGATAAGTCGATGAAGTTAGTTCGATAATCGATATGCAGAGCATGTAAATAAGTTTTTAAATAATTATGTCGTAAGGTACTTTCGGTACAGTTCACATAATCCGAACTCAGATTAACTCAGTTCTCGTCGTCTTCGTTGACGATGTCTCGTGTAATCATCATCATCGCTCGAGCTTTATATTACTTCACGGGATTATCTAGTAGTTGAAAACATGCCTCCAGGCATGTAAATAATTTCTATACTTGAGAAGTACGCCCCAGTCACGGACCATTCTTCTGGTATCATCTACGGGATGTCTTTCAGTCCTGCTCATGATGCTTCTCTCCACTCGAGATGGAACTCGAAGAAATGGCAGTGCAACGATGTTACTTTCCACTTCGCATAACATCATCATTAAATAGGACTGTGTTGCTTGGAGAGCCTCGTATACCTGCGGGTTAGTCTCATCTTCTATCAGTTCCTCGAATGCAACTGCGAATTTCTGAAGATCCATATGCATCTTTGGAAAATTGTTGGCGATCTGTAACAGAAAACATTTTCGTTCTAACATTTCTTATCTAGATGTCCAATTGATAAGATACGTTTTCAGAAAGGTTTACTCGTTTTTTCCTTCTTTCTGATTCGTAACATAATATTTGTGATACGTGTATAGTCATATGATTCATTTTGAAAATACTTTCAGTAATGTAAAGACATAAAGATAAAAGTACACTTTCATGTAAGTTATAAAATTATACGATAAATAAATTTTTCACTTAAAAAGCATATATTTTTTGCGGAATGTTTCGTTTTATGATGCAGATACAATTTTTAATAGGACCACGCGATGAAATTAAATTATTGCTGAATAAAAATCAATGACACCAACTTCATGATTTTTTATATATTCAAGGATTTCTATCCGTCCTGTTCCTCAAAAAAGGGCAATTGTGAAACTGATGCTTACTGAAATTTTAATATTTAAAAATTTTTACTACTTCTGATGCGATTATTAACGCTTGCCACATTAAACCCCTTTCTGCTTCCTTGGTTTTACTTCCGAGCATGAAATATTACCACTAATCGCACATTAATCGAACACTAATCGCGCACTAATCGAACATTTTCATATTACCAATTGTTGCACTCAGTTTTAAATATTGTACTTATATACTACGCGATGAAAGAAGAGCAGAACTTTCGCATATTACGTGTTCACTTGATACTTCTTTATAACATACGAGTATGAATCATTAACAACTGTTATTGTAATTGTTACTTACATATCGTATTTACGTTCTACGTCATAAAGAAGGGGTAGCACTCTGACACGTAAATTAGATTGAAGCAAGAGTAAAACATCTAGTTACAGTGAAAGGCACCGCGCGGTTTGAGCAACGTGGCGATCCAAAGTGAATGAAAAAGCAGTGAAGGAGATAAAGTGAACGTCGCAGAGTACCCGAAGCATTATCACGGATGCGTTATCAGCGTGCACGCATCACGGCAGAAGACAAGCGGCGATTACGCAGTCCCGCGATCCGGCGAGCATAAGCGGTGTACGACGGGGTTTACGTTGCGCGCGCAAACCTCGAACTGCCGTACACACTTCTGCTTGCCTGCTACTTTATAATAATTACCGTCTCATTAAAATTTGTTATTTAACGTTACGTTAATTAATTGCAACATCCAACGGCCAATTGATTCGTTGCTGAATATTCGAGCCAGCCGCAGTTTACCTGTTACCGCACGGTCGATGCATTCCCTGACGCCATTTAGACGAATGCGAGGGTCAGTTAATGATCAGCAAATTAACATCAGAAAAGGGGATCGTTGCACGGCTTTCATTATGTCTTTACAGAAGTTTCGGCACAATGATCCGTCAGATCCGTCACGACTCGTCGATGATTGCAAGCATAGAATAAGCCTTACCGTGAGCGGCTGAGCGTTGTTTAGCCTCTTGATCATGCCCACGTCCTTCTCGCCCGGAATCCAGTTGGGAATATACTGGTGTTCGTGAACACCGATCCGTACCCTCTCGTAAAGGAAGTCGTAGTCTCGGTTCAAGTAATCGTTCATTGCCAATACATGTTGAAGCTTGAGGCTCTCTATGCTGGAGTCAACCTCTTCGTCGAGATTCGAGGCCGAAGGCATCTCTATTTCTAAGTCCACACCGCACGGTAAGTGCCATGTCGGTATAGTTGATCTGGTGCTTCTTCTAGGGGCGCTGGATGCAACAGCTAATATCGAGATCAACAGGTATCCACGTGTTACGAACATTTTCTTGGTTTCTTCGCGGCACTAGCAAAGACGATGTTAACGATTGGCGTGAAATTGTGAACTGAGATTGTCAAACTCTGGTGCTTCCAGCTTATATATGGGATTGTGTAAACAGTCGAACGTACGCACGCACGTTCAGACGGTGGGGTGGCAGTTTATGTTTTGTCCGACTTTTTACCGCCCGGAAAGAGTTCCGGTGGACTCGCGACTGAGTTTGCCTCCTTCCGCGAAGCAGATTTTTCGAAAACACGACCCACGATTTAACTGAATCAGAATAATGGCCTCTGTTGTACAACGGTATCGTGAACATAATTGTTCCGATTGAAACGGATGGCGATACGCGTCACTTTATTTACAATTCTGTAATCGATACGATGATGCGACCGATTAGGTGTGTCATATCGCAAAGAGTTAAGGGACCTGTAATCGCATTCACGTCACCATGAAGTTATCAATCGTTACGGATTCAATCTTCTTAAGTATTTCCTGTACTATGAAGTCACTCTATCAACCAAATTGAACACTACGGTATTTAAATTTCTGGCAAACGAACTGATTTTAAAAGACCCAACAGCTACACCTAACAAATATAGATTTGATTAAAGATGCAAACTGTTAAGAACTACATATTTTAATTAATCATAGTTATTTATTGAAATCAACAGCAGAGTTCCCTTTAAAGATTCGTGTCTTTTAGTTGAAATTTGTTGAATTAATCTACTATTGTTCATTCGTATGCCGCATTTGCTTTGAATATTGTAATCAATTTATTTGATCTTAGAAATATTATTTACCATTCATAAAATGAAGTCGATAAGTTTCACAACTTATTAATATGTTTAATTTTTATTCTTTCAAGGAAGTCGTACGCCAACGACAACTGTGCGGTACGCATACCGCAATGAAAATGGACGTATGTAATATGGTACGCTATGAAGATAGTAGTAATCATTTAGAATTCAATCATTTCATTTTCCACCTCTTACCTTGCGAAATTAATATATTATTCATACTGCGTACAATTTTTCTTTCGTCAATCACTCGGATATATTAAATGATCAGTGTCCCCGCCGCATTCATTTTGATAAGTGGTTTTTAGTCAACAATTGCTATTCATAAATCTATTGATAGGCTTCTGATACGCGAGGTATTAAAAACATAAAAATTGTAAAAATAGAAAAATTGCTCGAGTAAAAGGTTTTTTGATAAAGTTATCAATTTTACTTCAATTTAATATATCCTATTAACATTACTATATTCTAATTAACATCATATCTTAACATAATATATTATAATTAATGTAATCTATTGATTGAATATTTTTCTATCATAATAAAGTCTCCTCAGACATTTAATAGACAATGATGTGATACTATCACTTAATATCCGGTGAAATTCTTTTTTTTTCTCGTTTTTTTTCTATTTAGATCACAACGTTCACGAAAAGATAGAAACATTGTTTCCGAGTCGAAGTAGAAATGTTGTTTAAATTGCATCATAAATTTTTTAAGTTTGTAAAATGTTTCCATCAACAGGGAAACTACATAGGTATCCAAATTTATCTGTATGACGTGTTCATTTAAACACGAACGATTCCTATTGGTTAGACATCACGGATTACGTAAATTCTAAAGATTACAGACGTTTCAATTTTCTTCGAAACATCGGCGATACCTGTCATCGTGCATTTACAACATTCGCAAACGCATCGGAAGCAGATACGATTCTGACTTCCGCCAGAAGTCAGCTTAAACGGCTCCTGCGCGATATGGAAGCATACACCGCTATGTTTACATTGTGATTCAAATGGGAAAGCCGAGTTGTAAAGTGGTAAAAACCATGAGTTCATGAACTAACCGGAGTATCTTATGAATGATATTAGCTGTTAGAAAATTTTAATAAAAAGGCAAATAATTCTATAGTCGGACATATAAGAATGTGATCGTATAAAAGTAGTTATTTCTTATTAATATATAGAGACTTTTAAGCAGTAACGTAATTGTTAAGCGCAATATCGAATACCTGCAAGAAAATCGTTAATGAAATCGTTAATAATCGAATTTGATCTGATGTTGCCTTTTATTGACAACCACGATATTATGCAATTGTTTAAATGAATGTTGAACATCTTAATATTTTATTGTCAATTTGAACAAATTGTGATACAGGCTCATATATTTGAGAAATATGTACGTAAAATATTTTTAGCTTCAATGCTTTACGGTTTTGGCGGACAGCTTTGTTCGTCATTTTTAATCAAATGAATTAAACGATTGGTTACTAACATATATTACTAATATCTATAAACTATTAATAGAGCTCTTGGTTATACTTTTAACTAATTACTTATTTCTTTCAGTTAAACAAAGACTTAAATCAATTTAATAGTAAAATTTAATTATAAAATATTAAATACAACAGAGTAATTTCAGAAATAGATCTTACATTTACAAAGAATCGTTGTGTAGGATATTCAGAAAACAAACTGATAAACTTCATTGGTATACCTTAGAGCTTACATTCCGTTATACTAAGATGTTTATGTTTCTCAGTAATAAAAATGAATCGTTGACTTATCTGATATGGTTCGTTTTTAATGTTGGTATATCGCCTGCGCTACTCATTCTTTAAAAGTATAATATCAAGTGGTGTCTGATAAAGTAAAGTTCTAAAACAAAGTTTGCAAGTTCATCATGCAGAATTCTTGTGTGCACCTATTACAATGGAATTGGACGTGTTAGTAAATATTGTGGTACATTTGTATCTTAAATATATCGTGATGATAGTTCATGTTACGTATATAACGTTTTTTGTATACAGTAATATGTATTTCATTTAGAACAATCAGAACAACGAGGCGAGTTTGTACTAATACTAATTAAGTTAATATTAAACTTCTTCAGTAACAACGTTTTTAAATTGTTAACAAGACATCAATTATTTTGACACTGACACTCCGACTTTTCCTTCGATTAATCATTCTTTTCTCAATAAATAAGTATTTCAGTTCACCGCAACAAATATTGGACTTTCCCATAGTAAGATTATATAGATCTTTACATTAATATTCGGAGTGAGATTTTAAACCTGCTTTTGAATATCATGAAGAAACCTCTCCTTTGTACATCCTCATTTCAATTTTCGGATATAAACAGTATGAACGAAATTCATTTTTTTCGACATTTAAATATTTTATAATTTTTCAAAAAAATGAATTTTTAATGTCCTCATGTTTCTTCTTTTAATTACTTTCAACAATTTCTATTTTCTACGTATGGATCTGTTTGTTAAAATACATTTGCAACGTAATTTGAAATTGTTACTTAGAAAATATGTCCAATAGAATGTAAATGAAACGTTAATAAAGACTTATTCGACTATAAGAGTAAAAAATTCCGGAAAGTATATAGTTGACAAAGTGTTTATCCTTTTTTCTGATAAATAATCCTATTTCCACAAATAATTTTCTAATTTTATCTTAGTTTTCATAGAATTGCAAATGTCAATGAGAAACATAACTCAAATTCATTCGTTGAAAAAGGCGACTCAAATAATATCAGAAGGAATTTTGAAATTTTAAGACCACACATTGCTTATACAGTGCAAGATTTTCAAAAGCAAGTTTCTTCGAGTATAATGTGAATCAGAATTTGAAGTACCAGCAGCGGTAATTTTATGAAACGTAGCTTGCATATGCAACGAAAACAGACGGACCGAAAAATTGACGTCAGACAGTCAATAATTTCGCCGTTGATGCACGAACCAGTATACTGATCAAAGTTGCAAAAAATCGTGAATGAAGTCGACGTAACGTACTCGTCCTACGCCGACGTTGAACCGACGTAATATGTCAGACGTGTGCCATATATGGTGATACTATAATTAGCTAGACATTGGATTCATCGAACTAAGATTAGATCTTCTCACGCCGGATTGAGACCCGACGAAATTAGCCATGTGTTATTCCGCGTATAGTGGAGTACACCGCAATCCTAAACCAACAAACAATGCTTCAATTTGAACAAACTTCTTCCATTAAAATATATACTAGTTAAATTTCCGTTTTAATAATTTCTTTGTATGTATTTCTCTGAAAATGAATGCATTTCTTAAGTTTCACAAGTAAAATAACAATAATTATCTGTTATTAAAAAAGATTAATTATCATGTAATATTGCAAAATACAAATATTTTGAGAAGCTAACAAAAAATTGCAATTAATAAAGGCAAGAAACATTTTCAATATATTGTTTATCATGGGATTTGATATTCACTTGTCTCTAATAAAATACAAAAAGAATTGTAAATATATTTTGCGCCACATGATTTCACGGAAAAATATTTCGCCTTCGTTAAGTATTTGATAATGTGCAGGTGCAGCAAAAATGATTCTGGTGTTATTTTTTCATTACTACTAAGTGGGCAATAATAACACGTGTGATAATAAAATTTTAAGTTATAATTTAAAGATTTTTAAATTTAAAAATTTTAAATTTTAAATTATTCTAAAATTTCTATTAATACTTTTTTACATGCCGTTGTGTTTGCAAAAAAATGGTTTTGAAAATACTTTTATACATTTTTATTAAAATTAAAAATACTTTTATTAATTTCGTATTTTATTTCTTTCAGGATATTGTTGTATATTAATATAGTAGTAATTATATAATAACTCATAATATAATATTGCATAATACGTATATAGTATGTACATACTTTAACCTCCAAATTTTTAAATTTGCAAGAATTCAGATCTTCAAATCTACAAATATTCAATTTATATATTATCAAAGTGTTAAGTCCAAAATTTTGTAATTTCCAAAATTCTAAATTTCCAAATTTTCAGATTTTCGTTAAATAGTATATTCTCAAAATTCTTAACTTTAAAATTCCAATACCTTTGAGCTATCGGTTTTCCAAAATTTCAATTGTCCAGTTTCCACATTTTTGAAATTCTTGAAAAATGACGTTTGAAAAATTCGTAGTCAAATTTCAACGAGTTGTGGAGTCCGTGATCTTAAAGAAATTACTTCCTTTTTAGAAATCTACGATGTTTGTCGGTATATATGAAGTAATAACTAGTTTTGGAAAATATTAATATTAATTTAATAATATAGCGATAGAATAGAAACAAGTATAATAATAATAATATAATAATAAAGCGATACAATAGAAACAAATATGTATAATAGAAAAATTGTGTCAAATTCATACGTGGAATCGTGTTATATAGGCGGATATGGACAATTTGCTGGATTTTAATATAATTACTGTAATATTACATTAATATATTTTACAATATGTCAATAATGTAACAACTACGTTCATTAATTTACATTAATAAATAACAATAGAAAATTTGTTAAACTTATCATTTACTTTGCAGCCAACCAATTCATTCACAAATGTTTTGTAAAAGTTCCTGGCTTTATGTCAAAAACAAAGTTAAATAGAAAAAAAATGTTTTACATATTTTCAATTAGTTTTAAGAAATAGAAATCCTCCAAAGCATGATGTTATGCTGTGCATAATACTACATGTATACTTCCTTAACACATTTCATGTCTCACTGACGATACATACATATAAATTATTTGGAATATTTCTAAGAGATTTTGAGAACATTATATATTTTAAATAATAAATGTGAGGGAAATCTTGAAAATGCTGTTTAAATCGGTTCTACACAAGTATCTGAATAATACGTATTTCTTTGAAGCTCATAAAGAAACAATTAGATTGATGCATTATCGTTATCGGATTTCTAGTATAAAAACGAAGATTATTTCGAAAACTAATTTCTTGACGTCTACTCCATTTTAATTATATTATTCGACATTTTAACATTTTAAATTATGCTACTGTGCGTATATTAATCAAAAGACATACATATACATACTTACCAAGGGCAATGAATATCGATTGTAAAGTTTCAACCCTTCCTGCACTCCTAGTACTGCAACCTGTTGTTCAGGGTATCTTTTGAGTCGATAAAGGACACCAAAGGGCTAACGATCCTATTTGCTAACCACATATTTAAATATAACAGTCTAAATTATATTAATAAATTCTACCGAGAACGAACGTACTTTTTTTGTGCGAATCCGCAATAATCTCAAAATATTATAAAAAATAGAAGTTATTATTATAATCCATTAAGTTATTATACATTTATTTACTTTATTGATTATACAAAATAAATTATTTTATTGCGAATAATATTTGATTGCTATAGCAGCTAATTGGTACGTATAACTAAGAATTTTAAATACACTATTATAATATAATACTTTATATGACAATAAGACAGTGATATCAGAAAATCATATTTACTTACAATTCGACATTCTTGAAATCATGTATAAAAAGTACAATAATTGTATCGTTAAATACATTGCTCAAATAAAGGTACATTCTTCTATAAGGATTAATTGTTAACTAAAATTTACATTTCTAATTATACCATTGTTACTTTAATAATTTCAGTCCAACTATTAAAAACCATAAAAATATCCGTTTCATAAATGAATGAATTATTGATTAATTACTTATTGAATTTCAGCTTTTCAACACCACTGCACTCAGTAATATAAATTTAATGTATTCGATATGTTATTATCTTACTGCGTGATCTGTTGATAGCAATCGAGGCTTGCTTCAAAGCGAAATATACTGTAACAGTTTATTAATTCCTGTTACAAATTATTAAACTCTGCTATTGCACATAAACACAGAATTTTGCGAGTAGCATTGCATGTTTAGAAAGGTAGGTGACAAAATGAAATAATAAAACTAAACAATCTATTTAATACAAAAAAACATCGAATTTATTCGAGACGATTACATAAGTACAGAAATGACAATAAATAATATATGCAATGGTAACGTGATATAATAAATAAATCGTAACATTATGCACGCCTACGCGTACGTCAGAATAAATATACCTACTACGTATACTTGATATAAAATGCAAAATGGAATACTTACGATCTATGTGTACATAGATATGTATAAAAAGAAACATTCCAGTATCACGTCGTGTGTGA
The DNA here is from genome assembly GCA_947623535.1 of Coelioxys conoideus. NCBI lineage: Eukaryota > Metazoa > Arthropoda > Insecta > Hymenoptera > Megachilidae > Coelioxys > Coelioxys conoideus. The sequence continues at coordinate 4,999,000 of OX392457.1, read as the reverse complement.
ATATCGAGTAGAAAAATATCTAACATTACAGTACAATGTTTTATAAACTAAATACAGTTTCCGATATAAAACATCGATTGTCTTTATTTAAACAATTATTCGACCGTTACATAAATAAGTTCGTAGCTATATCGCCAAATTTGATTTATTATAGAGTAATTGACCTATACTGTACGCATATGCATCTTCGGAAATTATAATTATCAGTACTCGATTACCAAATTTATTTATGTAACAACCTAAATATATGAGGTGTGGCAAAGTTTCAAGAATAGTTCTGTTTACATTGGGGACTCATACTGAAAATATGTAACAGGAAAACATTTGTCAATTGTCCCAGCCGTCGTACAATTTGGTTTACATAAAGATATACATTTGCTTTGTATTACATTGACCACGAGACATGATTAACAATAACGGTAGCAAACTTTTTAGTCGATGCGGAACTGACATATTCTAAATAATTGCAATTTTATGGCACAATTAAACAGTAGTTTTCGCTGCATCACTCAGTGTGTTGATATGAGCGAATAACCGACAAAAAATTTAATTTAATTTTAAGTATTATTAATCTTATATTACTATAATTATACAAGCTAGGATTTTTGTTTGCCAGTAAAAGGACAAATTTTTGTGCAAACGTCATTCTTAATTGTAAACGATGTAATTTTGTTAATGCTTCAAAACATTTAAATTGACCTTCATTCACGATATGATACAGCAGAATTTAATAAATTATCATTTATCTTGGTATCAGATCGTGGAATTAATTAATTCGTCATATTTGCTCATACACGGCATTAACGATTTTTAAAGTAGTCTGTAATGTATCTCATTTTATGATAACAAATTTAATTAATTCACGAACATGGTACCCTTAAATTTTGAAGGAAAGTTCAATTTTTCGTAGTGACAACAGGTACTAGAACAAATACCTGAAAATGAGTACTAGAGAAAGCGTATAATCCCAAGAGAGCTATTTTGAAGACTATGATCTCACATCCGTTTCGTTTTCAAATTACTTATTCTCGAAACTTTGTTTCAACACCCAATATTCTCATTGTCGCAAAGTTGCGTTCTGTTCATCCAAGATCACTGCGTACGCGAATCATTCTTACGAATCGTAATGGTCCCTTCGTTATGTATTCTAAATGTCCGTACACTACAGAAAATATTTTTAAAAACAAAATTATTTGCGTTCATAACTGTAATTACAGGCAAATCGTATTAGATTCGCAACTAACTCAATCAGCGAATTCGATTGCAGCGGAATTAAAAAAATGATTGTATAATTATAACAAAACATTGATTTTAACGATGATTGAATACTTTTGTTGACTAAATGTTCACACTTTGACAACTGCACATGTTGTAGAATCTATGGCGTTGTAGTTTTATGTTTCTTGTTATTTATAGTAAGAGATAACACTGTCCAACAGACAATCGTAGGTCTAAAATCCATTCAGTAACAATTATAGTGTTTCTTGTACCAATTACGAATCTGTAGTCCATGTTTCTCAAACATTTACAGTTTTTGAGAAATTTAATTTTGAAGAAAAAGCACATCTGTGAAATTCAAATCAATTTTGTAAGGTAACTATAAAGGATACTAAAATTCTGTCTACATCCGAAGATTCTGTAGACTTCCCTGAAATCAACAGTGTCTGCAATAATGTATTTTGCATATTTAATCATGTTTAAACAATCATTAAACGTGGAGACTTATCGACTTTGCACCGTATTTTTTTCAATTTATCTTGAAAAGTAAGGGTCTAGTGGGAAATCGAACGATAGCACGCAATAGAGCGGATTGCTACTTTTATGAGGCACGCAGAGAAAGTTGCAACGCAGTTTTTTTACGATATCAAAAGCAAAGTAGCAATACGGGAAACGAAGCGAAGAGTGTGGTTCTTCGCGTCAGAGCCGTCGTGGCTGCCCTGACACGAAGAATCATAGTCTTCGCTTCGTTTCCCGTGTTGTTATTTTGTTTTTGGCATCATAAAAAAAATGGCGTTGCAACTTTCTTTGGGTACTTCGTAAAAGTGAAAATCGGATCTATCGTGTGCTATAGTTCGATTTCCCGCTGGACTCTAACTTTTTAAGATAAATTTAAAAAAAATATGTAAAAATTTGTGCAAAATCAGTGTCTCTCAGCGTTCAATGATTGTTTAAACATGTTTAAATATTCAGAATGCATAAAAAGCAGATATGTACCGTCGTATTCAGGAAAGTCTACAGAATCTTCGAAAATGTGCTTTTTCTAATAAAATTTGTCAAATACTGTACGTGCTGGAGAACAACGGATTGCATATTCGTAATCAGCATAAGGAACGTATTCATAATCATTGAACGGATATTAGAATGACGAAAAAAAGTTAAAACTTGTTGGAAAGTATAATAAGTAGTAGAGTTACGTTTGCGAATTTCATTTAATATATACTAGTATATTATTAATCATGACATTTTACGTATTAATATATGGTAGATGTCTGATTAATATTTTAACCCATTGACAGTGTATCCCGTGACAGTCACGGGCAAAGCGTCAAGTACCAAACGGTTTATCCCGTGTTTTAAAAGCTATCATACACGGACTAATTACTAACAAGGTACATATAAAATACGTTTTTTTACATTTTTTATTACATGCAGCAGTATTTCCGAACATTTTTGGATCAGAATTCGTAATTTTACCTCACTGTGAAAGGGTTAATTGGTAGAACTACAAAAAATAATAATCACGAATATGTATCAGCGGTCACCAAAATTTTAATAAATAGCGGAGGAAAACGAAGCGAAACTTTCATTTCTCATATACAGAAAGAAAGTGAAGATCATAAATTTAATTGCTAATCTAATATTTCGTACCTATAAAAAATGTTGTTCATGAAGTTAAACAATCTGCGCGAATGACTGTTTTATAAAATAATAAATCCGAATAATAATTCATTCTTCAATCAGGATTGATATTAATTTGGAATAGTGGAGTCGCTATAACTGTGACCCAAATAACGGTGTATGCAGATTGTTAGACACTCGAACATTTTGAACCTTTTTTTTTCAAGTTCAGGATAAACATCAGAAATGGAGAATGAGAAAAGATCTAAAATCAAATTTACGGTACAGATCAAGCGTTTGGGTTTGCAAGAGTTTGGCTTCACTGGGTTAATGATCATTTTTATAGAATTTATGAAACTAAAAATTGATTATCCATGGAAGCTAAAAATATTCGTACGTTTTTGTCTATGTTTCGTTGAAGCACAGTAAAACTTCTATGTATTTACGTTTATTAATAACTAATTTCGATATCCGTACTGATTTTACAATAATAAATTAATCCACCTATTTTTAATTTTGTAAACATGTAAATATATTATATCGAATTATGTCAATATGTACAATAGTTTTATTTTTTATTTGTTTACACACTGTTGCTACCTTGTTAAAACATTATATATATTTAAAGATTTGCGTTGTTTTTATGACAAGTTTATTAATATTTCATATGTGATTGAATCCTCGATCGTTTTAATTATGGCTAAGACGCACGAAACATCGTACAGTGGTATATCGACTAAAATTAAATATTAACATCTTTAAGCGACAAGTTATTATACATTGCAAATATAATATCTAAAAAAAATCACATAAAATTTATGAAATTATTCTATTTACCGGATTCGAAACGAATTTAAAATTAAACTTGAACCGTAAATCATGTTTTTGATCAAAAAAGATTTGTCATCTGAAGATTGATCAAAATATTTCTCCCTTTTTTAATCAAACGACGGTCATACGAATGAATACGGTTACTGATGTTTATAACAATAACAATCATAATTATAACGATTGCTTCGATTTGTTTCAACAAGGAAAGTATTTTCTGTGATATGCCCAAACTATTGTCGGTTTTTATATTTTATGTGAATAAATATGCAACTTTTTTAGGAAACATAGTTTGTTTAGTTACACGTTTCATACAAGTTAACTAATATTGACGTTATAAAACAAAACAGCTTTTAGACGGCTTTCTTAAAAATATAAGATTAATGGTATACTTAACCTAACACGACATTCAATTGGTTTATTTTAATTTTGAATAACATTTTATTATAATGTACTTTATAGCATTAAGAGTACAGCCAATGGAATTTATATGCATACTGTCCTAAAAAATGTCGACAATCTTTCACTGTTATGTGTTAGGTTAGGATAATTCCAATCGTATATTTTTAGAGAATCTTTTCAAAACTGTATAATACCAATATTTTAGGTACTTTCTTAACTTTTTGTAATATAGATAGTAATCGCGTTCGTATAAGATGAGAACATTTTTAGTTGAATACAATAATGTAAATCGTGATAGATATTACCAGATACTCTGCAAATAATAAGTAGTAAGTTCATATAAAATATGATTTATAAATATTTCACCCAACTTTTTTGAAACACGAACAAACACTTTTTGATTGATCAATTTTTAGTTTCAGAAATCGCTCAAAAACGACTCCTCTAAATGCGAACTTCCTCTTAAATAAAACATTACTTTTTCGATTATGTCCTTACTCAACTGCGAATATTTGTATACTTTTTCAAAGTCCTAATATGCTATGAAAGTCCGTAGTGACTACTTCGATACTGTTTTTTCTCCACTTGTAATTTCAATTTATTAAAAAGCCACAGTAAAATAACCTTTTTATATGTTGATTCGTTCATGCTGCCTAAATTTAATTAGCATAATGTCGAGGTAACAAATAATACTTCGTACATACTGTGTGATAAACTCCAATTGTTCTCAGACACTTGTAAACGGTTGAAAAGAAAACGAATAATAGGTAAAAACTGTCATGTAAGTACGTGACCAGACGCGAGATTCTTCGGACTGACGGAAAAGAACAAAGAATAAAATAAAATATAATGAAAAGAAAATTAATGATTTATATCTAGGTAAACACGTACTTCACGCGTTAACACACGCCACTTACAATTATATATAATACGTCTATGTATATGTAAAAACGTAGGAACTCTGTATGTCCGCGTACGCTCGAGATATCACAGCTAAACGACATTAACGACTTTTCGCCTGTTTAAATTAAAGCTACAATAAATAAATTTAACAAACCCATCGTCTTATTGTTTTCTCGGCGATTAAATCGATGACCTCTCATGCGTTAAGAAATCTTTGATGTCATTAATTTTTCCTACTGTTTTATTGGTCACGATCGATTTGAATTATCGTATCCTCTGCGTGCAATGTGAAGAGCAACAATCTAAAATAAATTATTAACACCAGAATAACCATCAAAGTCGTCAATGTGGTAGATTCCAAATTTCTTATTTTTATAGTATAGAAATTATGAATGTTCTTATGAATGGATATCAATTTTTAAAGAAATGTAGAAGTGATTATAGTTGAAACTCCATATGTTACGTTAATATTCGCTTGTCACAGTAATGGGCAACAGTGCTCGTGAAAGTATTAGTGACATACATTCACGGGCGTTCATTGGTAGTTAATTTCTCCGTCTCGAAATTTCTAAATCTCTGAATGATCAAATTTATCAATTTCCTAAATTAAGAATTAAAAAATTTATAAATTTGTAAATTTTAAACATTTTACTTTCTAAATTTCTAAATTTTCATTTACTGACACCTACATTTCTCAGTTCCAAATTCAACTAAATGTAATTCAAGTGTTAAATTTCTACGTGCCTAAATTCAAAAAAATGGATAACTTGGAAGTTTAGAAATGTAAAAACTGGAAAAAAAAAGATATTTCTAAATCTTTAGAATTCCAAATTTCTGGCTTCACAGAATTGTACATTTTTAAACAAACAATATGTATGTGTGCCTTTAAATCAATACTTCAGTATCTCGGATATTATGACTTTCATTCTCTAATTCATGGGATACTCTATTCCTCATTCTTGAACTGTATAATTAAAGAAATCCGCGGACTGCGAGGTCCAACTGTAGATATGTTAATTTCCATTTTTGAATATAAATGATATCAAAACGTATACAAATGAAGGACTTAATAGATTCATATTTGATCATTATTTATTAATTAAATATACGTTAATATGCATATTTTGTCTTGTCATGTTATATAATTTCCACAGTGTGGTATATTCAGAATAGTTTTTTTTTAATTATTGAAAATCTTTTTAACAGAAATATGTTGATGGTAATTAATTATTTAAGTAGGCAATTAACTTAGTATATGAAGGGTATGAAACCAGACACATTGTACTTTGATTATTCTGCTGTTACAAGTTTCTCATTTATGTGATCTTTTTTGCAAATAAATAAACTCTCGCGTATTCTGTTTAATTTTGAATATATTCTCCTCTCATTATCCACGCATCGATTACGTTTCTGTATGTTGGATAATTCATTATCGATTTTCTGTTTTAATTGTTTCATCGCCTCGCACGAAGAATCTTAGTAGTGTTATCATCTATTCTAGTTATTAAGTATGTTATTAAACATAATACTGTTTTTGAAGTACACTTCTTAATACTGGTCTCTAGTATACAACTCGATTTTCAATAACTATCAAAATGCACCAGTTATCAAACTTAATACGATAATTTCTCCTTACGATTGTCGTTCTTTTTCAACTCTACCGTATAACGCTTATCACTATCTCATCGGAACAAACTGGCAAGATTGCAAATTATTAAGTATCTATAATCGTAATCATGAAATAAATAAAAAAAAAATGTATATACGATGATTGTTCAACTAATGGAAAAACTTTTTTCCTAGGGAAGATCGACAGGCGAATTATTTTTAAATAATAAATAAACGTCAAAAACATAAATAAAAAGATTACAAAAGGAAATAATACATAAACCAGGCTTGGGCAACTCAGGCAATTAAGTCACGTATTAATGGGCAACAGCTAGAACCAGGTGACAAAATATAACAGATATTAAACATTTCACCTTAAAACGGAAGTGGAAAATCTTTCTCCTTCTATTAACACCAAAACAACCATACGTATCTGGATTTTGCTTATTTCTTACCATTATTAATCATTATTTTTTTATAACGAATGATTCTCATGTTTTAGCAACGTGCCTCTATTTTAAAAAATAATTCTTACAATACGGAAATTAACAAAGTTCTTTATGTGAAACGTTGTCAATAAAAAGGAATAAGACGGCGATTTATTTTTCATCGTATAATAATTAATATATTTATAATTTATTCTTCAATTAAATGTAAGCGTATATCCAACGCAGGCTATGTTAGTGTTAATTGCTGTACGTTTGCCCAAATTTCTACCCGATGCTAATCTAAAGGTCCACAAACCGAAAAGCACTGTTTGGACCTTACATGATCGAATGTATCTCAACTTGCCTAGGTAAGCGACAGATAAAGATGCATTCCTTAAGTACGCGTAAAAATGCTTTATAAATTAATACTTGCAAGAAATTGTAAAATGTAACTCGCCGAAGATCCAGTCATAATAATAGAGAGTTCCTTGTCGCAAAGTGTGATTGCCTGTTAACCCTCCCTTCAAAATGATCGACGATCTCGAGAAAATCGAACGAATCATCGACGGATTAATTTCATCACACTTCTATGAGCTTCTTTTGTTTGTTTCTCAGCAGTCTGTTCCTCGGAATACCCTTTCGTGGTCCCTGAGGCAAGGAACTTTTCTGGCCGCCGCCTACTGAATTCTTCCTAATTGGTTTGTTTTGCTTCTTAATCTTCGATATCCTCTTACCCCTTGGCCCGGATCCTTTGTTAATGTTCTTCGCTCCTGGGCGTTGCCTGACGGTGTCACAGGTGCCCGGCCCCGGTGCGGTCGCATTACGAAACGCTTCAGTCCAGGCTTTCAGAAATGTCTGATACAATCTGATAACGCCCCAATCCTGAATCAACATTAAAGTTAAATCACCTTCCTTAGCCCAGTTTGAACTCTCCGTGACAATTTTGGCTGTGTGCGCGGACGGTACTTGTAGACCTAGGTTCAAAATGGCGGTCTCTACTTCGCACAGAACCTGAAATGGCAAACACCACGTTGAAATTATGTGGTGCCCGTGAAAATCTTTATATATGTGTACCTTCTTCTTGAAGATGATAACTGTAATCACTAATTGTTGATTTTTACGACTTATAAAAACTAGACAGATTTCAAAAGCTTTAGTTAGTGAGAAAATATGTTAAAATATTTTTATTCAACTATAGCCTAAATAATATAAATTTGGTTTTAGGAACAATTCAAAAACTAAATGGAGAAATTTGTACTACTGTTCAAATCTGTATAATTATATCAAAATATATTCTCCGGTGTCTTTTTAACCTTCAACAACTTTCAACAGACTTTAATTTCTGCCGTACAAATTTTTTACATCGATGCAAAGAATTCTGTAATCATCAAATGTAAGTGTTGAAGAAATGTCGTGAGCAGTAAATAATTCCGCGAACAATACGTCTCGGAGTTATGCATCAATCTAATGTATCGGCTAGATATAATAGGATATTAAATGTTTCGTACCCTGAGAATCTCATTGTGCATTTGATTAATGATCTCGTTTCTCCTGTTCATTGTGAGATCAACGTTAATGTTAGATTTCAGACGGAAAGCCCTGAGATGATGGAACGTGATGGCGAACCTTTGAAGTGAATCGTGAAGATGCGGTAACGCACGGTCAGCTTTCTTTCCCTTTTCGAGACACCAAACCTCCCTGGAATACCATTCGAGTTCCTTCTCTGGGAGCCAGGGCATTCTGTACTGCCCCTTCAGCACTTTGTACACCTGCGAATGAAAGTCGAGATAGTGTTTTGTTTTAATGTTAATAATGTACTTCATGCTATCGTTTCGTCGAAATTACGCAAGTATCTTTACGCAGAGAAACGTCGATTGCGCAAATGCGAAAACTATTTTCAAAAATACTGTTTTATTTAAGCATTTCAGCAAATTATTTTTTTATATTATTTCGCAAAATTTCAATCTTTCGGTACGCTTATTGGCACTAGTTACGTCGTTAAAAAAGTTCCATAAAATAATTTTGACTATAAGGGACATCTAAATATTACTAACAAGATCGTATCAAACATTTGAAATGAAAATTAAAGTGTTATATCAAAATATTAATTCTAATGTCTTTAAAGCGTTTATTGATTGTTAGATCGGTCTACGTATGTATACTCTTTATGCAAATTACTTTATACGTAGACATACGACATTTTATGTGGATTAAAAAGATCAACAGTTCATCGTGTGTGTCATACCACAATTTCAAACATCCCATAAATTATAATAAAACATTTATAACAAAAGCAACTCTATACGACTTTCTTTTCTTACCTTTACACTAGAGAAATCTGAATATACAACAGTAAACTTACGGATGTAAATTGCATTTAAAATAATAACTTGCACTTTCATTGATACTTTTGTCAAAATTTATGTTAATCTTGGCTGAAGTAAAAAATGTATTATTTATCTCTTTGTTTTAGTTTGAATTTAAAAGTAAGTAATAGTTAAACGTCCGACAAATCTTGTCTTATGGTTTTTAAATCTTCAGACATGACCTGAATTTGTAGCACACAAATAGTGATTTTTGTTCCTGAAGCATAGAAATGCTAACCTTATTTTATCTTCTATTATACCAAAACAAGTGAATACGAGGTCTGTTAAAAAAATAACCGAACTTTTGTAATTACGCGACAATGGATCATCATAGCGACGAGTGGTTCACAGCATTTCATTTGCCATAACCTTCTGCGTTACATGCATTTTACAGATCCTTTATATCGCGTTTAGTTCCCGAGTTATTGTAATTTGAGTGCAAGGTGTTTCAGTGTGCGCGACGGTTTTCGCAATGTGCGATTCACGAGAGCAACGGCGCAACGTGAAATTTTGTATGAAACTGAGGAATACATTCACGGAAACGTTTAGACTTGGGAAGCAAGTTTATGGAGGTGATGCTTTTTCTCGTACACAGTGTTATGAATGGTTTATCAGATTCAAAAATGGTCGTCAATCAATTGAAGATGACCCTCGACCAGGAAAGCCTTTGACCACAACCGATAACACTTGCATTGAGAAAATCAGTGATCTTGTGCCAATCAATCGCCAGTACTACGAAGGTGTTTTGAAAATGTTGCGTGAAAAAATTTGCAAAAAGAGACCACAGTTGTGGCGAGACAACTCATGGTTTCTTCACCATGACAATGCGCTTGCCCATTCAGCCTCGATAATTCGCCAGTTTTGTGCAAAAAATCAGATGACTGTCCTCCCCCAGCCTCCCTACTCCCCAGACCTTGCTCCCTGCGATTTCTTCTTATTCCCAAAATTAAAATCAGTGCTGAAAGGACGGCGTTTCGACTCAGTTGAAGACATTAAATACAATTCGTCATTGGGATTGAAGGATGTTCCTATAGAAGCTTACCAGGACTGCATGGTAAAGTGGAAACACCGCTGGAATAAGTGTGTGGATAGAGGGGGGGAGTATTTTGAAGGGGACAAAGACCAATAAGTTACATATCAAATAAAAAAAATTAGAAAAATAAAGATCGGTTATTTTTTGAACAGACCTCGTAACTTGAAAAACGTCAATAAAAATATTTTTATTCAATATTTGATCTGCTGAATATATCTTTTAGCAATTTGTGAAACCGTGCAATATAACTGAACAGCTAAACAATTTTAAAAAATTTCATTGCATGAAAGATTGGAATAGATATACAAATTTAAATTGTATACGCATTGGGTAATTATGCAGCGCACTTTCCACAAAATAAGATGATTGAATTGCCAATGTCGTTATGTTATTTCATATCAGTTTTTAATAGCAAACAGATCGATGTTTATTAGACGAAGAATCGATCCATGACAAAATAAAATAAAAACAAAGAAGGGAAAAGTAAAAGTTGCCAAACTTCTTCAAATGTGAACCAATGGAATAACAAAATATGCTTCAATAATCGAGGCTCTTTACGTTTATTTATACTTCTTCTTATCACTAAATTGTTAATTTATTGAAAAATTAAAATCCCATAATTTGTACCATATTACAGCATAATTTGTGGTGCTAGTGTACCACTGTGCGACGGATTCAAATAAACAAAGTTATGGTCGATCACAGATTATGGTATTATTTCTTAATAAAAATGTACATTACGATCCTAGCACGTCGTAACTAATGCAAATTACAGACAGAACGGAAAGTAGGACTTTACCACTAGCAACGTTGATTTGCGCGCACGTGCGGGTCTCTTTGAAACGGCCGCCCACTCTCTTTTACCCCGACTCGGTTCACCGATTAATTACGAATCGCGGTCAGGTCGATATGTTACATATGCTTTACCTTCGAGTATATGTCGTGCACATCCTTCAGATGCATCCTAAAGTGATTCTGAGCAACTCTGAGCTGAGTTCGCACCCTCTTCAGGGTCCTATGTACACTGTGCCTCTGTGGCATCCTTTTAAATTGCATCGCCACTGGGTTGCCACATGGTTGTAACCAACGGTCCATGGTATTCGTGTTTGATACGGCGGTGCGCATGCCGTATGCAGGTGCTCCCGAAACCGTATTCAATCCTGAACTCAGGAAGAATGTGAGGCTCATCAAGATAACCGTCTGTGCCACCGAATCTGTAAGGAAATAAAGGCAATCGACGTCAGAATGGTACTTTGTATTAGTATTTAATTTTGGGATGAATTTCTCGAAACGTCGAAACCTTAAAACGCAAGAAAGTTATGAATTTCGGGAATCGAAACTTTGTACTCTTTTGTTGATTCAAAATTTTAGAAGTCCAGATAAGAATTTTTCTCAGCGTACCGTAAGAATATTTGATGTATGTATTGTTGAATATGTTACAATTGTTGTATTAGTTTTATTAACGTTTTATAAAAATTTTGTTAATATTAATTCATAAAATAATTCCTCTTGCAAAACAAAAGCACCAATTGTAGTTTCGTGAGTTTTGAGAATTCCGAAGTTTGATAAAGTTTCGTATTCAAGTTTCCTTAATTTAAAAATTTGATTCAAACTTATTCCTAGTTTAACTGTGACCAATAATTATATTGATATGCTAATCTAAATGATAATCTACATCGGTCATAATAAATACATATAGAACTGTACAAGACAAAACAAATTATAGCGATTTAGTATTAGACCAAATGTCAGACAGTGAAATATGTATAATATAATACATTGTAACCTGACAAATTTACGCTGATAAATGTACAGCTGATTCATTGCAGCAATGATACTATTATTTTCTCGGTATTTACTTGTTTCTTATAGAAAATAGTTAAAAAAACATGTGTAACAGTTCAAACTTTAACCACTGGCAGAAATATTAAGTCGAGTTACGGCTTAAAGTATGTAATAAATAGTTATCTATTTTGCTGTTATTAAGTTTCACAAGTAAATAGAAACTCGAATTTGAATAATTAAAATAACCGTCGCAGCAGCTTTATGTTTAACATTCTTAATAAATGAATTTGTTCACTAGATATATTCGAATTAGTACATATAACATATCCCAACACTGATAAGTATCTTAGATGGCACAAGACCGTTTACACACCAATCAAATTAATCAACTCCGTAATTTCTTCAAGTAATGCAATGTATCAGGTTTTGATTTAAAAAAAACCACACTATATACGCCATGAGATACGATAAGAAGTAGCAGTAAACTTTTAACACGGATATGTACATTCCGTAACAGAAAAAATTATATTATAAACTGGGAAAAAGACAACTTGTACAGATCAATGCCAAAAATACTATTTACATAATCATACGTGATAAAACTCGATAAAAAAGTTTGAGAACAAACGACGAATTTTATCATATCTATTATATATTATACATCAAATAGCGCGTTTACAGATTCTTTCCAGCAGTACTAAATTCAACTGTCTTCATTGATCTTCAGAGAAGACACTTGATGTGAAAGCAGGATATAAATATTACCTAATTTAAGGATAACGTACATACAACTATCTTTATTCTTAATTGCTTGAATTATTCAGTTAAATACTTATTTAACAACAATTGAGTATTATCTTGTTATAAATGTTTATACTTCACTGTGCTTATGATTTTAAATTGTCGAATGTAGTTAAACTGATTTACATTTTTCTGAAATGCTCGAATAAGTTTTTTTGAGGAATTAATATTTGGAATATAATAATTATGCTTCAGAGCGTGCAGGCTATTGATAAATGGATACGATGATACCTCTTATACATATAACGAGTTCAAATATTTCTGTTTTATAATCGTTATAAAAAAATGGATCAAAACATAACCGTTCGTATTATATATTTATTATTTGCTCTTTTATTAAATCCAGATATATTTTGTTGTTCATTTTGTGCTAATTGTACAGACTCTATCGAGAAAAACAGACTCTGTCAATTCATAAAACAATGCAAAAAACAATGTTCACGATATACAAAATAACAAATGTACTGAAGAAACAAATAAAATAAAATTGTAGTCAATGATGAAAACAAACTTAATTACAATTCTCTAAGTAGTTTTATTTACTACGACTACGAAAACATTCGATCACAAATACATGGAGATCACTGTATGTTCTGCATTGAAATTGATAAATGTAAACCAACACATAGCTGTGATAAGGAAAAATGAATGACAAATTATACATAAAAATAATGTTCGAAGTTTTAATAATAAAAAAAGAAAAAGACGTGCCATCTATAAGAGGCATTTAGAAAGACGGTAGATAGGTAGATTAAAGGAAGGATGTGTAGTTTCGCGATCAGGGGTGTGATAAAGAGATTGTCGAAAGAGAAAGAGAGGGAATGGGAGAATCGTTGCTCTTCCGACTTTCACAGTCGGTGTACCTACATGGATACGTAGGTACCTACCATTGCACCTACGCGCCAATTTAACAGCGACCAATCGTCGCCCCCGCAGTAGGAAATGGGTTGCAAATCGGAGAATCAGGATTTATTGCGCAATTAAGCGTCCCAGCTTACGACTTCCTTCGCGATTCCATACTTTGAACGAACTCACCCCGAAGGCGTGCAGATCTTTCGAACTTTTTTACGAGGTCTGACCCCCGTCGGTTAATAAATTTCACGCGAGCTTCATTATCGTTGAATTTCGTGTAAACGTAAAGATGAGTACCGATTAAAACTGATTTATTTACTATATTCCTACACATTAACAGTTTTCGATTCAGGGTCGAATGGCATAAATCGAACAAGTTCAAGCTTTATTATTTTTTGGAACAAGTCAGAAACGCGATATATGAAATGTTAAAATTGTGATACGACAAACACCGGTCAGTATTACTAAATAGTATTGTTACTTCATTCTTTTTTTTTATTATCAATTATTATACCAATAATATTATATGTATATTGTGCCAATATATAACAGTGAAGTGCGCAACAAAAGTTGTATTTCCCATGAACGCGCGTTTCTTATGCTAAACCATGTGGTCAGTTTGTCGTTCTAGACACAATTGAATAATTTTGTTTCGGAAAAATCTGTATATGATAAAACGATGGTCAACGTACTTTGCATATACGCATTCCTATATTTTGCAACCACGTGGCATCTTGTATCGACTTCACGGCGCGGCAACATGAATATCATAGACGTCAAAATAGTTCGATTCCGTGACATTGAGGTCACGCCATCACATTTAATACCATCATAACTGAATTTCAACTTTAGACAAGGATAAAATTGATGAAATTTCGTGACACGATAGTCAAATGTAAGATACGGCTAAATTAAAATTCTGAAACGAAATTCAGTGATAATCTGTACGATGACAGAAGTAATGGTAGCAAAATGTAAACTTCGATGTGATGCATTGAAATTGCGATAAAAAATCTAATGTTATGATAGCGTTTGTAGATTTTACGATGTTCGGAGTCATAACATTTGCTATGATATCCTTAAATACAACGACGTACTAGCGCAACGAAACGGAGCTTAACAATAAGATACCAGTTATTGTGCGGTACACATATGCTCTTATTGGTCTTGTGTGCCAAGACGTGTGTTCGTTCACGCGTGACTGACGTGCGAATTGCAGGAACGATCGTATCGAATCACCGTGACAGCTCGAATCCGAATACATGAATCGCCACCACTCCTAGCTGTACTCACGCGCACAAATAATTAACGCGTGTTAATTATCACAGTGGTGGTCCTCGGACTCTTTGTCGGTAGATCCAACAGTGTTATCGACTCTAAATTCGCGTACGTTATGATGTGGTACGGTTTACGATACACTTTACGATATACAGGTTTCTCGAGCGAAATTTCTATACATAGGTACGATTCAGTGGGACTATTACGGTTGATTATCAAATTCAAGGATAACAAAAAGAATAAGTAAAGTTTCAAACTTTTAGACCCACAAATTTTCAGATCTTCGAGATTCCAAATTCTCGACATCTGCCAAATTTCGAAATTCACATACTCCTAAGATTTTTAATTTCTAAATTTCCAAATTACTATATCTCCTAACTTCAACATTTCCATATTGGTGAAATTTTAAAGCTTCTTAATCCACAAATGATTAAATTTTCAAACCCATTTTTTCTCCATCTGCTAAACCTTTAAATCCAGATCTTCAAATCTTCGACTTGTCAAAGTTTGCACCAAAACACAAATTTTCAGAAATTCAGTGTCAAGTTTTCAAATTTAAAAAATTGTATAATTTCCAAACTTAGCAGATTTGCAATTTTCTAGATTTTTGAATGCTTATGTAACACACATTCTAATAAATACAGCAATTCCATTTCCATTTCACTGTGTTTGGTATTCTTTGCAATATCTACTATCAATTTGCTTTGCGTCAAAACTTACGCGTTGCTATTTACACGCAAAATCATTTTATATTAAACTTCACATTTTCATGGCGTTGTGAGGGTCTCGTTTAGAAACACTATTATTATTCCAAAACTCCGGGATTAAATTATTTTAATCCTTTGAAATATCTCGAATTCAAATAAAGTACGAAATTCAAGATTCTTTAAAATCGCTTTGTATCATCATGTGATTAGAACAAAAGTCGTTCACAATGAGTATTTTACACAGTTTTTCTATTTATCTGTTTATATTGAAACAATAGCGGCTTCAAACAAAAACCTAGAAAAATATAAAAGCTGATATTAATATACATGAAAATATTATTTTGCATTTCTGCACTTTGGAAATTCATCGTTAGGTCACTTCAAGCTACAATATCACATTAATAGTCATTAACAGTCTTAAGTTGTTTATTTAATTTTATTCACCATTATATTATATTATATTTTACTACTTATAATATAATTTAATAGAATTAAAGAATCGTTTTGACCAACAACAAAGTAGCTGCACGATTGTAATTTAAGTACGATAAATACATTATTGATATTATTTTTATTAATTTTAATTTGAAAAAGAATATATAATTTTTAAATTCCTACTATTCACCGAGCCATATCATCCTCATTGTCTTGTGATAAGATTCTGGGTTTCTAGCAAGTTAACGCACCGTCACGTCTCGCAATGCATTGCATGCAAATAGAGAAAAGCCGATTGTAGTACCATAGGTTGTTAGATACCGTATTAACATCGATATTTCAGTTACCAACCTAAGTGGCAAAGCACGCGTTACTAATCAAAAACAAACTATACGAGCTAGTCCACTTTCAACACGGCCGATTTGAACTGCCAACAGGACAATAAGTGATCGGTTTACTGATGCAAATTCATGCCGTTCAATGTTTTCAATTGTTGAAAGCATTCAAAATTGCTATTGGCTCGATCTTTTGAACGGAACTCAGGCTAAACATTCAAAACTCGCGTCAGTTCTAACGAACGTGACCCTCGCTCGTATTTTGAGTATGGATTTTACAACTGTTGTCTTAACAATAAGTCACGATTCGATTAGCCCGTTGCCGCGAGACCGAAGGGAGCCAATCGCGCGTATCTTATCGTAAATACACGTCTTCTCTTCTTCTCCGGGAATCGTTTTCCGCTGCTGCTTTCAGGTCGACTTATACCATCCGAGGATACACATATTGCGTGGGTGTTCGTAGCCTCGGTTAAAGGTGTACCGCATATTGTGTAAACTTCTAACGATCATTGCTTTCCAACTGCATGAATTTGCCTCTAGATTCTTTCATACTTCTCTACATCCTTCTCCTTGATAAGGTAAATGAAGGTAAAATTATAACTAAATCAGTTTACCCTTCCGGGTACAATAAGAACCTACATCTATGAAAGAAAACGTTTTAAACTACTTAAAACGGGAAATAATTATATCACTACAATTCGATTATTTTCATGACTTAATAAACAAAATTAAGATAGTAATACTGTATGGAACGAAAATATTTTATTTGTAATAAATTCATTTAATCAATTAGAATGTTATTTCTCCTAAACCAACTTCGACCTATGAAACTTTTCAGACATTCTATTCTTAACAAAATTCGCTCTGAATTATTAATTGCCGAATCTAATGTGATCGCTAGGACAGTAGTCCTGTTTGCCTTTTCATAAAATGCAAAAATATGTGTATTCAAAATATGAATATGTAAAACTTTCAGTAATTTATATAGTGGATCACTTTTCTATTTTCACTTGGTTTAACCATTAAATCAGTGGACTCCTCCTTGAAATAACAATAAGAACGGTTCTAACGTCACTGACGAATTAGTGAAATATGTAAGTTCCGCTCCGTACACCCAATTCGAAGCCGTAAACAATATATGCAGTCTGCGAAACTTTTTTTTCTAGAAGCTTGGCTGCGGATGTAGACATTTTTTGGAAGTATGTTTTGCAAAGAATTAATGACAAAGGAAAAATAAAACATGTATTTCATATTTTCATTAAGAGTATTAAGTCTTCTTTACTATAATATTATTCGAATTTGTACGAAACCAAGTTTACTTGTCATTTCCCTACTGATTATCATAATTTATTATTCTAGTGTGTTGTGAAATGAGACTATTAAAATCAAGAACGAAATTCAACTTTTGGATAAATCATATTTTTTAGAGCAGCAATGAAAGGTTAATCACTGACATTATAATTTGATGCTGTATAATTCGGTGAAATTATTGTATTAACAGTACTCTATTTAACTAATACAGAGCAACAGAAGATTATGTGAATGTAAAATTATATAAGAATGAAAAATATATAAATTCATTGTGGGTGTAATTATGTATAACTATATATTGCACATAAATGATAAAAGAATCAGTGAAACTTTTTAGTTAAAGAATAATAAGTAATGTAACTATTTACTATAAAATACAATGTATAGTAAAAGCGTTTCTTGAACTAACGTTGTGACGAACATGTAAAAACGAAGCAGTAAATAAATTCTTATGAAAGTAATTAAATATTCAATACTATTTGTCAGGATATTATATCATTAGAATACGAATCCAATGTCAACCGCAGCCTCGGTATGACGTTGATGGGTTTGATTCGAAGATATGTAGGTAATATTGGTACTAGTGTATACGTAGCTAATAATAATAGTTAGTCATAACACTATTATGTGTAGGTATTAGAATATAATTATCGAATCTTTTACACCTTTAAATACCAAAACTTCACAAATTCCTAAATCATAGAATCACCAGATTTCCAAGTCTGCGATTCACAAGTTCCTAAATGTAGAAATTTAGAAATTTCTAAATTTGAACAGTGAATTTCGAAAATTTAAAAAATTAAAGAAATTGTGAAATTTGGAAGTTTGATAATATAGAGATGTGAGATGTTAAACTAATATTACTATTTCAGTTATATACGTTTCCTTCATCAGTACCTTTCATTGATAATTTTGAGGAGGCAATTTTTTCTAGTTGGATTTCGAATAAGTATACAACAGAAATCGTTTATAAAGAATATAACTGAATAGTTCGATAACACTGTTCCATTGTTAACAGACAATCAAAACAGCGAATCAAAATATTTGCAGACAAAGTAAGGCTACAAACTAGTATAAGACTCGAAAAGGGGTTGTGGGGGGGTGATTCTAAGTAACTTTTTCCTTTGCAAAAATTGAGTCTAGGCTCTCGTTCTCGAGTTATAAAGGAAAAACACCGACCAATCAGAGCGCGCTAATAACGCCCGCTTAGCCACGAGAGCGAAGCCCCGAACATACGGCCGAACGCGGACGCGAACAAGCAAGTTAGTATCGTGCTATGTTTCGTGAAAGTTAAATCACACATCAAATTGTCTTATCCTTTATTCAGTAAAAATGAATAACTGAACATTGTTATGTGTGATTTACCTTTAACGTAACATAGCATGATACTAACTTGTTTGTTCGCTTCCGCGATCGGCCGTATGTTCGGGGCTTCGCTCTCGCGGCTGTCACACTCTCGTCGCTCTTACCAAGAAATTGACCCCACCTTTTGCATAAAAAGACAGATTTCTTAACGCGTCAATTGCAGCGAAAAGGATTATAAAGAATCCCAAATAACCCTCATTCTCACGCAAAGTTATCACTCAATTTGCAAATATAAGTACACTAACTCGGCTCTTACAGCATATCAAAGACTCCATTGTTACAAAAGTAAAGAGAATGTTTAACGATCTCTTTAATGACTCCATGATCAGAAGGATATCTGAAAATCAGAACAGAATTCCAGATCATAATCTTGACGAATCATAATAACGGCGCTATCCGGACATCATCCCTTTCCAATGATCGGCATTCCGGCCA
This sequence comes from Coelioxys conoideus, assembly GCA_947623535.1. Classification (NCBI taxonomy): domain Eukaryota; kingdom Metazoa; phylum Arthropoda; class Insecta; order Hymenoptera; family Megachilidae; genus Coelioxys; species Coelioxys conoideus. The sequence goes on along the minus strand of OX392457.1, from coordinate 4,979,290 downwards.
ATGTCGTGTTTCGGAAGATTGCTTACTTGGTCGTTTAATGCGCATGTTCGTGGTCTGTCGATCGGTTTCTCAAAGCGGAATCACCGTCGTTCTCGCGATGGATTCCCTGGCTGCCACTAGTCGGGCATCCGATCGATCGGCCCTCCGGTGATTTGGAGAAAAAGGGCGGAGAAGGAGGTGGGAAGGGTAAGAGAGGCTCTTTTTTTCTGCAGAGCTGAGAATGAAGATTGTTGGTTTTGTTACACCAATACCGTGGTGGTGTAGTGCCTCGCGGCGGCAAAAGGCGGTTGCTGCTTTCTGAGAACGGGTCGGAGTTGGCCGCACCGGGAGCGGTGATTGCGTGGCGATTAGCTTCCTCCTTCGCCTTTCGACCAAAGATAGAACGAAGAACGAAAATACTGTTCGACAGAGAAGACAAACAAATCGTCTTGGAAGAAAGAACTCGATATCATTGCGGAGCAAAAGTGTGGACCCGGATTGACCGATACGATCCGAACAAATTTAATGTGTGAATCTCTCAACTGATGTATCTTTTTATTCGCCTGACCATGAAAGATGTATGCATGTATGGCCCTCCGCAAAAATAACATGAGTTAGCATAAGTGAAAATGGGAGAAGACCAAAAAAAACGACTAACCTAACAACAAAGTAGAGATAAGAAATAATTGTCAATCGCAATTGAAGACATTTTAGATTCAAAAGAATCTAAGAAGTACGTTACTTTTGTACACCTCTAGGAAACATGATATGTCAATATCTGTCTGAATGGAAAAGAAACTATTAAGTAATATCAAAAGCAGAATATATGAGTTACAAGCAATCGCAAAATACTAATTTTGCAATTGTTGTGCTAACTTTAATGTTGATTAAATGACCAAGTAAGTCGATGCGTGAACAAATTACTTTGTTGCAATGTCATTCAAAATAGTAAATGGAGCCCGTCTCTGCATCTCTTTGTACACCTCCACATCGAACGTTAACACCCAGCACACGCGTGAGTCGGTGTGTATACACAAATCGTGTTTGTACACCGAAGGTGTACCATCCTCATCCGCATTAACGACAAGAATATCGCGTACTATGCGCGAATGCACGGCGAACAACATAGAAAGAGGCAGGTTATGCACGGCACGCAACATTTAATACGATACGCACGCGGAGGGTCGTTGAGAATAGTCTGCAGAGGCGTCGAGCTTTCTCCTCGCGTGCAATCTGGAAGCGATACGATAACGCATATTAAAGCTTTAACATCGAAATCCGATATTTCGTATCGTTCGAGTCCAACGGTTCACTGTCTGCAGTATATGGCAATAATTGACGAGTCGTTCGATTCCTTTCAATTGCCTCCTACATTTTTGCGCGTAAGAAGACAAATCAGGTCAACCTCGATGATGGTCAGTGTCTCCGCCAATGGAATCTGACGTCACGAATGCGCCAGACAGATTAGCGGGGCACACGAAAAATTTGCATTTTGTCTGGCGGGACCAGCGCGTTGGATATTCGCTGTCTGAACACGACCCCACCCATAAACTGCTGCGAGATTTGCAGTTTACCAGGGTTAACTTTAATCTTTTACTTTCAGAGTTAGAATACAGCAGATACTAGGCCCGAATAACTCAATCCATTTCACATGGGCTCTACCATAAATTAGAATTAGGCACGTTATAGTGCGGTATCTGTAGCAAAAGACTCTGCAAAAGAAATAGGAAATCTTCTTGAAGATGATACAAGCGTTAAAGGGTAGTGTTATCCTAGAAACATCGAAGACCCGTTTTCTTTAGAATCCTACAAAATACAGAAGATACTTCTGTAAGTATTTATTAAATGCATCTTTGTTTACAATTCAGAATATTATCATTTAAAGACAGAAGTATAATAATTAGGTGAAGGGACAAATTAATATATCAAACAAAAAGAAAACGTAATAGGCGGAAAATTAAAAATCAGCAATCCTTCATGAATTGTTCTAATAATAAAGATTGGACAATAAAATACTGTAATTAAGAATGTTGTAAGCACAACTTATTGAATAGATTTCATTAATCGGTTAGTTGCGGAACTTTGCTTTAAATATCCCGCGCGGGATATGTAATGAAATTCAAATAATTACAAGAATACACGTTGAACGTAAGGGTTAATGTTTCTATTATACATTTTACAAAGAAAGTACAGCAAAACGAGGAACAGAAAATGAATTAGTTAATGCTTTGAAATATATACTTTTATAATAAATTATTATACATTACTGTCTACATTATTTTAATCAAAAATGTGTAAAATCTAATTTTGACATAATTCACATACAGATCTTTTTTTCGAAAAGAAATAAACCAAATGCGATAAGGCATTTGAGTTTTACATACCTTATCGATGCAATACTGTAATAAAAATGCATTGCAGTAACACAAGATTAAAAGTATGACTTTCTAAGAAAATTTCGTCAAAAGTAATTAAATAATGTCTATATTAATTTGTACCTAATTTTATTACATGGTTTCTGTTAATTTTAATCGACTATCGAATGTTCGTAATTATGCCACTCATTTTGATTAAATAAATTACAAATATATATTTACAAATTATGTGCGTATTATACGCGGAATAACAAACGCTGTTCGATTAAAAAATACTTCCACCGTTATCAGACTGTAATTAAACAGATGCAATGTTAATTTTACTAATTTATCATGTCGGATTTCAAATACAATGAACAGATACAGTTTCTATCTATAAAAGATATTCAAAGTTTTTAGCAGCTTAACTCTCAGATCGTAATATTACTAAAATTGAAAAATTTTATCAGTTTTTGATAACTCTAAATAAGCTTGCTATTGCGATTGAAGATTAAATTCTGATGGAATTTTTAGCACGCTTATATTCTAAAAATTATATGAGTCAGCAGTAACGACAGAAAGCATTAGTCATCTCAATATTTTATATTGCATTTTACATATATTTTTATAGTATTCGTTAAGTAATGTAAGCCTGTTCTGATGTGTCGATATTGTAATATTAATTACGAGACTGAAAATTCTATTAACAAATTTGTAAATTTTGAAAATAGAATACTACTTTGTTTTGTAGGTAAATATGTCAATACAGTACTACATATAATACTTATATTATAAGTATAGTACATTACTTGTTTTATACGTATTACACTATAATACTTATACTATTATACTGTATTATAATACTGACACTAGTATTATACATACTAATAATAGATAGTAGTATTATACAGTATCATTTAACATTATAATATTGATAATATTGTTATTACTAGAACTGATATCTAACTGATTTACTGTGTCACATGATGTTAATGAAGCTTTCAAATGCCTTGGGCTTATCATATTAAACTTATTCAATGCTACAAAAAAGAAGTCGACTTGGAATTTATTAGCTATGTTATAGATTCTATTCATTGTATCGGTGTGGCTGTATTTGAATGTGCGTAGGGGTTGGTAAAATAGATTATAACTCAGAATTTTACTGAATACAGGATGAAAAAGCAATTTACTGACCCATTAAAGTAAGATATTTGTGAGCGGCTCATTTGACCGATTTGTTCAGCACTCGTTCAGCGTTGTAACAAGTAAAACTCGACTGTTGATCGTTAATTAAATAACACTTTGTGGTCGAAATACTTAAAAATACAGTAATTTCGTCGAGAATGTCCCGAACTATGGTAAACAGTTGAATTATAATCACAGTCCAGCTTGAACTTCAGTTACGGTCAAACTGTACGAGTGAAATTTGTTATATTTGAACTGTAGATTGCAAATGTAACACGATATTGACATGCTATTATCAGATAAAGGGTGAATAAGAACAGAAATAATCGTAGCAATGAACATGCAGTATTCTGCAGAAATGCCACGATGTCTTATTAATATCTTTTTCACCGTCCATCTCTACGTGCTGTTCTCTGTTCGGTTCATTATTGTGGCCGTCTTCTCGTGCTTCTACGTCGACTACCTGTTACACGTCGTCGTCGCCCGTTCACTAACACTGTGCAATCATTTTGTAGTCACAGCAAAGGTACTTTACGGTATTACGATGATATGGATCACTGATGTCATACTGACGTCATCCATCGTTTATATCTAGAGGTGACAGCCTACCGTTGGCATCGGTGCAAGAGTTGATCGGGAACGACGTTCCACGACCGCATCGTGGCGAGAGGGAAGAAGCTCGGAGCACTGGAATGCATGCGATCGGCTACTACGGCATTCAATGTCATCGTCGATTACATTATCTCGAATCCTCGCGATAGGCCGTGCACACGTGCGTAAGAAAAGCGTTCGTGGAGGCCGATTCTATGTGCGTGAATTGCGGTCGATGGTATCGACACTTTTTCTCCCTCTAGCTTCTTTTCTCTCTTCCTACCTCCTTTCTTTTTTCGATCCATCATTACGCAACCCTTTGCCTCCATTTTCTTTTTTCCATTGTAAGAAGATTGCGCGGGTCCGTGGCGTTTCGCCAGATTAATATAAGTACGACAAACGACGAAGAGAAAGTTTCTTTTGTATTAATAAATGAAGACGAAGATTGCTTTATTATGTACACCGATATTCGTATTACCGCGACGTTCAAAGCTTTTGATAATTATGTAATAATTACTGGAACGGTTCGTATTTACATAGAGGCAAGAAACTGACTGAAATTAAAAATTTGTTGTTCAGTTTGTCCGTCAAATACTCCAAACTTCGCATCATATTTTGAAATAATATATGTAGCTTATTCAAAATTTACATTATAGGTGGTGCATAATGTTTGTCTTAAGTCTACAGTTCATATTGTGAATATGTAATGTTTGTTGTAAATATACAACAAATTGGTATTTGACGCCTACAATTATTATGTGCCACTAACGCTTGCGCGTAAAATTTCCACTCAAGGTCATTTCCAACTAAAACACTTATAAAAACTAGTGTAACTTAAAATACGTATATGCTTTCTAAACTTTCTATATCTGACGATATTATTAATATCCAATTTTCACGTGTAAAAATAAATAAAAAGATGAAAGAATAACATTTGTTTTGTATTTTCTTCATTTTAAAGAAAACTGAAATCAGAAATACTTGAGCATATTTATGACAGAATTTGTTCACGGTAATGAAAGTGACATTTTGGTATGTGTTTGGTTAATTCAATACTTAAATCAAGGAATCACTCGAAATTATCACTTTCCTTAAATAACACTGTACAACAATTGATTTCATAATCGCCACTATGAAATTCTTATATTTAAATGTTTACAATGTAATAACAATTTACATCGTTTTGTTCGGGAAAGTTCACAGATATTACTCGTGCGAAAAGGAACTGAATAGCTGCTACTGTAAAAGCACAAAAAATTCCCAAAGTTGAAAATTTGCAATTTTTGTTAACATCAATTTTCTTTAAAACTGTAAGTTTTAAAGAAAAACGGATTTCAGTGCCTTATTCAGCTCGCAAAAATATATAAGAATTTCACAATGACGGTTGTGAAATAAAAAAAAATGTCAAAATTTGTTGTAGAGTAATTTTTCTCAAAAATATATTAAGTAATTATGCAGAACACGGGAGTCACCTCCGATTTTGATGACCCTGAAATGTGCCATGACGGTCTTGATTCTGAATAACTTTTCCCTATTCATATACTAGTCGGGCCCATTTCGTTGTTGAAACATTATGAAAGAAATTACTTAAAATATAATTGTCGACTATACATTCTCTTCAATGGGGTGTAAAATAAATATATAACAGGTACTGTCTTGTGTATGCTTCGTGCTAAAATCATTAACTGAATGTTGCTTGTGAAATCATTACGAAAGCTAATATTTCCTATGTTTTATAAACAATACAGGGTTCTGACTGTGTATAAAGGAGACCAATGTAGCACCCCGTTATGTAATATAATTTTCTTAATATTAATAACAATGAAGTATTGATAATATACAACTGTGCAGATTGTTAATTTGGGACTTCATGGATTTGGAGAATAGAAAATCTGACAATTTAGGAATATGAGACATTTGAAAATTTGAAAATTTCTGAACTGGGAAATTTTAATAAATGTATATTTGAAAATTTAAGAATTTAAGAAAACTAGGAATGCAAATTTGTGAATTTGTAAATTTCATAATTTAAGAATTTTAAGATTTCTAAACTTGGGACTTATCGAGATTAGAGTTTAGTAACTTGTGAATTTCAAAGTTTAGAAATCTGAAAATTTGGGATATCGAAGTTTAGAAATTTGGGGATCCGGGAATTTAGGAATTCGAAACCTTTTATATTCGGAATTAAATATCGTAGAACTTGCAAAGTTGTAAATTTATTAATTTGGAAATATGGTAACATGCAAATTTGAACACCTTAGCAAATGTAGAAATTATGAAAGTTGGAAATTTTAAGATCTGGAGTGTAAGGAATTGGAAAAGTAAAAAAGTTGGTAATTGTATATTATGGAAATGCAAAGATTTAATAATTTCTAAAATTCAAAAAACGTGCCGAAGATGTAAATTAAAAGTATAGACTAATCTACAGCAACGGCGATCTAACATTTTATTAAAAAAAGTTCGACGATTAATAGCGAAAATGCCAAAAATAGTACAATTTTAAATTGTAAGTTTAAGTAAAATGAGTATGGCAGATATAACCTTCATGCAATTACCAGAATGAGTAATAAGATAAAATGTATACGCACGTAGATACTTATATACCATACAGTAACACACTTCGTGTTAGAATTATTCAAGCATGCGGTATTTATTTCTGATTTATATTAAACGATACAAATGTCATAATATGTACATATTCGCGAATATGTTGTGAGTATAGGTTCCGTGATGAGGAAATTACATTGTTTTCTCCGTATTAGAATTACAAATAGGAAGGATTTTTACAAATATGTGTCATTAGATGATTCCTTGGGAAAAGTATATTATGCAAAATGGTTGCGAAATTATCGCGTTCAGCGGGATAACGCAGAATAAAAGGAACATTGTGATTAATGACCAATAATATGCATTATTCATTGCGCGCATTCTTGTCAGTCTAGTTCTCGACGACAACTCGCTGGTCTTTCTTGGAACATTCCAAGAGAAAGACGCAGAGGTAAATATTTTCTACTCTCGTGTTCATTCACGCTTAGACAATTTTGTCCTTGCGCACTTGCAGTTGGAAGTCGCTGACGGTGAGGAACGGTTGAGAGTATTTTATAGTGTCTCTGGACGCTCATTTATTGCCGCTTCTTTTCTCATTATGTACAGTCAATAGTAAATATGGGTTCGTTACGAAGAATATGCTAACCAGAGAGGAAGTTGCTCGCACTTATTTATGTTTGCAGATTTTGGATGATTTGATGTGTTATGAATTTAGGACCATAGAGATTTGGAACCCTAACTACAAGCATTTAAGGATCTTCAAATATGAGAATCCAGGGATTTCGTGGTTTAGGAATTAGAAAACATACAAAATTGGAAATAAAGGGATTTGTTAATTTTGTAATTTGCGGTTCTTAGGGTTTGGTGATCTTAAGATTTGGAAATCTTGATAATTCGGGATCTCAGCATTGGATATCAAAGGATTGCTGAATAGGGAAGTGATTTAGAATTTAGAAATTTGCAAATAGAAAATCAGCAGTATGTGAATCTGGAAAAATTAAGAAATTACAATTGTTAAATTGGGTAATTTGGGAATTTTGAAATATAAAAATTTGTTATAATTTAGAGATTTGGAGATTTATATTATTAGAAGTATAGAAATTTGCAAAATATAAGAATTTGGAGATGTTCCAGGTTACGTACTTTTGTGGTTTTATTCTTTCCGTTCTACACGAGTGTATATGAGTCCATGCACGATACAAAATCTACCCCAATCTTTACCCTTTAATCATTTCATATTGAACGATGAATTTTTCATTACGAAACGAAGTCCTTTTCGAATGCAAATCTCGTTGAATAGCGTTAACACTTTGACGGTCGGCTTTGCTATTTCTGTCTACTGTGTACGGTTATGCGATTCTTTGTGTCAGTTAGGAAGATATCACAAGTTACTCGCAATTCAAATTAATTTCATATGAGTGGTTGGAAATATTAATAAGTGCAAAGTGAAAAACGTTAGGTGGATACGACATTTCCATGCATATTAAATGCATTTATATATTAACATGTTTAATATGATGAATTTACAAATAAATGTGTTAAGTTGCATGTACTTATAGGCTCTGTATTAAATCTTCTTTTTGTGTGGAACGTTTATTATTGAATATATACGCTTACCTACGTATTAGCTGATATTTCCGGCACTATTTCCTCTATTTTCATTGTAGTAACTACTAATCGAATCCTTGATGGATAATCTCGGAAAGCATAGTAAAAAGACGCATAGGACTTATTTATTTATTTTGACGGCTCCTGAAGTACACAGAGCGTCACGAACAAGTCGATAAATTTCATCAGCACTTTCAAAATATAATTCCAAATAAACCTATATTGTAAGGAACCGGAAATGGGAGGTAGGTGGGGTCATTCTGAACAACTATTTCATTTGCAAAAATGTCGTATGGGGCTTCATTTTTAAATTATTAACGAAAAACACCGACCAATCAGAACGCGAGAATCGCGCGCCACGCGATTCGATCGGGACCACGGCCAATTATAACTCGGGCCTACACTTCTGCTTCCAAGCGCGCGCGATTCTCGCACTCTGATTGGTCGGTGTTTTTCGTTAATAATTTAAAAATGAAGCCCCATACGACATTTATGCAAATGAAATAGTTGTTCAGAATGACCCCACCTACCTCCCATTTCCGGCTCCTTCAACACTTTTGGGACACCCTGTATACATTGTATATGCCTTATCCCTTATTCAGTAAAAATGAATAACTGAACATTATTATGTGTGCTTTAAATTTGACGTAACATAGCACGATACTAACTTGTTTGATCGCGTCCGCGATCGGTCGTATGTTCGGAACTTCACTCTCGCGGATGAGCGGGCACTATTCGCGCGCTCTGATTGGTCGGTGTTTTTCCTTAATACATAACTCGAAAACGAAAGCCTAGACCCGATTTTTGCAAAGGAAAAAGTTACTTAGAATCACCTCCCCTATAACCCCTTTACGGGTCTTACGCTTATTACGAGACATATAGAAACTACAAATAATCATACTTAATTTCTGCTTATATATTTCGCTGAAAGTGTGAAATTGTTTAACAGTCAGAGACACATTCATTCTTTCTATGAATGCGGTACACAAAATATACATGTCAGTCTATTCCTCAATCGAAAGACTTGTTAATATTTAACCGAACAGCACTCAATGTGATGCACTTAACCCTGGACATTCAAAGTGGAGTGCCTAACATGATTTTCAAAATTCATTTGTGAATGAAAAGTTACATTATCCACTAAGCATTCTTTTTTTTCTAGTTTGGTAATTATACTTCAATTAAAATAGAAGTTGCCATATAAAATTTTTTTCTTAAATTGCAAAGAAATGCGACTAGTGTTTAGATTTTTTATTACGTATAGAAACCAACGTATCTATTATGTGAATTAGTAACTGTGGATACTAGAATTAACGAAGAATAAACTGAATAATTATAATCGGCTAGGCCAATTTTTAACTCTTATCGCTATATAAAACAAATACTGCATGTAGAGTACATCACAATCCGAGTGGAAATATAATCTCCTAATGAGATAAGTAAACGTGTCAGTATTTCAGCGTATATATTGATGCAGAAACAGAGTAGATCCACTGTTTGTATAAGATTTTGTACTCGAAATAAAAATATACTGATACAGTTTGTCAGTTCAATCGTGGAATAACCTGTCTGCGCTTAACTAAATATTGGATAGAGTGTACTTGCTTTGTAGTCACAAATTGGAATTTTCGAAAAAGTTGCTACAGCAAATGTGTTCAACATTGTACTTAACTGAACCGATTTAATTTAAGTAGCATAATTCGTTTTAAATGCATCAGTGGTAATTAAATAACACGACTGCTTTGATTTATTATTTTTAAGAAATAACGAAGAAAATACAATTAAACATGACATGCAAGCAAATCATAATTGTACCTTTGTTATGAAGTGATAAACAATATTACTGCCATTTTCTGTAACAAACATGTTGAAGATACTTAGAAAAATAATAGGAAGTAGAAACTTTTATATTCGTTTCTTTTCCATGTTCTCTTTTAATCCGTAGATTAATAAAATATTTTGGGATACGGTACTGTCAAACGACTGGTAGTATTATGTCGCTTAGTTTTCGAAACTCAAGAATTCAAAATCGGTAATGCTCGCCCAGTAGCAAGTAGTAGTAATAGACATAAGAAATAATCGGATGATTAATAGTTACACCATACATATAATACACAAATTATTCATGTTCCAATAATTTTGTGTATAAATGGTTTGTGTTATACTACATATACAGTATAATCATTTTATGATGAATGGCATGTAATTCACTGGTCTTTAAATTAGTATTATTTATGTTTCAACGCTTCAAACAAACCATTATTTAAATACTCGTAAGGAAATGTATCGTCCTTTATTTATATTAAAATACATTAATACCATTAATTTTACAGCGATATAATAAATAAATTGTAAACATATTATTTCACACTTATCTTACACAAATATTATTTACATTTTTATTGCGATATTCACAATTACTAAAGCAGTTAACCGTAATTATTGGTGATCGTATAAAATGTACTATAAAGCGAGTCGATTGTACATTTATCATATTATATAAGCATTGCAGTTGTAATTTTGTATAACGTGCAACGTGCAATCGACATATTTTATAGTAGCTTTCATATAATTCACAATAATTATGCTGGACTCCGTCAGTGAATATAACATCGATAATCTGGGATAAAGCAAATTTATAATCATATTTTTACAATTTGTATAATTTATTTATTCCAAAATTGTAAATTAGTCTATGTAAACTCAAATGTATCATAAATCTGATCACCGTCAGAAAAGTGTCGGCAAATAGCATTGTTTAGTGTCATTTAGTTAGTTCTATAGTTGTACTTTGTAAAATAAGTATCTCCTTAAAGAAGATAGACGTTACTTTTGCAAATGAAACTGCTGGTTTGTTCATTAAACGCACAATAGATGCTAGTCATTTCGTTTAGTCGGGACTGAGGGTAATTTGCTGTTTGTCGTCCATTCGATTGCTTGACGCGTCTTTACGACCGAGTCGTAAACTTTCATTCACACTAAACTCGGAGGATTGTGTTCAGTCTCAAAAGATTTGAGAATAAGCAATGCTTAATCTAATCGGAGTGAAGGTATTTGGCAAGCCGGAACTTGTTTTTACAGGCCTTATATATTTTTTTCAGTCTCGAAGATATCAGTTTATGAACTTCAAAAAAATTGACAAGGTTAAAAGGAACATTTGTTACGCGGTGAAGTGTTACCATGATTATAATATTCAGCATACTTTCATTTTCCTTTTCTAATACAGAATTAATTTTTAACCGTTTAATTTATTTCAAGTCTTTTTATAACAAATCAAAACAAAATTATTACAATTTTTCCCACAAAATGAATGTTTAATATTGTGCATTTACAAAATTATAAATGTATAATGAAATTGTATTATTCGACTCTTATCAAGCACAATAGATAAACGCGATTAAAGATTATGTCTATGCACGTGACTTTTTAAAATTTGTGTACTCCATACATAGAAATATCATCACTTTCTTATTCCGTGCATTTTATAACGTAATATAAGACGCTCATAACAGTATGTAACAGTTCATGTTTCCTATACATATGCTTAACATGAGATGATAATAAAGACAACAATTTGAGTAACTTTTTCAAAATAATGATCATCTACATGGTTTAAAATTCGTTTAAACAGGGAACACGTTAAAAGTCTCTGCACATCTCCAGCTTCGAAATCGATATAAACGTACATCGCATAATCTATCATTGCAAATGGTATAGGGCATCCTACATTTCGTTCAAGTCTGTATTTAATTAACATAAATATTCATGACGATGAACGTAACAACATTTCAAAGAAATGCAACAATGTTAACCGATTAAGAAAAATTCTCGACCGCTAAATCGTAAAATCGCGCGACGAACGTCACATTAAAGAAGGCAGGAAACTTTTGTGTGACTAATAGCAGACGGTCCCTCCATCTTCAGACGACATAAAATCGAACCCTTTACGAGGACGTCCAGCAACGGGCATATACAGAGATGTCAGCGGGGCTTTCAGACGGGACTTGGTACGCGTACCACGCCTCGACGTCTCTTCACGATCTTTATGATTTTCACGCATTGTCGAACGCGCCGAGCCGATAACAACCTCGACCTCGGGGTCATAAACTCGGCCGACTGTTCCCATAAGGTGTCATCGCGTCATTGCTTTTAATGCTTATCTGGCCCTTTTCGTTCAATGATTAAAATACGAGACACCGGTGAAAATAAACGATTCTAAGCTATTTCAAATGTAGTCACCTCTTTTTGATTCCTGGTTTGAGTGAAACTACAAAAAGACGCCGGCATGTCAGCCAATGCGATCAATAGAATACTCACCGCATTTCGGTCCCTTTTAGAGCCCTTTCAAACGATATTGTACAATTTTAATAACCTCGTGTAATAGTCTGGCAGAGACTTTTTTGTTCCTATAAAACAAATTTTCAACTATATATCAAATGATATGAAAGTACACACTTTAACTGAGCCACCCGTATTTACAAATAAATTTACAATATTTCCACAATTTCACACTGAGAATAGTAATATTGTCACATTTTTTATTTCCTACGTTTCTAAATCCTGAAACTTTCAAATTCACTAATTTTATATATTAAAAATCAAAGAATTTCCAAAACTTCAAATTTCTTAATTTGAAAGTTCCTACATCTTCAAGTTTCCACATTTCTAAATATCCGAAATCTTTCATTTTTTAAGTTTCTCAACTTTTAAATTCGCGAGCCTTCAACTTTCCAAATTCCTAAAAGCACAATTTTTCAAATTTCCAAACCTTCTCGATCTTATGTGTCAATTTATATGTTAAATTAGCAGGACGCATTACATTTTTACAATATTTGCCTGGTATTATAGTAAACTGCAGTGTTATTAACGTAAATATTACTATTCGTACTAATATATAGGTCAATGCACTAGTAAATCTCGCAAGTTTAAAACTATATTCGACGTTAGCATCTAAAAAGGAACACGTGATTGGAGATTCACTCCTCAAACTCTGATAATATTGTAAATGCTCCGCAGCAGTCCGTGAACGTAAAGTAGCCTTGGAAGCAACAATGTGTAGAGTGTTCCTAATATGTGAAACCCACTTATAAATTCAATGAATACTGAAAAAGAATGAAAGATATTCATATTACCAAATAAAATAGAAGAATTATTAAATTCTGATCAATGAATTGTCGATATTTGAACTAGTGTAGATATTTGCGCAGAAAAATCATATAAAAGTTTATCTGAGATCATTTCCAAGCAATGTTAGAGGAACATTTATATCGTCAACTTGTTCAATTACAAATCTATTTCCAAATTTTTAAATACCGGAATTCTTGAAGTCTTAAACCCCGAAGTATCAAGTTCTCAAATTCCTAATTTTCAAATGTCCTAATCTACGAATCCTCAAAATACCAAAATACCCAAATTTTCAAATCTGCAAACCATCGTCTAAATCCCAAAATCCTTGTATTCCTAAACTTCACTTTTTCAAATACATCCACTTCACGAAAAATAATGGTCTGGGTCTGGAACATGTTTGCCCAATTGGCCCACTGACTTTGGTGGCAGAGCTAAGGCTTTCTTTATTCGAGACACAGTGACTCTCTACACAAAGATTTATTCTTGCATATTCTTGGATTGGCAATTCAGCGTACTTAAATTTTGAAATCATTTAATGCCCAAATTTCCAAATCTCAGAATCCCCAAATCTTCAAATTTCATAATTTTCAAATCTACAAATCTTTTGCCGTTTTCTTGGATAGATAGAACCCAGTTGCATAAATATTTACAGACAGACATTTAAAGTATATTTGTTCACTACAGTTTCTTTGTTATTTTCCGATGTAGAATATCAATACTTCCGGTTGTAGAATTAGCTACACGACACTCTGTATATACGTAGAAATTGAAATGCGATCAAGTCACAAGCACGTGGTAACAAGCGTGTAACGTGACTGGTGCGACGGCGTGTCTGCGGCAAAACTGTTGGTGTGATTCGTGCGTGCGTGCCTTGTTACAGAAGAAAGAGCAACGGTGGTCGTGCCGATCATTGAACCGACTTTGCAACAATCGCATTGAATCAAAGTTGTCGGTGGTCAGGCACAAACCCGCTCGCTCCACCCACGATAACCGTGTCCAACAGCCTTCGGATGCGTACCCATTGTTTTCTATCTTTCCTTTTACTCTTTTTTCAAAGAGAGATGTACGAAACTATACGACGATCGATTCCGGTTCTTGCTTGTCATAATAAAAAGATGCTACATATTGACACATCGAATGCCCTGAGGGTCACTGGTAATCGCTCAGGGCCGGCACGAGTTGTGTAGAATGTATGTATGATGTGTTCCGCATTTCGAATGTACTGTTTTCAATTTTTAAACTCTTCAAATATCGATGTTTCTATAACTTAAAATGTTCGTATTCGATAATTCCCAAGCTACAAAAGGACTAAATTATAAAATTAGTAATTACCAAATTACCAAATTACCAAATTATTAAATTACTAAAATACTAAATTCTGAAATTTCCGCATTTACAATCCACCAACTTCTTAGTTCATTTTCGAACTTTCTAAACTAAAACTTCCTATATTCTTAGATTCCTAAATTTTTAGATTCCTATATTCCAAAATTAAAAATATTAAAGAAATTAAATAATGCTGAAATAAAAAAAGTCAACAATTTTGTAATTTCCAAATTTCCAAATTCCGAAATTGCTGAGTTCCAAAATTCCTAAGTTCCTGGACTTCTAAAATTCTATACTTCTAAACTTCTGGACTTCTAAATTTCTAAATTACTCAATTACTAAATTGCTAAATTCCTGAATATTAACATTTATATATGTCCAAGCTTCGAGTTTTTTATATTTTCATATACCTAAATATTTAATTTTTAATTCCAATTTTTTTCAAATTTTCAACATCCAACGTTATGAAATTTGAAAATTTCTTAATTCCATATTCGAGGAAGATTTATTTTTACAGAAAATTGTAAGTCTAGTTAATACTGCGCTGTATCCTACCCTTTATCACAAACTTCATCTACATGAATTATATTGAAAGCAAAAATAAAAACATGTTACATAAACGTATATTCTTTGATGGTTTATTTAAGAGTTATTCAAATAACAGCAAATAACAGCAATTTTATTTTAAAATGCCCGCTGTTCCGAATACTGCATCTGTGGATAATAGAATCTGTTATGTTACTAGTGTGAGATTCATTTTATTTAATTGCAGCGAGCGAGTCCTGTGCACACACACCTGATGAGAATTTAATTTAAGTTTGATAGACTTTTTCTCGCAATTCCTTACAAATAGATGTTGTTTTCTGTCGATGCCAGTATCGCACGCGTAATAACTGACATTTTTAACACTAGATTTACGGAACACATCAAAATGTTGCATCTAAAACTTCTTATTTTAAGTTAAACAAATTATTAAAATGCCTTTGTCAGAATGTATGTTTTTTTTGTTAAGATACAAAATAATTGACAACATTATTTTATTATTTCTAATTTAGAAATAACTGCTAATGAAACAATAGTGTTAAATAAAACAATAACGAATGAATTAGTATCAAATTGAATAATAATAACATCAACTGCTGATTTATTGCTGCGTGATATCGAACAAGGAAGACATTCCATGTTTCTGTTACTACTTTTTAACAAAGTATGTAAAAGTCCGTGTTTATAGAACACTTTTGTATTTGTTTTACTTGTAAAATACGTTGGTAAAGTCTTGGAGAAAACTAGATTACGATATATGGCTGTTCACAATAAAAATAAGATGATTTACATGTACTGTTTCAATCAAATGGCTATATTATTTATAAGAGTAAAGTATCGAATCGAACGATGAAAGCAAAAAATAAAACTATAACGTAGGACCGTTTTCGTTACAACAGTCTACGAATTAATACATTAACCTTTATGCGTTGACTATTCACACACGATCTTTCAAAATCTATGAATGCAAGAATCATTACTAAAAGTACATCACATAAATCTACAAATTAAGTTTATGATATACTGCCGAATGAACTAAAACAATTATATTGGTACAAATTATGTAACAGTGATATCTATAATTATATTTGTCTTTTGATAATCAATGCATCAAAAGTTATTCAATATATCGACTAAACGTTAACTGCAAACACTGTAAGTATAAATCTATTATGATATTAATGATGTACTCGACCAAATTGGCGTTATATTTATTTAGACTTATTGACATGGACATTAATACCGTTATTAATATTATAATTTTCATTTACTCCATTCATTTTCCAGATATCCTTGGTCGTAAGTCCGCAGCGTATACATATATAAAAATATTAACTAAAAACAAAAATAATCTTTTAAACATTCTGCTCCTTGATTCAGTGCAAAAGCCGTAAAATAACGTAAGAATAAGTTTCACAAAACACAAAAATATTTCGGTTTACCAGAACTTCAAACATTGCAAATTATATAAAGCAATGGAACCGAATTTAGAAAACTTAAAAATTTGGTTTGCACCCATTCATAGTAAAATATAATAAATACTGTGACAGAAACCAATAATATGTATGTATTATGCTTAACTAGACTATCCTAAGCACAAGCAAGAGAAGCACAACTGCAGTATAACACGCAAAACAGCAATACCCTTACAATGCTGAAAGTAGATACAGTTGTTTTTTTTTTTTGCAGCTGTACTGCGACTGTAACGTGTTCATATCTATTACTAAGTACTTGGTTTATTGTAATATCATAATCTTAATACTTTTGTAGAAATCGATTTTATAGAGTATGGAATTAATGTATTAAAAAAGGAATTTCATAAATTATTTTTGAATGCAAAGTAGCGTGAATTATTGCAAATTTAGATGGTCCTTTTACTCATAAACTGGACTGGTGGTATACTCGTATAACAAATGTCGAATTAAAACGTTGGACTCACAGATGTTTATCTCAGTAATTAGTTAATGGAATGTACGCATGTACGAACCTGATCGCGAGATTGAATTTTCACCTGTAGGAGATAAACCGGATTTATTAGCTCGATAATATCAGCCGATTTGCATCAATTTGCAACTATCCCATTTACTAAGACGTTTTTACGACTGCGCCGTAAAAAGATCGTATTTGTTGAAGCTATCAGAATGTTACTAATTGTAACATTGTCGGGAAAGAACATCACGAATACCAAGTGATGATTCCAACACTGCTAGTATAATACAGTAAAATCTCTACATATAACTGCGTATACGATATATGGTAAAATATTTTATAAATATATAATAATTTGGTGTTTGATCGATAAATTTAAAAATTTAGAAATTTAGAAACTTAAGACCTTGGGAAACTGAGCATTTTAGGACTTAAGAATTTGAAACCTTGATAAGTTGATCACTTGGATATTGAAACTATGAAAGTTTGAAAATCTGAGAAATATACATATAAGTTTAGAAATTAAACTCCCATTAGGAGCCGTGGCCACGCAATGGTATTTCCTTATCTGTGCCGATCACTACTCCCAACAATATATTTCTAGTTACAACCTAACCAAATGAAGTACTAAATCCAAAAAGTACATGCAAGTAAACTCGAAGATATACAATCAAAGGATTTTCAATTTATTTCATCTATGAAAATATGTACATATCAATTTTGTATAAATTGCACTAGTGTATAAATCTAGTCTAAATCAAAAAGCAATTGTTGCTGAAAGAAAAAGTTACTTTCCTCAGAAGATCGCGTTGCGATCTCTCCGTCTCTCTGCCACGATTCATTAATCGCCCTACTCGCCGAAGCGTAGATGTTTTTCTTTGGGAATATGGTAAAGTAAATTGTGCTGAAGATTTATGTGTCTCAGTGCTGAAACGTTTCTCTGTAAAATTAATAATTCACTCAAAATATTCTTGATTTTTCCCTACTTTTTAAAGTTTGAGTGGATCAAAATTAACAGCAAAATATATTAGCTTTACATAATTATCATCATAAGATTCTATAATATTAATAATTCAAAAATATTACTGTTCGATATTCCAAGATTCAACGGTTTAAACTTGTTTCCTAATAACTGTAGCAAGTGAAGGAATATTTTTTTTAAAGTCGTAATTAATTCATCTTAGATAATTTTTTAAACAGTATAATTGACTTAATTTTATCAAATAACAGAGAGTCAAATTGGTCTTATTTTACATTAATTTTGTTGAAGTATTGACATTAAGTATTACACATATTTCTTAACTAGTACGTGATAACATGACAATGTTCAGCCATTAAACACCGTTGTCAAAGACGTGATTTTATACGAGACAAAATTATTAAGTGAAAGAGTATTAAGGAATTTATTACATGTTTAATAGTTAGTACATTAAAGTAAGTATGGTTTGCATTTCATAAATTTGTGATAATAAGAAATATACAAAAATACAAAAAACTTAACATATCATAATATACTTTCAATCACTCTTGTTCATTATAAAGTCATATAAATGTTTCAAAATGCCAAAGGAAAATAAAAATAAAATGTACGTGCAACAATATCCTTACTTAAAACAGACACTTCATTACAAATTACAATTGAAAATTTTAATATGTCAATATTAATCACAAGAAGAACATATCACACGGAGACACGATGCAAGTACCTATGCACGTACCAAGTTCCTCCCGGCCTTTTCTATCGATTGGATCACGGTGCATCGTCGTCTTTATATGTATATTATGGCGGCCACTGCACACCCGGGGCAACACCGCAGCCCTGTACTTCGACATGAATGAACGCATCGCTCATTGTGTGCACACAAGCCCGAAGGTTGAAAATAGCAATCAGCCGGTACGATGGATGGCGTCAGGTGGCGGGAGATCATAGATGGGAGCTTGTCTTCGGATGGTCGTACGACTATAGCTTTATTGCACCTTTCCTAATTGGACCGACTTGAAAATCAACACACCCGGGGCTATCGTCATCGGTACCGTCAAACTCCTCTACGACTAATTATACACTCAGCTACAACTCGCATCCTTTTTCAGAATCGCCGAGTACTGGAGTTAAAACGTTATACATTATCTCCTTACTTCATGATGGTTCATATCTGTGCCAAACCACGAAAATAGCTGTTATTTCTTGGTTTGAAAGTTCACAATCTTTTCGTGCATGTTAAGTCAGAAATGAACCTTTCCTGACATGCTAGCGACTTGTGCTGCAATAAATGATTTTTTTAAATTTGCCAACTTTTCTTGCCCACTAATATCAAAAGTATAATAATAGTATATATTTTTTTCAGCTATTTCTAAAAATCATACAGAAAGGGGTTATTAAGGACGCGAATCATAATATTAACAACATATTTGTGTCACACGTGATTTGGTTTTGACGAAATTATTTCGCGAGAGATGTATGATATTATGCCGCGAACGTTGGATGTAAATCTTTCCGTAATTTTAGTATGTCGGATGCGCGTGAATCCACTGGCGAAATAAATTGTAAGTTCGCTTCGCTTTTGACTAATTTACTCACAACGGAACATATCCAACCTGAACACTCCGATTTTAATGAAACTTATGTGGAAGATAGTTCTGAAGAAAATATGTGACAGGTATTTTTTTATATCAGACATCGTTCACACTGAAGGGGTGATAACAGCCCTCAAAGTTAAAGGCGAAAGTATATTTTTGGGAATATCTCTGGAACTAAGAGAGATAATGGAAAGCTTTTTTTTTAATTGTGAGTCTTTAAATAGGGAATTATTCTGCAAACGAAAATTGTAATAAATCACATTTGTTTAAAAAATATATTGAAAATTTATAGTTTTTGTGTTATTGTTTTTACTAAATATTAATCTATTTTCTTGTAACTTTGTGTACACACAAGTATAAAAAACTTTTGTGTATAAAAAGTTAAACACAAACTATAAATTTTCAATATATTTTTTAAACAAATGAGTTTTATTACAATTTTCTTGAGATTGGACATGTTCCCTTGTGAGTTATGAATAGTATTATAACTCTCTTTCTTTGCGGTATTACGTAGAATTGGATGAAAAACAATGCTACTGGAGAAAATACAATGAATTATTGTAATTATGGAAGATTTGTAACGCGGAGAAAAGTAGAGGTTCGCTTATTTAAAAATCGTTTATTTAGTAACTAATTACAACAGAAATGGTTTTTAATAGCCAATTATTAAACCGTGTTCTCATATTTTAAACAGTGTTTTCCATTAAATTATCATAAATTCTCTCTCACATTCTAACAATGACGACTTTTAATTATGGAATCGTCAAGTATTCTTTGTTCCCGTTAAAAATTCAGTTTGCTAGTATCCACATGTACATTTCTGGCGATATTTATGTCAGAAGAACATGTCGGAAATCTTGAAATTTGAACATTGTAATCCCTAAGCCATGCATTTATCCTCTTAAAATGTGAGTGATATTTTACTATCTCTTTTTTTGACAATAAACGGGTAAATGTGATTCTAAACTTCTTTTACAGTTCAGTTTCTCAGATGAAATGAAAACTTTTCATTTTATTGCTTTATTTTTTACGCCAATTTATGTATCGAAAAATCTCATCTCAATTCAGGGTAACGGTTTTTTAAACATCTGCAACGCAAAGAGATTTTAGTTCGGATAAGTAAAATGATTTTAACTTTTTTTGATGCAATATACGGAAAGAAAAAAGAAATATAATCACACGCATAATTTTGCAACAGGTAATAGAATGCTACATGGAACTTTCAACGTATCCTGGAAATTCCCAATTGCTAATGCGAATAGTCAGAAAATCGAAAACACTATAACCATGCCTGCTCCTTTATCTTCAAGAAAGTGATGATATATCATTGATATTTTAACGGGATAATTCTATATGTATATTATTGTGCTAGCACGCAATGTAGCTATAGAGAATATTCTAATTTTATAATGATTCTTTAGGTATAAGAATCATTACAAATGAATGAGTAATGTTAGCGAACTGAATTCATAAAGAGACAAAAAACTTCGAAACAGTTAAGAAGTCAGAAATTCGTAAAATTCTTAAAAATTGTGATGAATCGAGTATAAAAAGAAATTGGAAAAAATTTAATTGAAAATCTTCTGAAAAGAATACAAATGTATATTTGCCACCTAATCAATCGTAATGGAGCAGTAATATTAATTATCGACTCAAAAATATTAATTAAAAGAATTCATAAATCCTACATGTAATTCAATTTGCTTTAGTAAGAAGTCAGAAATTTGTTTTTAAACTGATCAATATGATATATGAATCAATAATGTATTTATTTTAAGTATCGAAGACCTTCTAAATATACTTATATGTACTTATTACCAAAAATATACTTATTAATGTATCAGTGTACTTATTTATAATTTTATATAATAATGTAATTTCTTATTGTGTATTAGTATATTGAAGGTTTGAAAACATCTGAAGCACTAGCCTGCTTCTTTTAGAATAATTTAGTACTGCTGTAAATTCCAGCTTGGTTGATGTAAAAAATTTCTGTTTTCAGTATTGTATTTCAACACTAATGATATTTATATGAAATGTAAAGTTAAATGAAACTACAGCACAGTATCGTGTTCTGAGTAATACAAAACTGAAGTAATAAATGCAACGAACATATCAAACCATTTGAAGCTTTGAGTTATGAGTAACAATTTGATTTACATTTGATATGCTTAGTATGGAAAAAGTAACAAAAGTGACTACAAAAATTGAAAATTGTTCGTTTAGAAAAAGGCAATATCTGTTATTCCAGAAAGAAAAGTATAAAAACGTACAATTAAAAAATCATTAAATCTCAATGCATACTTGATGCAATTTAAGCAACAGATAAGTAAGTAGGAAAATATACATATGCACAATATCTGTTCCGCTTTTCTATAAGTTTCATTATCGGCACAACCTGATTTACGCCGAAAAATGCACAGAAACTTGTCAGATGTTGCTAACAGAGTTACATGATTTTACGGTTTTGCAAAATACAATGGGTTATTTATGCACGATAGGTGTTGATAAGCCAACAGACAAATTGATTTGACCGATTCCGTAATAAATCTCGAAACAATGACTCGAGATCTCCCTCGTTTCAACATGGTCAGCGTATCTGACGAGACAGAAGGAGATCGGGACCGTAGTGGCCGATAGCCGGTAGTCAGACAAGCAAACCTGTCAGAAAACCAGACAAGAACTAAAGGAACTGAATGTATACTTGAGCCTGGTTTCCCTGTGTTCTGTCTCTTAAGCCGGATCCACATTAGTAAAAATTTACGTCGTACGATGAATTACTCGCATCGAAAAACCGGTAATAGTCGGAAATTCTAAACTTTGTTAAAAATTGAAGCAGGTTTTTTATAACACGGTAATCATTCTGCTATATAATAGGTTCATTGTAATTTACGTTTCTTTTCGATCATGTTTCGTATTTCATAATTAATATGAACACATCTTTCTTTTTACATTCAGGCATTCAAAATATAGTCACCTTTTAACATTAACACATCTTTAGAGTTATCTATCGGGTAAAAATACTCCGAAATTTGTATTATTTGAGATAAAAAAAACTATCTTTATAATTATTAAAACAAAATAATTTTTAATAGCTTTAATTAAATGCAATACAATAAGCTTTTGTCAAAATTACTATGTATTTGCAAATATGTTTATACCGCGAAACTGATATCATTAAGAAAACCGGTTATAAGGATCAATGATTTACATTGGTATACACTTGTTAATGTAAGCAGAAATTTGTGTCGAATGCAACGACGCTGTACATGCTTACCAACGTGAACCTGGCTTAACTCAATCTCTCATGCGAGGAGATACAAAAGCAACTCGTGGCCGTTTCACCGTCCGGCGAAGTGAGCACACGATTAACAAATTGTCAGAAAAAGTAACCCCGAGGAGTGGACAAAATCGAAGCACCGATGACATACTGGCGACATGTGTACGTTACGCCTGCGTATATCTTGTCAACTGGATGTGTACGTCGACCACCGCCTACTACGTTCAGCCTCTCACGTCTTGAGTAATTTTATATGTGAGTGAAGTGACGAAAAAGTCGATGTGCAAGCGAGATGGACAGAGGAGAAAGAGTAAGCCTAACGTCTGTCTGGCTTTACGAACGACGTACATATATATGTCTAGCTGAGTTTTTTCTTGAATAAGGAATCACGTGTAACACAGAACAAGAACTTCGATTACGATCCGATACGTGTTAAGCATCTCAACGTCTTGCTATTATATGTATTTTAACGTACATATAAAGTCATCACATGGTTTAGTAAATTACTTCATTTAGAAGCTTAAAGCTGAAAACCGTTAGTGCTTGCGACAAATGAGTTGGATTCATCTTGAGCAAAATTAAGCTATCAATGTGAAACTTTTGTGGACTCAGTTCGACACCGCAGCGTTATAGGCGAATGTCACAGAAATGTAGTGAATCGAAAAGCCTAAATTTACATATTCTTACATTTAAAAAATTTCATATTTCTAAATTATGAAACTTTTAAATGCACAAATTTTTCCAATTTCTAGCTATCGAATACTGAAATTTTTTATTTTCCAAAGTTCTACATTCTCAAAAAACGAAATTTTTTAATTCGCGTTCTCACACATTTAAGCTGAAACTTGTAAACCCCCACATTTTCAAATTTCCAAAACTCTAAATTTTTTAATTTCAATATTCCACAATTTCTAAATTCAAAAATATTATAATTTTTAAATTTCCTAGTTTTCCAACTTTCAACTCCACAAATCCTCAAATTTCAAATTGTTTGTACCTTAAAATTATCAACAGTCCAAATTTTTTAATTTTCAAACTTTGAAATTTTGAAATGTCCCAATTTCTGAATTTCTCAACACCAACATTAAAAATTGTTAGAATCTGAAAATTTTTAAATTCCTAAAGTACCGAAAGCACAAATTTTTAAATGCTTAATGTTTAAAGATATAAAATTTCGAAACGAAGATATAAGATTTCGGAAGTCCTACTTTTGTAAATTGCTACATTTCCAATTTTCAATAAACTAAGAAATGATCAAATATCCAATTTTTCTAAATTTCAATCCTACAAGAATTAAAGTTTTCCAATTCTTAAATTTTCTAAATGTAACATATTGACTCTGCGGTTGTTTAAAAGTCTACATTTCAGAGCATCCAAATTTATATTTATAATATATATAAAAGTTTTGTTTCTAACACGTACGACCATCGTGGGCATAACTTTTTAACAATTCAGTTGGTAAGAGAGAAAAAGTTTATGAAAAACCCAGATGTTATTTAGTGAAAAAGTCAAAGTAGAAAATACTAGAAAATGATCTTCATTAGATTAATGTTGCCCGAAAATGCCGAAAATTAGTTAGGTACAAAGAACTGTATCTGTTGAATTTGTAAATTTAATGAAATTGAGATTTTGTGTTTTTGGTACATCCAGTTTTCTCGTAACACAAACCAAATTTTTATCTCCATCAATTTTTAGTTAATGAAATTTGGTAATACTAAATAAAATGCTTTTGAAATAATAATATGTGCAGTATGTGGAAACGCTTAATAGGGACTATCATATAATCTCAAACAAAGAAGAATAAATCCGATATTCTATACTATTTCATAAAGAAGTTCATTTTTAGTTGTCGTATTATATTTGTAGGCAAGGAAAATCTCAAGTATTTGTTATTTCTAAGGTAATTATCATTATCATTACGAATCACTTCTATTCATTTACAGAATAGTTCATTTCTGGTAATTAAGTGCTGATTCAATAAAAGAGTATTATTTTTATTAACGTAATGTTATTTTCTTCTTTTTCTTTTTGTTACAATAAGTAACCAAAAACTCTCCAAAGAGATGGTCATAATGACCTGCATATCCAGTGTGGCTCAACAGCCCAAAGACTGTTATAATATTTTCATTTCACGGTGGAATGCCCGTCCGTCCCATATATGTTCGGTGAACCTTGATGAATCCGCAACCTCAGTCAAATGTGTGTCCCAGTCATTTTTAGGTCTTCATATCTTTCGTAGTTACCATAAAATTAACTTAGAAAAGAAGCGAATAATTATCAAAATTTAAACGTTCTCGGAACGTACGTCGATCAGTACGTGTACGATTTTACGATTGTTCACGAAACAGACTTTTCGGTCATTTCACGCAATTTTCTGTGCGAGCGAAGGAGGACGAAGTATTCAAGGACAAAGTACGTTTGGTGTAATTTCGAAAGATTTTCTCTTGCGACCCTATTTCGATGATTGGAATGTAGCGTGTAATTTCAGTTGGTGAAATTGCTTTGTTACTTTCACCCCTGACTTGTAAATTTTCGCTACAACCACTTTTTCGCGAACAGCAAAAACAGGAAACATCGACAGAAATTCAGGAAATGGTATGAATTTTCTAGTAATAATTTTTTAATTTTTTTTTTCTGCAGAAGAGCGTTGCGGTTGGAAAATCTACAGTTATGATAATTAAGAATAATAAGGTAAAGTTGTTGGAATCTAGAAAATTCTTATAATTCGTGGTATTATCTGTGGTACAAGTTTATGAACACACGGAGAAATCTTATTTCATTCCATTAGATACAAGCACGAAGGAAACGGATGCGATACAAATATTTATTTTAGATTTCCTTCCAAAACCTGAACCATCGTGAGTGCTTGTTGCTTACTCATCTCTCAAAACACGATCAAAGTTATTTCGAAACTTAATCATTCATCATAAAACATAAATACTCATGATCAAAACACGATTTACGATCAATTTTGCAAGTACAGTCAAATCCATTCGTATTGGATTTTCAGTTATGTTCTTATGTTTGAAGTGAGTTTAATATTCATCACATTATTTAGAGGTTTGTTATGGATTGTGTACAGTAATTAATAATTTACAGATTCTAATTACCTTCTCTTCTGTATTTCATCATTTAAATATTATGTTGAACTAAAAAAAGACGTGTTTTGCAATAAACTATGCAATGTGTGTATAGTATAAGAGATATATATTAATTATAACATTATACATATTATAATTTTCATCATCATTATTACTGTTTGTGTGACATGTACATTTATCTTGATCATTGAATTACGTAACAACGTCACATAAATGTTCGGTAAAGGCTAAAACTCATTGCGGAATTGTTGAACAAATGAGCAATTGCTTACTTCAAAAACTCAGCATAGCAGTTAAAAAGACTGGATGCAATAAGAAAAACAATGTATGCCTATATATATAACAATAAATATGATGATATATTCAATGGAATAGATTTTTAAAATACTCAACATTGAAAATATCATGTGTAAAATAACGCTTGAGTCAGTAAAATTAATATTAAAAAGAAAATACTAATTTCAATTGAAATAGTATTTAGTTTAATAAAATTATATCGATGACCTCTATAAAATGAGAAAATTCCTTGAACGTTTTTTAGTTTTTACTATCACTATATTGGTTTAATTAATAAGGGGTCAAAAGTAGGGGAGATCAGGATAAGAATTGCGTGGGAGCAATTAGCAAAAATAAGTGTAACTGTTGTATATCCCTTTCAAAAAAGACCATATTTTACTGCAATAATCTTACATGTTAAAGGCGCAACAAATATACATATGGGTCATTCCACGCCCAATCGATCACTTTTTGACCTCACTATCTGCGATTTTGTTTTAATCAAATTATGTTATAGTCTATGCGAAATTATGGGGGAGGGGTTAAGTCACCATTTTGCCGATTTCGAATTTGTTTAAAAATTACAAGCCTTGAAAATGTGCAGTTTTTACCTATTTTTGCGAAAATGGACATCACTTAAAAATTTTTTTCTCAGAAACTACTCGTCCGATTGAGCTAAATTTTCTTTTGTTTTATACATAAATGATTGGGCTACTATAAAATATTTTTTCTTTCTTCATCAACTCGTTATGTAATATAATAACAAAAAATTTAAACAAATTCTTTTTTTACATTTTTCAATAAAAAGCGTACCTGATTAAAATTTGAAAAAATATATTATGTCATGCGCTCCGCGTTTATGATCGGTTGTTTTATGCCACTGGTCCCAGAACAATACGGGAAGACCTGGTACTCGACTAAATGACCCTGTTTATACCTCGAAGAGTATATTAGTAACCACTCTTGGCCAATGACACATTTTTTTTATTCATCGTTATCATTTTGAAATATAGCATTTAATTATGTAACACAAAATGAATATATTGATCATGCCGATTCTTTATGAGCTCGCATTGCAACAGCATTATCTATAACAGGCACTACAGATTTTACACCATTAACAAATAACGAAATACTATGTAAGTCTTGATCGTATGATATTGATGCATCTGTATTAAGTGTAATGGAATAGTTGTCATATTATGTTTTCTTACAATTCCTAAGTCTGCCCACACAATGGTCCTCTCGATAATTTTGATTATAACCCCTCCTTATCCGTTCCCGATGGAAAAAACCACCATTTTCTCACGGTTTCCATTGAGCAATGACACTTTTTTTGTAGAACATGAACAATAAATGTGGGAATTAATATTTATAAATGAAGTTATGATTAAAAAACGTGCCATTGGCCAAGAATGGTTACTAATATACTCTTCCAAGTAAAAACAGGGTCATTTAGTCGTGTACCAGGCTTGACCAGGACCAGTGAACGCGGAGCATACGACTCGCTCACCTGAAACGGGGGTACACCGCGTCGTTTTCCAGCTTATTGTGACATTAATTTTCGAGCGTCCAAAATTCTGAAGGGCTCATTTTAAAGGGGAAGCTTCAGGGAATACAATAAATTTTTTTCAAATTTTAATCAGGTACGCTTTTTATTAAAAAATGTAAAGAAAGAATTTGTTAAAATTTTTTCAGATTATATAACAAATTGACAAAGTCAGAACAAATATTTTATGGTAGCCCAATCCTTTTTGAATAAAACAAAAGAAAATTTAGCTCAATCGGACGAGTAGTTTCTGAGAAAAAAATTCGTAAGTGATGTCTATTTTCGCAAAAATAGGCAAAAACCGCAAATTTTTAAGGCTTGTAATTTTTAAACAAATTCGAAATCGGCAAAATGATTACTTACCCCCTCCCCCTCCCGATTTCACATAGACTATAACATATTTTGATTAAAACAAAATCGCAGATGGTGACGTCAAAAAGTGATCGATTCGGCGTGGAATGACCCGTATACAAAAATAATTTTACTGTTATTTTCGATTTGAAGTGAATTAATTTGCGAGTAAATTAACAGTCTTATTTAACCATTCACCAAAGCAGTTTGCATCAGAGTTTGCAGAGCAAATTTTTCTCGTGAGCAGAGTTCAGAAAATTCTGAATTTGCAAGTTTGAAAACTTGGGAATTTCGACATACGAAATTTGAGAATTTAGAAATTTAAAAATTTTAAGATTTTAAAATAAACAATAGTAAAATGTTTCCAAATTTTCAAGTAATTGTTAAACTGAAAATTGTATTTCCAAAAGCGTAACTGACTATGAAACTTTTTTTGTTGAATTGATTAACGTGATTAAGAAGACTGTATTTAATCTTCATTCTTAGTTTTGGAAAATGACTGTTTTGATCATTCATCAGAAATGCGATTAGTAAACACGAATTTTCGCAGGGCTTAAATACAGGATAGAAAACGATGTATCATTCTATCTTCCTGCGAAGTTCTCGGGTTATATTTATTAGTACTGCGTTGTTCAGAAGAATGGAGTCCCGCGTACGTAGTTCCTGTGCCTCGAAATTAATATTATAATCAGAATTTGGTACATCGTATACCGAAAAAAGCAAACGGGTAACGTAGTATTCATTGAACTGTGAAACGTGTTTTGCCAAGGTTTAATCATTCTTAAAAATGTTTTCTACGTTCACCAAAAAGCCATGACACGTTTTAACCTATATCAAAATCTAATCTGAAACTATTTATTCGAATTGAATCTATTTTTCGATATACAGTAAAACATTTATCAATCGTTTTTGAAGAAACCGACTGAACTACACCATAAATGCGGGACAACCATAAGTACAAAAGTGTAAGATGCGAGATAGGATTATTTGAGACTACATAAGTAAACGATACGTGCTGGAAAACAATTATTTAGAAAATAATCGATCGATATTTCACTATTATCGCTCACGATCTCTCACTGTTGAAGCTTCCCAAAAGAATATGCCAAAATTTGCTTTTGAAAACGGATTTATTTCGTCGCCCTCCCGCCACATTAGTCAGAATAATCGATATTTTGCCATAGATAAGGATTCAGCAATTCATCAGCAAAACTACTGATATTTCTTGAACTAAGACTATCGAACCATTACTTGTCCTGAAAAAAGTAGCAAGGCAAAGGGATGGTACATTTTACTGCGGCTCCAGTTATACCTGACAAAAGAAAAGAAGGTTTGCCTCGGCACTGTTTGACTCCTCCTTCATCCGCTTCACTCCACCTCTCTGGGAACGATCAGTTTCGTCTCTTGTGCCATCAAGAGCACTGAACTTCCTCTCCTCGTCTCGTCGCGAAAACGTACATATTACGCATGCGTCGTCCAGGAAGACTATGTCGCCGTCGCCGTTTCCGTCCACGGGATCTCCTCGTCTTCGTCACTTTTCAGCAACGTAGAAGACCACCTCCGGGCCACACGATTGTTTGATAAACCGGTTAAGGCCCGTCCCCGGATCTGTTTGCTTTTGGCTTTTGTAACTTTACTAGTGTTGTGACTCGACTCGGAGCTAACATGAGAAAAAAAGAGAAGAAAAGGCGTCCACGATGGTACCGCGTGTAAACAGTCAGTGTGTGTCCCGGATCAACACGGCGCACGCCGCTATCGGGGACCCATAGCCTGCCTGTTCATCCTAGGAAGAACACACGAGGCGATTACAGGTTGTCACGGAAACACACTTGCACATTTTCTAAAAATCATGGACAAAAATAACAAATAAAGGGTATTTAATTTTCCTAATCTGCACTGAGCAACAAAATCAGCGCAACAAGAATTTTTATCAAAATTTCACTCAACTTTAAGTAATCGTAACTCCGCGAAAAAGGGTCATATCTCACAAATGTAATATCGTGTATTCCCTTCTCGTTTTTGAACAAATACCTGAAGATGTTCCTGCATATTGATGCAGGATCTTATTGCATCTTGAGGAATTTTGCGCCATACGTGTTGTAACGTCGACTATAATTGTTGAAGGGTAGTTGGCGGTCATTCTAAATTTTGAGTTGTAGTTGTTCAAAAACGAGGCGGGAATAGACGATATTAAATGACATAGTATACACACTAATAGACGCACACTCGCATACACACATACAACCTCCTCGCGATGTGCATCGAATAAGGCTAATATTGGCGGTAACACGCATAAGCTGGCTAAAATGCATGGGTAATTTGTCAACGTTCATAACTCCGCCAAAAAAAAATCGTATGGACCTCCATTTTTGTTCAGTTTGTGCAGAAAAGTTTGTACTTTGCAGCAATTTATGGAACGTTCGCGAAAAAAATGTATTGCACTCCGTCGAAGCGTCGAATAATGATTATATAGAATTGTCGAAATAAGGCTGCTGAAGTAAAAGATTAAATTCAATTTTTTAATCATCATGTTTCTTTAAGTGAAAGTGGCAAGCTAAGCACTGACTTTACCGTTTCGTCTTGCATAGCTAAATCAAATTATTATTAATTTATTGATTACTGTGTATCACACTATGGTCACTAATGTAACACGTGTACATGCATATATGTATAATGACATTATGGTTGACCATTATAAATAAATCATAAGAAAAGGATCCAGGAAATAAGTAATTAATTAAAAAAGAGTAATCTCATAGTTAACAAGCCCCATTAATAATTACTAATCTTGATTAGTAGCATGGAGTAAATCAATAAGTAATTAATTTATTTCACTAATTACGTCAATAACTATTTGCTGTATTGAAGTGGTATATTAGTGACTCATTAATACGGCAATTATTCACTGATAATCATCCGATTTTTAATTGTTCAGGTTTAAGGGATATATACAATACATGCAAGCACTATCCTTCGTTATTTAAGTACATTTATATTATTAATACAGTCATATCTATGATGATAATTATCATTTCTTCTCCGACTTTTAACGTTGTAATTTACGACCTAATTTATTTGCTTCTACACTCATTTTGCATTTTAACAGGATTAATTACATTTTTAAGCAGTAGCGTATAACTTTTTAAGAAAAAATCATTGTTAATATTATATCATTATTTTAAATTTTTGCACTGCACAAATCAGAATAGATTAATATTGTATTTCACAATTAAATAATGTATTGCTGTTCAAAGATTTCATCGTATCTACTAAAGTGAATTATAACTAAAATTGCAGTTGTAATTATGCTACCATTTCATGTGCTATTCTCATGCTATAAATTATAATACTATTTAAATGAGTGGCACTGTAATTATTATTCACATACAAATTATTGCATTCATAATACTTAACTTCAGCATGTAGTTTACATATTTTGGAGAATGATTGAACTTTTGCATTCCACCATTGAACGTATAATTAGTAGTACTATATGTACCGCTTTCGATTTCTCACATGAAACGATGACTTTTTGTTTCGTTTCCAAAAGAGTAATGGAAATCAAGAAGTAATTTATAAAAAGTATGTAATATACAAACGGAGTATACAGTTTGAGGGTATATTATTTTATTTAAAAAAAAAGTTTTATAACGAGCAAATTTTCATGTAAAATTTTGTACTGTAAAAAACATGTTATGCTTACAATCCATTCAAAGGAAAGTAGTTATTTTGCGCGCGTAGTATCATGCAAATTTATGGAATGGATTTTTTGACATTAAAGTTAAAGAAACTTATATGAATTATAATTTGTCAATACCGACAGTTTATAATATATTTTAATATAAAGTTAATTTTATAAATGCTTTATTAAAAATTATAATAAGAACACAAAGTAAGAATGGGCTAATTTTTATTATAAATTATATAATATATATATAACAATGGTTAAACGAGCAGTACACTTAAGCTCAAATAAGTAGAAATAATAGTACTAGTGTACTAGTACAAGCACTAGCGCAAAGCGTACTAGCGCATACCCTGCATTGAATTGAAGTTTGTAAGATAATAAATTCAATTTTTCATGCATGTCAATCTTGTAGTTATAAGAAGAATGTTACCAATCTCCTGCATAGCACAATTATATAACACAGAAACTCAGTTCGTTATCACTTAATAAAATGATTCATAAGCCTACATTTACACGACCACATTATCTTGCTTCTATTTATTGAATATACTAATACTGTTTGACGAAACGGGCCAAATGCACCATAATTTGTGAGTATTCTTAAGTACACATAAAATAGAGCATGAGGTAATTCAGAGAAATAATTTATAATGGTATTTGGGTTTGTAACGCATTTGATATATCCATGAGTACTAGAAATAAACGAAAAAGAAATTGTCTAATATTATCAAATAAATATCAAGTACAAAACTTGTAGGACAAATATAAGATCTATCAAGAATTTACTTCAGAAATGAAAATACTAATTTTGGGAAAATATTCACTGAACTTTGTATTTGATTTCGTAATTGAGGGAATCTTATATTTTATTTGCACTGTGGCACCGGCTAAAACATCGCGACATTTTATTTTGCTTCGGAACATTGTTAGAGAATATTTATTGTTTGAATAGCGGTTGAAGAAGCCGAAGTACTATGGCATCATTACGAAATGTGGAAGAAAAAAAGAGTCGTTGAATTCAAGCATTTTACCCCGTTCGTTATGATTTTTATCCAGAAATTGCACCAATTACATCTAATTATTTATAATTGGAATGTTGAAACAAATAAAATTGAAACATTAAGCGCGTATTTTGTATTTAACATCCTTTGATTGTATAAATTATAATTAGAATGAATCTTAAAATTCAACCGCACCTCAAATATGAATCAGAGTTACCACATCTGAACGGTAGATTACATCAGACATGTGATATACGATATTATAAGGCAAGGGTGAATTGTAGACGAATACGGTTCCGAGATAAATCGGATAGGTAATCGCGATCTGTCAAATATTATGGATTATTTATTTATACCTGTAATATTCCTATGAAATATTATGGGCAATGAATTTATTCCCCTCTCTATGAAAGTATGCGATTTTAAACCGTGGTTAATACATTTTAAAATGGCCGGAAGAAAATTTGTGTGGTTAATTTGTTTATATAAATATATAAAAATAGATATTTTAGATTTAATATTGGAACTTATTAAATATTATGGTTCATTATTCAGATTAACTTTATTAAACATAATTAAAAGCTATACATTTCTGCAATTAATGTGAAACCATTCATATCAATTAGGGATGTGAATAGACTCAATAGAATCATTTCTATCATCAAATAGTGCGCCAAGCGATGAATTTTACTGCAGAATGATAAACTAATGTGTCGTAATGAATATAATTATTTGAATACCTTGTATGACGCTGCGTACATATTTTGTAGGATGTCTCAAGAAAAATGTATGGAATGAATCGAAAATTCGTGTGTGACTTTTCAATTTACGATTACAATTATATAGTAGGTGATTAATTATCGGCAACTTTAGTTAAATAATCGTGTACATACTAATAATCGAATTTAGACTATGTTAAAAATGTCACTTTTCTAAATACCATATATTATAATATCGTGAATGACCAATTATCTTTGGCTATTCAAATTATTAATAAATACATTCGCGACATCAATCAATTCATTATGATATGCTATCACATTGTATTAGGTTGTCCGGAAAGTTCTTTTCGCGTTCGGCGATCGGGTCCTTATCTCGCTCTGCTGAAGTAAACTAACCACCATATCACTTTACCGTCAATCTTGCAGTCATTAGTTTTCTTCTGGCAAGAAAAGAGATCATTTCCCGACGAGATTTGAAAGTATATCGAGCGTTTTTTGCGTGGTGAAAATGGAAGACGAAAAGATGCATTTTCGACACGTTATGCTTCAAAAAAGGCAGTACGTCTAAAAATACCGCAAAGGAGATTTGTGACGTTTGCGGTGATTGATCTATAACTGTTCAAACTGTCCGGAATTGGTTTAGAAGATTTAGGAGCCGGAAATTTTAATCTGAAGGATGAAGATCGCAGCGGACGTCCGACCACCACTGACCTTATTAAGGCTTACATTCATCAAAACCCAAGGTCTAGTGTTAGTGAGATAGCAGATGCTTTAAACATTCCGAGAACAACGATTCATGAGCATTTAACAAAGCTTGGGTACGTTAATCGTTACGAAGTGTGGGTCCCCCATCAACTAACTGAGAGCAATCTCCTGAATCGGATTTCGACATGCGATTTGTTAATTCAACGTGACAAAAAAGAGCCATTTTTGAAAAAGTCGATTACTGGGGATGAAAGTTGGATTCTCTACGACAACACTGCGTGCAAACGAACTTGGTCAAGTCAAGATAAGCGTCCTCCAACGATAGCAAAACCTGCGCTTCACCCGAAGAAGGTGCTACTTCCAATTTGGTGGGATTGGAAGGGTATCCTGTATTATGAATTGCTTCCGGAAGGGCAAACCATTAATAGTGAAAAATATTGCACAGAACTTGAAAAACTGAAGGAAGCAATTACAACAAAACGTCCTGAAGTGGTGAACAGACGTGGTATCGTGTACTACCTTGACAACGCGAGGCCACACGTTTCTTTAGTGGTACAATAAAAACTTTTAGAGTTTGATTGGGATGTTTTATCACATCCTCCATACTCTCCAGACATTGCCCCATCAAACTATTATTTGTTTCTCTCCGTAAACAATTTTCTTCGTAATAAAAAATTGAAATCTGTAGCCGATGTGAAAAACGTCATCGAACACAATTTTAACAGTAAGTCAAGAGAATTTTGGAAAAATGGCATAATGAGGCTCCCAGAAAGATGGAAAAAGGTGGTAGAAGAGAAAGTATCATACAGTGTTTAAGAAAGGTACGCCGAAAGCAATACATTTTATAATTACCTCCTACTAAAAACACGAAAAGAACTTTCCGGACAACCTAATACATTGCTACTAATATATTACCATGAGAGTAATTTGCTCGACTAAAAATATCTGGAATTTACCCAAATTACTTGAAAGAGACAAAAATTGTATATATATATTTGGCTAAATTGTGAAAACGAAAAGAATATTATAAGAAACAATTACACACCGTATAAAATAATATACGAATTCCAATTAATGCAAAGACAGCAAACAAATTATGGACCTGTATATGTGTAGTACCTTAACAGTTAACAAACTTTATTTGTAATTTTATTGTTACAGTTTCCTTGCACGTTTCAATTTGACTAAAGCAGGAAAGCTGTTAAGAGTACGAGTATCCTTAATTCAACGATTATGTGTTATAATAATTACTTAATACTACATTTACGGAACTCGTCAAAATGTCCGATCTTGGATTTTTTATTTTAAATTGACCGAAATTATTCAGAAGCTTTGGCGAAAAGTCTATTGATTTTCGTTGAGACAAAGAATCCTTGTATAAGCTAGTTTATGTATTATCCATTATTTATTAATTTTTATCATTTAATTTCGATTTAAATATAAGTGATCATTAAACATCCATAAATTTAGGGTTAAATGTAACAAATTATGTGCACTAGCCAAAAAGTGGATAACCTCGTTCTCTTTAATAACGTGCAAATATTTATGCCGACAGTTTTATCTCCAAAATAATATTGACTTGCTGGCATTTTTCATGAATGTCACTGAATCAGAATATGTGTTTACTAAATAATAAATTTCACTTAGTTGCCGCATTGTAGCAAGCTCTGCAGTACTTTATAATTATTAAACTTTAACATATAACTTTCAGATTAATATGTTTCGACATTTGAAATCATTATGTTTCATCCCAGGTGAAGTTTCATCGAATACTCAGTAGTAAATCAGAAATGTGAGGCTCCAGATTATAAAATGCTAAAGAAATTCTCAAGTTTACATTACATGGAAGATTTTTGAACGTTGATGTATAAAATTTCTTTGGGCAATTCTGTAAAACGAGATAATGATATATGTATAATGACTAAATTGATTACTGTTCGTGTCTGGGGTAAAGAATTAAAAAAAATTTGACATTTCTCTAATTAGCAACATGTTTCTTGAACCGTGTCTGGAGAAAAGTAGAAAGATAAAGCGCTTGCGAAACTTAAGATGCCGTATCATTTTACTAAAATTTTGATTTGGATGTGTTTGGAACGAAAAGGACCAGTTTCTTGCAGCTCGTTTCTCTCTGTAGTTAATGTATGTATTCGTAGCCGATTTATGCGTCAGCTTGAATTTCTAACTCTGCAATAATTATACGATTGGTTCAATTCAACAACGATGCATAATTTTCAACTGTGCAATTAGAAAATACTTCGACAATTAAAAAGAAATGTACAACCAGTTTTTAATATTGTTTCAGTTCAGTTGCAGACGCGAAAAAGCACAAAAAGGTAACATTATTACATATGTAAATGAGATACATAATGTATCCACTTAAAAAAGTAACATATAAATTTAAATTTCTCGGATCGTCCTTCTTGTTTAAAATATTTGGTTCTGTACTATAGGTTTAAAAAGTTAATTACTTCCAATAAAATGAAAATTTAATACAGAATTAGTTTTTGGAAACATGCGAAAAAAATTATTATTATTAGGTTATGTTTGAACTTATTATTTACCATTTGCAAATTATGTGATTTTGGTAGAAATCAATCAGTATTTCATTATTTTAATCTGTTTATTATTAACTAATTAATTTTATAATATGCGATATGTTGTTTTCTTTTCTAAATAATCATAGCATTTTAATTTGTGTCGCGTTTCTTGAAGGGGGCGATATGGTGACGACTAAATGAAAGGCATATCGATGTTAAAAACGACGACGTCGTTCTTCCTGGCCATCATTTCCGAAGCCAAATAAACACGAGAGAAATCAAGCTTGTGCGTTGATTCGGTTTAACGCTTAGTCACTGCTTTACTAATTTGCCTTTACAAACGTCTATTAATGATCGACGAAGTATTAATAGTATTCACTCGAGCAAAAGTTCTGTCACACGAGACCGCATCGAAGCGGTTATCTATCCACGAAAATATGATATATACATATTCTGTTGTTGCAGAAAAATGTTTCACTTTAACTGCATTCGTTTCTTCAATAAGGTTTATCGAAGTTAAACAAATATGTACCAATTTTCAATCGAAATAACCTTTATTTGAATTAACGTGCGAGTTTCGGAAGGTATTAAATACACAATTTTCAGAGTAAAATAATACTTTGCATTAACTTGTTGAAAAAAATGTTATATTTACATAAGAATTGATAGCCTGTTAAGTATCGATAGTGACGAGATCCAAATATGTTTAACTAGATTTTAATCTAACTCGATACTTTCAGGTAATTAAGTGTATGAAATAGATTCGAACCATTCATAAGTAAATATGTACTTTGGGATACGTAGACAGATTTTAGGCTTCAATCAAACTTTAATCAAGTATACTTAATAGTACATTATGAGCGCAACGGCTTCTCTTATGACTCTTTTGTTGAGATTCGTTTAAAACATTGAATTCAAGTAAAATTAAAGTAAAATCACAATATATTTATACACCTGTAGTCTTTTACGTTTCATGTCACAATACCATGTTTACAGAAATCGGTCCTTCTAAGTCGTTAAAATACTTATAGAAAAGGACATACCCGAATTCTGCAGGTACTCAATCTGGATTGCGATACCAACAGCCCGAATGCTTCATAAATACATACACAATATCTAAAATGGAACATTGTCTCTTATAAGAAGTATTCGAGTCTCATGAAGTGGAACTGCCATTTCGGTCTTGATTCGAATTTGTAAGTGCACAGTCAACTTGTTCCTATCTCAACCTATCTTACCGGTTGCGCGAATTATCTGTTTAAAGAAATCGATTACGTAGTCAATAATTATAGAAGAGGTGGCACATAAGCAGAATATTTTGATTCAATTATCTATTTGATTCACGTAATAGATATCATGTCTATCGTGATACGTTGCCAGAAAGAATGATTAATCCAGATCCAATTCAAAGTTGCTCAATGAGTACCTACTAACGTTTGATTACGATAAAAGTACGCCGACAAATGACCCAGACTTTCTCTGAAGGTTCTATCCAAATAAGTAAATAAAGGCCAAATTATTCTTGACGAGAGTAAAATATTTACTTTTCCTCTTGAACAGAAAAGTGGACGTTTTACAACTGTCATCATAAATTAATTCAACAATAAACAATCCTACGGTTGCGTTTAGTCAATGCAATTATCGTAGAATTAGCATCTAAAAAGTCTAGTCGACACGTCGTTAAGATCAAAGGCCATCTTACCTGTGAAGAATTGAATGAAAAACTGTTAACGATAGAATGAAATTGTAATGATAAATCATAAGAGAAACTGGACAATGGAGCGTATAAGAATCACATTAACGCTACTATCAGATATTCTTCAATTGTAATGAGTCATTATGTTTCTTATTGGACATTACATTTCCAATGCTAAGTTTATAAAATCAGAATATTTTTTGATAAATCGCTAGTATTACTCACCGAAGTAGTATGTTACAATCTATTTATTTTTTGCTAGATCTAGTTTTATTGAATTGGAGTATTTCTTACTAAATTCCATAGTAACATTATCTATTATGCTGAACAAGCTATTTGTATTTATCAGAAAACTCGATATTTGCAAAATTATCATAAAATACCAAATACCTAAACGTTTATGACGAAACACAATGTAACCATCGTGACTGAGAAGAAAAAAGAAGTAATTACAACCGAAATTTTCTAATATCTCAATATAACGAACAATTGAAGTAGCAACGCGTACTGTTCACGTTTAAAAGACCTCTTTTACCCTTTGCCACGATTTGTAGAATCGTACTTTGCGCATGTATGAAAAAAATGTAGCTGTGACATCGAGATGAATCCTCACGTGTCACTCCATCCTTATGTACATTACGGCAAAACTTGTCGCTAGATACACCTTGTTGTTAGTTCTTTCCTACAAGAACTGACTCCTAGGTGGAAATAAATGACCGTTTTTTATTCAGCAGACACATCGAAACGAACAGATAGGAACAAATTGTTGTCGTTCCAATGCGTAAATTCGATAAAAATTTGACGGAGTATCGATTCGAGACCGACCTTTTCTACTGTCACGATCCGTTTTGTGCCCGCGAAAAAAAAGGAGTTTTTCCTTAGTAATAGCGCAATGAACATAAAAGCTAGAGAGAAAGTGGATAGAATTTAGCAATGTACACACACCGCCTTAGTGTGGCGAGGGCGAACGCTCCAGCCACCAGCAGCTCGATCATCTCTTCCTCGTCCTCCTGCAGGAGAGTCTTCGATTTCTTGCTCGCATCCACTCACTCACTTCCGGTCTCTTCGCGACGTTTCCTCGGTACAAAGTCAGTTCTC
This sequence comes from Coelioxys conoideus, assembly GCA_947623535.1. Lineage (NCBI taxonomy): Eukaryota > Metazoa > Arthropoda > Insecta > Hymenoptera > Megachilidae > Coelioxys > Coelioxys conoideus. Next base: position 4,939,520 of record OX392457.1, on the reverse strand, counting down.
GAAATCGGTAGATAAATATCAGCTTGTCGGACGATACGATCAAATGAAAACACGTCAGATCGATGTCAATGTGACATAACAGCGCACCAAAAATCTCCACATTGTGTAATTGGATACGTGAATCCCTGTTGCGATTTCAAGTCGAAACGTACGCGTACGACAACTTGCACGATGGTTGACACGCGAAGGAACAACGTGTCCTTGTTTTGATCCTTTCGTGTTGTGCGTAAACTACCGAGCAGGAGAACCGGCGCGGTTGACCATTCGGCTTGCCGATCTCGTGGTGACTGAGTGGGTCCTCGGTTGCGACTCCCTGTTACTCACTCGGCTCCACGGACTCACTACTCACCTCGTCCTCTCACTCTCGCACGCTCGCCACACGGTCACACCTCCTTCCCTCCTGCCACCGCCTCCTACGACATCCAACCTCCTTCCTCTCGGTCGAGTTCTTGCTCCACCGGGCTACCTCTTAGCTCTCCCTGGCTCTCCCACCTGCGACCACGCCACCCTCGCCGATTCTTTCACCTCTCTTCTGCGTGGGGGATAGAAACACACGTGGCTTCGGCCTGCCGCTCGGAAACCACGATGATTTCATTACGCGTACTCTTAACCCTTATAACACCGCGGACCAGTGCATAATTGTCAGGAGATTGCAGCAAGTAATTCGCGGCCAAAATTGAATGTTTCGAATTTATTTCTCTGCGAGCGTAATGTACGACGATCAAACTACAATACAGAGCAAATAATCCCTTTAGGAGTCTTTTATTCCGAATTATAAAAATTAGGGAAAGGTAAAAATTATTACAGGTATTGTTTATTATGGCAATTTCTTGAAACCTATGTTAATTTGTATCGAGATAAGGAACTAATGTTTCATCATTCGTTTATTTATTTTTCAGCTTCTTTTTGTATTTCAAAATAAGTGTGTAATATACGCCGGTAGATTTAGTATTAAAAAGAAAGAAATTTTACCAGCAATGTCACGGATTGCATCCACAAAGAGTTAATTTCTTCACTATGATTGTCTCTACCAAAAACTGTACTTCCACCTCACTCGGTATCCCGACTTACATAAAATAATTTCGTTAATAATATTTGATTTGCAACGGAACATTTTGTAACATAGTAGTATAGTTTCAAATTGCCGTATGAAAATTTTTGTTCTACACCATATATTTTGAAATTGAACGCTGCAACTACCACATCGGCCAAATCACTCCTGAGTTTCTCATTATAAATTATAATTATAAATTACCTAATTCGTTCCAATTTCAAATTATGTGTGTATTATATTCCGATACGTTTAAAGCTAAATATTTCGTGTTGGTCAATTATGATAGCCCGCGGAACCCAATAATCATTTCATGGCGAGTGACTATTAAACAATTAAACAATTTTCCTTTCCCATGAACTAACAGTTTTACGAACCTTCATAATCCGCAAACGCTTCTTTTAGATAATTCTGTGTTCACTTATATCGTGAAAACAAAGCCATGCAATTTTTAGTAAAATTAATTGTTGTAATTACTTGTCATAGAACTTCAAAATATGGCTCGTATGCTATATTTTCAATGCAAATATAAGTATTTTGTTATATACTTGAACGAAAACACTGTGCTGCTTTTTACAAGTAAAGGGACAGAAATAAAATAGTAATAGTGCTTTTTTCGCTTTTCGAGAAACCGAAGTGTTTATTTTATAATCCGTTTCATCCTCTTAACTAAAAATAAACTCTTGCATTTATTAAAATGTAATACCTTTCGCGTGCTTCAGTTAGAATGATCGGTAATACATTCAATGTTTTCTTGTCGATATAACGTTTCATTGAAAAAACGCATTAGTCCCTTAAAATACTTGTCAAATTGAAGTCAAGGCGAAGATGTTACGTATACTAAGGAAAAATTAAATTAATAAATACAATATTTAACGTTACACAATTATTACTTCTATTATGCCTTTGACTATTTTAAGAGCTTGTAAATGATTGAATAGTAACTACAGGCATTTAAACACTGTAAGCTTTAAAATATATATTTATTATTATGGAAACATGTATTTAATGGATAAAGTATTATTCAAATGTATAACTCAATTATTTTTACTCGTTATAAATATTTTTCTTTTAGAAAGATTATTAGGAAACAATTAAGAGCAATAGATATCGGAATATGCGCACATAACACATTATACAATTATCAACAAGAACATGTAAATTTAAAATACACTTAGTATTTGTGGCCTTTTTGGCCAATTGTAGTATTTTTCGTCTTGTTGAATGAATCTCTTACCAAATATACGTAGCTAATCACCTATTCTATTTAAAGATTCTACTTCATTCTACACAGTAATAAAGTGTGAAGTCTGTTTAAAGAAAATTGTATGTATATTATATTCATATTGTAAATTATAATTATATTCATAGCGTTTATACTATGGGGTATAATATTCAGTCTTAATTATGTATATTTGGCACTATAAGTGTGAAGCAAGTTTTCTTCAAAAGTTTTCAAACATTTTATATAATCATCACGAAAATATTTGCAAATGTGTTTCGTTTCTCTATTGTATCGGAGTCTGATCCGTATAGAAATGGTTTCTTTACTCCTACATTTTGTATAATTTAACTTTTCCAAAAATGTTATTTGAAGTATTGTGTAATCAAATTGTATTAAACGAGGTTAACGTTTATTTAAACGAAAATTGATACATGTGTTTCAAATTTTTGCTCTAATGTTTTTTCATTTTGTGCACAAAAATTATAATCTCACTTAAATGAATAACTGGTCTATGCTCCAGAAAGTAAATTTGTGTTGCAAATGATATAAGAATTATTAGAATTACAATAGTTTCGATCGACAAAACGCTAATTTTCTCATTGCGGAATAAAGTGAATTCAATAAAATATAAGTTTAACAAAACGAACGACATGAAACGTTTAAAAAATATAAAACATGGATGGTAATGTAGACGCTTAACAAGAAATATCGCTCAAGCTGTAAAATAGGACATGCGCTGCGTCCTAAACGGATACATGCGTCTAGTAAGTACAATTTAGATGTATTATTAAATAATAACTTTCATTCGTATCAAATTTGTATTACAAGTTATAAGTTATGGCTGGCTAAATGAAATACCTGTAAAGGGAGTGCAGCACCGATTAAATTTAAACTTCACACATAATTGGGAAAGCCCTAAAAAATAATAATTCTGCAAAATCATAAATCGCATATTTCCAAAATAAGACAGAAATTCATGCTCTTTTTCCATACTGTCTAGATAACTGTTTCAGTTCAATAGATATAGTCAACTGATAAGGTATAACCCAAGCATTTGTGGGTTTATGAATTTGTAAGGCATAGCAACACCTTACCGCTAGGTTGCAGTTTACTTCGTGTTTAACACATCGTTGACCAGTCGCAATGATACTCGTGTATATGTGTGCATCAACTTATGTAATTGTTACCAGTAAAAAATTTTGTAAGGTATTTTGATAGTATTGTTTTTTGCATTCGCTAGAATCGTATATTTGAATCTTGCTATTTTTATGTTTAAGCATCCAAATAGCCGGTAACACGCATCAATTTGCGTACTCAAAAGCGATCAGTAATGGATTAGTACAGTTCAATTAGTAAATTATATGTAGAAAAATGTTCATCGCTGTTTTCTCCTTTATTTCGGAGAGGAGTATTGCTGATTTATTATTCCGAAATATAGGAAACTCAAAAGAGAATAATTCTAGTTTTAAAGAGCTGATTCGGAACAAAGAATTTGCAAATATTATTTTAATTTTAATAAATTAAATAAATTGGAAAATATTAATATTAATACATCCAGAATTAACACGATTAAATGTTAATTCCAACAAAGCTCAGACACTTCAGTAAATTTGTGAAAATGTATTATAATGAAAGTACATATTGTAACGCATTAGACGTAAACATATTATTATGTAATGTATGTAACTAAAATCTTATTTTAGAACATATTAATAGCTTTTAACACGGATCATCATTGATAGGAATATTTTCGACACAAGATTTTTCGAACCGGAGCGGAGACTTAAAATCATTTATTGCAGCCTCACTGTATATTGTACATGTGTTTTTCGATTTTGCACAACTTTCTTATCATCATGAAAATGATGTAACGTAATATTGCCAAAATCAGTCAATGTATCTTTCATTTTAACCCTTTATAACGGGTGAGAAAATACACTACACTTAGTATTGGTGTTTTAACAAGCTACCCTAAAATATAAACTTCAAGGCCATGTATGCATTTGTCGAAGGAAAAAAAAGTTTTGATATATCAATTCTAATAATTACTTTTCATGATGTGCGCGACGCAAGAATTGATATGTTGCGTACTTTTGAGGATTTTCAGACAGAAGAATGAAGTTGCTTAACAAAACCGGTTCAAACAATTGAAATTCATGACACGTGATAAAGATTAAACGTCTGATGAGTATTTGTACGTTTGATGAAATCATACTTTGTCGGCGTGATACAATTTGACACAAAATGACATCAACCTCGAGATCATTGTACATTATTTTGATACTGATTTCAATGATGTATATCGTACTCTTGTATTTATGTTATGTTTTATTTCAACAAGTTTCATATCAAATTTGATGAGAAATTTCCTAATAAATTAATTAAAACTGAAAAGATTTACAACAAATTAAAACATATGCATAAACGTATTAACATAATATTTGAGTCTCTGACTAAAAAAATTAAACGGATAATGAAGAATTCAACCTCAAGCGCAAAAATTCGAAAAGTTGGTTTGGTATGCGACTCATTAAATTTAGCACGCGTTTGATAGAATATCATTCGACCTATCACATGAAAATATGTAAGTGTAACCTGTCAATTGATTTTTACTATTTTCAAATATCTCGCTTCTTGTTTAGAATATGAACGATAAATTTTTCAGTTACTAACACAAAAATTTGATTCATGTTTCATCACACGGTATTTGCCTTATCTGAACCGAAAAGAAATCGGCGTAGAAAGGTAATGCACGAGTCGCCGTATCAGCTGTTTTAATAAAGTTAAATCATTGAAAAAATCGTAAATTAATTCCATGATAGACTGTAAAAGTTTGCAAACAATAACGGTACCAAGCAGATAACGATTTAGACGTATTCGATATTTTCCGCTGTGTTCAACGGGCTACGAAGACGCCGGAGTAGACGTCACTGATAAGATACTATGTCTGCGATTAGATGCGATCGAGTTGCACACTTTGATCAAGTGGTTGCAAGTGGATTCGTCATACCAGCTCGATAACCGGCCTGATATTGCTTATCACGATTCCAAGTAAATCGTTCGTATTACTTTGAAAGCGAAGAAAAAAAAAACGGAGAAAGTCTGCAAGGTGTTTCTATATGCATCCTGGCGCGTTCCTTGGAGATTCACGGCCGGGTCCTATTAGCGCGTGCAAATTATTCAAATATTATGCGTTGCAAATTAGGAGACACCGCCGAGATGGCCCGGTGCAAAGCAGCGGCGGCAATGCAATGGTTATACCATAGCTCGCCTCAGGATTTTAATTTAACGATGTGCGCGGGTTCGTTTTAACCCGTGGGCCCCGGGACACGCGAAGCACTCGCACAAGGAGCCATCTACGAGCGGATCGAATTACCGGGCCAATTATGGTGTCACGTCGTTAATTAACCGGTAGTCGAGCCTAACGGCATGTCGCGGAAGACCTTTTCGAAATAAGCCAGTCATTCGGGACGTGAATCGTCTCGTTAACGTTGCACAAAATCTTCCTTTATAGCAACGGCACATTATACAGTATTCAATGTTCAGTAAGCCCTTCTTCCAGGATGCTGTATATTTAAGATAACTGTATCAGAAACGCAATTTCAGAAGTACGAAATTTTTTTCAAATTTGACCGGATGCGAACAATAATTAAATCTGGACACTATTGAAATTACAAAAAGACTCACTGTACCAGAAGGCGATAATTGTATAGCGTGGAGAACACTTTTAATTGTAATTCAATTACACTTTAATTTTAAGTAAGAAGTGTACTAAGAGGCGTACAATTAATTACATCTTAAATTTTCTTGAAAGGTTATTAAGGGATATAATATGAATAATTTAAGAAAAAATGTTCAAAAGTATGTAATAAAAGCGGGTATATCTTAAAGGATTGAAAATAAAGAGATTTAATAATTTAGAAATTTTGAATTTTAAAATTTGGGAAATTGAAGATTTGATAATTTGCAACAAATTTACAAACTTTTACAATAAGATTTGTATACGAGTTTTGCTATATTCTACGTCCGCGTTTAATTTCATTAATTTCATTAAATATTTCTTATATATCTTATTAAAGACGAATAGTTGTACCCGTATAGTATTTTGGGCCATAAATAGTATAATTACGTTTTTAATATGCTATTTTTAGTTTCCGCTTGTATGTTCAGTATTATCTGTAGCGACATAAATGTTATTAAACGTATGTACCTCTTTAGATAATTACTCAGTTAATTTGCAAAATGTGAAAAATAAAATGAATATGCAATGATGTTTAAAGAATCCATGTTTAAGTAAGTTTTTCTATTATAATGAAATCAGTTTCTATTATAAATAAAATATTACTACATCGGAATTAATGAGACAATAGCTACAAACCGCACAGTCACTTTATATGATATATCTACTCTTTATGTAAATATTCCTTACAATAATAAATTGGAAGTATTCAACAATAAAGAGCACAGTAGTTGTATTCATAAATTTGTCGCAAATGTTTTACAAACATAATAGTTACATCAACAAATTCCACTGTCATTATATTAATATTATCAATAGTACATACGATTAACATTTAGATGTAGAAGATAAGAATTCAAGGAAGGTCATAAACCAATTATGAATAGATGTAAATAGTTACAGGTATATTAAAAGCTTATTTCAGTTTTTTAATATACAATATATTAAATTATTCCGAAAAGTCAGAAATTCTGACATGCGTCCTTATTGTAAATTAAGCGAACAAGTCTTTAGCATATTATGCCGTTTGCATTAAATGTCTCAAACTATATACCGGAACCATGTATTGTTTGTTTGTAATGAAATATATTACATTGACATATGAGATTGCATACATGCCCCTTACTATCTTTGAGAATAAAAATAACAATAATAAAAATATTGTTTTTGCTTGGGTGGTGCGTATTTTGAGATTTTCGTAACGGGTTTTACACCTATTTTCAATTTGCAAAGTTGGAAGGCAGATAGTACAAACATAAATCCATACCTATTGTGCCACCAAAACAGAAACCAAAATTTAAATATAGAACTATTCACAATTAAATGAACTTTGTTTATTCCAAATGTAGGTATATGAAGCTCATATTAAATTGTTTTTTGATAACTGAAAGTTACATATCTCGCAATACTTTATTTCAATATTTGTATATGATACCTTAAGTATTTTTAGACAAATTTAGTTTATTTTCACGCAAAAATTTATTTCATTAATTCACATTTACAGCACGCGATTAAATTACTATGTCGAGCACAAGTGTGTTAATTTGATATTAATATTTCATATTTCAAGACTATATTTGCCGAAAGCTGATCGACGCAACTGATTTTCATTTTGTTTAACTTACAGCCGAAAAATATGTCTATACATTTATATAATGAAGTGTTTAACTTACTTTATAGCAGCGTAGATAAATAAACTTTCATCATAAAAGTTTGATATACAATGAGATCAATTTTACTGTAAATATTTCTGGCTATGAATGGACAAAGATTAAAACTTTCAAGCCATTTTTACTATTTCAAAATATGAGCGTTTAACATTGAACCATTTAGTTGCTGTTTGAATTGAAAGGGTTAATAACGTGTACTTGGTTGAACGTTGATGGCTTACTCTGCTTCGTCATGCTTAGAGATACGAATTCAAGTAATCAAGAACGTTATACCAGTTCGCTTGAGTACTTTTACATATATTAGCGGCACTCCGTAAGAACGTGTATGCAACTTTGCTTTATTTGAATTCCTCGTGTGTGTTCTGCTCAGTCAAGTTGCAATGACATTGTCCAACTAGTTTTACCGATAACGATCAACGGTGTTCAGGAATATATGGCAGGGGTTTCCCCCGAGATTATTGTTTTTGTTCTCGGTACATTTGTTATGTAACGTTTGCAAAGACGCAGCCTCTTTTCAAAACAATTGGCGTAGCACGATAGGAAAGATGGAAAATTCTCGTTACGCAAGGCTAACTCCTGAAATCGGTCGATTTCTCGGCACGATCCGAGTTGTTTCCGACACTAGTGTCGATGCAGGTGTCAAGTTTTTGCTAGTCATTAGAACGGAAATACGTAGCACCGTTGCACGACTTATTTCTCGCTTTGCTTCGGACACGGTTTCTTTTTTTCATCCCAGCCATTCTTTCGTCAGCTTTAAGAAAAACGAGAAAGAATCGGAACCGAAGAAAATTCTCTTACCATCGCCAGAACGGTTAAACTTTGTACTTTGTAAAAAATGTTTGTGTATATTTGTTACACGATCGTTTGAACATTGGTGTGGGTAATTAGCTTATAATACTTTAATAAATGACGCTAACAATGTCACTTGCATAATGCCGATAGTATCGAAGTTGAAGATTATATATATCTTGATTATGATTTAATGAATAGCAGAAACAAATTACCCACAGTATATTGTGTCATGTCAGAGCTTTAGTTACAGCGCGGTTTTCTATCCCACAAAAATAAGTTTGTTATATATAAATTTAAACAAACACTTATTGTCACATCAAAAAATTTTATCGAACATGCATTTGAAGGAGTGGAACATTTTTTGGAATACTATACATATGTATACATAGTTACAAGATTACGTAACGTCGCAGGTAAATTTGAGATGTGTACTTTTGCAACACATTTGTATAATAATTGACAAACACGAATAGATCACCTTCTCACACCACACAACAGACCAAAGGTGTAGAACTATCGTATTAGAAACTAAATAAATCCTGATTAAATTTCCTGTTTACTACATTACATTATCTTGCCTATTATCTGCGGTCCACGTCATATTAATGCATCTGTGACACTATTGATCTATCAGGTCATCTCATAAGTCGTGTCGTTTTTTAACGCTAAGTTTAATTATAGAATAATAATACTTACATTTGTCTTTAATCATTAATGTATTAGCAATCAATGACTTCCTTCCTTATTTCCATCAACCGTTTGATTCCATTTTCGAAAAATTGTTGTGGTTTTGATTTAAAAAACTGAGTGACTGCCAATTTAACATGCTCCGTATCGTTGAAATTTTGTAATGATCGAAATAAGTGATAATCACTCGTTGCAAGATCCGGTGAGTATGGTGGGTGGGGTACAAGTTCCCAATTATAGCTCTTTATTTTTTGTAAAGTTGTCTTCGCTATGTGCTGTCGCGCGTTGTCATGCTGTAATAAAACTCCTTTCCTATTCACCAATGATAGTCTTTGTTCGCATAAGGCTACGTGCAATCGATCAAGCTGTTCACTGCACAAATCGGCTGTTAGTGTTTGATTACGATTCAAAAATTCAAAATGAATTACACCTCTGATATCCCACCATACGCTTAATAAAATTTTCTGTGGATGAAGATCCGCTTTAGAAAATGGTATTTGTTAACCACTGCGTTTTAAGTTTTGGGTTCTTAAAAAGTGGGTATAAAACCCATTTTTCATCCCCCGTATCAATTCGATCAAGAAATGGGCAAGACGTTTGCCGCTCTGATAATGACCACAAATGTTCATTCGCGACATACGGTTCATTTCCGACAATTCATGCGGAACCCATTTCCCAAGCTTTAATATCTTTCCAATTTTATGTAAATATCTATGGTACAGTATTACTGCTACTGTTCATTCTTACAGCTATTTCCTCAACTGTTAAACAAGGGTCTGAGTCAACTAAAGCTGTTAAACTGTGGATGTTAAACATTGCTGGTCGATCGGACCGTGGTTTATTGGAAAGTTCAAAAATGCCATTCCTAAATTTGGAAAACCTCCTCTGACATTTTCTTACACTTAAAACATCCTTGCCATACACGTCACAAATATTTTTAACTATATTTTATACTGTACTGCCTTTTCAAAATTCATACAACATGCAGCGCAAAAATTAATTTCGTTGTCACTTATTGTTTGGATTTTTTGAATCGAAAATATCGTTCTGAATACTTTGGATGCACGTTTTAGACTGAAGAAAGGATACCTCTTGAAAGGTCCACAGAGAAGTTTTCATAAATATTTCATCCAAACAAGAGACGGACATTCATATGCATAAACTGCGATAAAAGGCGACAGGACTCATGGGATGATCTGATATTATACAATATCTATTTGTTTATACACTAATATTTTAAAGTCTTAAAAATATAGGTCGTCGGCTCTCTATTATATTAAAACCTTTTAAATTAAAAAGATTTATGGTTAAAACACTTGCAGAACATACTAATCTACCCAATAATTCATTATCTGTTAATTTATCTTATGAAATCACCTTGATCAAAGTTACATATGCATACATGTAATAACCAGTTAAAGTTTGAGTATATTTTGTTGGAACATCCTGTAAAATGCATCACTGAAACCACATAAAAATAATAATAGGATAATTGATAGTACATTAATACATGTTGCCTAATTAAAATGGCCACTTTTGCTTCACTCATCATCTGGATAAAGTTACGATATTCTACTTTTATTTGGCTCCTCTTTTATTCTAAAATTTCTATTGCATGTAAAAAAGGTACTAACATATTAAAAAGCTTATTGAAATACATTACACGAAGTTACTGTTTATTTTAATCAAAATGTATTTTGTTATAAGGCGTACAAAGATTTTTGTATAAATCAGAAAAAAAGCCAAATTTATTTAAAAAGTCATTTTCAAACTGATACAGTTTCAAAAAGTAATTTCATTATTAATTAAATTATAAACGATCCTCTGATTCAGTGTTCAAGTGGGTATCCATCTTTAAACATAGCTTATACTAACAGATCATATAAATCATCTATCTTTGGCCTCAATCTTACTACTGACAAGAATAAATGTGTTATCATCTTCTTCATATTTCATATTTTTGTTATAACTGTAAGATAAACAAACTTTTCCTTTTTTTATTTTTTCACGTTCGGATATAGAAGTTTCGATAAAATCATGCAAAAGAACTTATAAAATCAGTTCTATACCATACTGCTCATAAATATATGCAAGTATGTTATTTGTCCATTATAAATTATTTCTGTATCATGTCACAGCTCACATTAACTTCCTCCAAGATAAGATTGATCCAAGTAGCGATTGGGGTTGTATAAGCGCCGCTCATGATTCATCTTTGATAACTATCCATCATGTGTTTGTCCGTTTAGAAATTTATTTCTCACAATCTCAGATAAATTTTTACCTCTCATGTAACACAAAAACTCGATATAATTAATTCTCTCAATATCATTGGCATCTATAGACGTTTTAAAAATTTACTTGATACAATTATTGTTATTAAAGTAATTTTTTTTGCAGACCGTTCAATTGTCATTTACATTTACACCGTCCGCTTAGTATTATCGTCTGTATAAAATTTAGTTATTAATTTACCGTGTTTTTATATAATATTTGTATGATAAAAATGCTAATATATCGTGCACCGCTAATATGTTTTGAACAATAAAATTAATCAACGTAGTAGGCACATCATTTTCACGATAATAGTGCATCTGCGTAGCATGTTATTAGAGGGTAAAAAGTTCACCTTTTAACGAACAGAATACTTGTTTTGCAAAATTGTTTGTTCACATACAAGTCATACTAAATCGCAGTCTATCTCTACCTCCCCCAAAACCCTACCTTTTTCAGAAATAGTCTGTAAGACATTTATACTTCTTACTTGCAAGTGTATGAATAGGTAGATAGATGTTACAGGGAAACATTTGCATTTCGTGTTTGAACGGAACGTATTACATTTTATGTAATAAAATATTACTACGTGAATTTTGTTTACAATATGATAATGTGAAAAGGTTATTTTATAAAACTCTGTATTTTTTAAATAAATATCAGAGATCTGTCTGTTTCTAGTTTGGTGTTTTTTAGCTTCTTACAAAAGGTAACAGTGTTTGTTGTTTTAGGTTCACCAAAAGATATAACCAGGACATTTAAGGTATACATACAACTATTTTAATGCTGCACTTCCCTCTAGACGGACAAAGATTAATTTCATTTTTAATTAGTCTTGAAGAAAATAATAGATTATTTTCTGGTTTGCCGACCTACAAACTGTCAATATGTGGAAAAAATTGATAGAAAGAGTAGTTAAAATTTTCGATTAGTTACTTTATTAATTTGCAACGAGAAGAAATAGAAATTGATCATTCTGGTTTTGAGACAAAGTTGCGATATATGAATGAGAATTATTTACATATTCATTTAAAAAACAATTGGTCAAAACGCTTTATTTAACATTGTCTGTCTTTATATTCGACATTCTATGTTGAGTCACCTAATTTGACCATCTTAACTTTTAGTACTTAAAAAGCGACTATGAATTACTATCCGTTTGGATGTAGAAATACGAATAATTGAAAGACGACAGAAATTTTTTTAGACACAAATATCTTGATCTCATACATCATTTCCTCCGTCATCACTTTATCCTCATAATATACTATTGCATAAAAATTATTATTTTGAACTACATATTACATACATGTTTCTTATAGCAAACGATCTTAGAATGAAAAGTGTTAAATTGCTTGTTATACGAGAAAGTGATTCAAATAAAAGCTGCATAATAGGTATATGAAGGGAGGGAATGCATCTTTAACCGTAAGAAATTTAAAAGAATGGGAAACACAAACAATTGAAAAAGAACGAAACGTGATTGACGATTCTTCTCTCGCAAAATCTCTGGAATAGTTGTAGTAGAAGAACGATTACTCGACCATCGCATTCCTCGTCTGTCGTGGAAAAAACGTAGAAGAAGCGCCACTTCTTTTCCTTACTTTCGAGAATCGAGTCGTGGATAAAAGGAGAACAAAAGACAGCGCAGCTTTTGCCCGGGAAACGTGAATGGCATTTATGCCGTGCCCACCACAAGGAACTGTAGCACGAGCGATTTACCACGGGTAAAGTTTGCGAAGAAGAAGCTTGAAATCCATTAGTTTCGTTAACCATCGAGATCAAAATTGACAAACCTGTACGGGCAAAACGTCCTAGTTCTTGTCTTATAGTTAAAGAAATCCGAGTACAATATTGCAATCAAGTTCGGACCTTACATAGTAACTTTGAACAATTAATAAACACTTTGAAAGTACAAACATATATTCAAATACTTTCGGGTACTTTAATTAATCAAGAAAAATGTAGGTGATTTTTCAGACATATTTCTGAGAAAAGTTCTTTACTTTTTATTAGGTAGAGACACGCATGAGTACAACCGACGTATCTTCAAAGCAAAATGGAAAATCGTCAAATTGGCTGGAAAAGCTGCTAAGACATATGATGGCAGTTCATTTTTCTACGATTATAATTTTTGGGGCAGAATTCTTTTGCATTCACATATTTATTCGTAAAGTTACTTATTATGTTTCGATTTGGAAGGTGATATAGCCATTGACATGAGTTTCATGATTTTTTTTTGTTTTTTTAATTCGGAAGGCTGCACTGGATTTTCAGAATACATTGCCTTTTCTACGTTCGATTCTCTCTCTTCATGTTCTTACTATAAGTACAGCTATTTATGTATTGAGCATCTTCCTAACTGCGTTCACTCGGAATATCATTATTCCATAATGAATAAAATACAATATTTTTACATATAATATCTGTATTACATAGAATTTATCTATAGTATCAATATATCCTGCCCAATTGCCTTACATTTTTCAAAAATAAATCATAGTTACGATTTTTGTAAGCAATATTTCCATCCACTGAATCAAACAACGATAATGTTTTAGCCGAATAATTTCAATGAGATACTGTATGTAGAAAGATGTCACAGACAAAGTTAAATATGTAATATGTAACAGACATATAATACAATAAACGAACGGAGAATTGCGTTATATTACGGCGATACAGGTAATTAAATATTTATGTGTAAACGACGCAAACGAATAATTGTAATAGTAAAAATAATTTTGAAATTATTCGACTGGTCGAAACGTGTGCAGAACTCTCGCGCTTAGATATTAATAAGTTATTAAGTAATGCAGTGAACATCTTCATCATAACGTAAAATTATTTTATAATTTCATTTTCCCATAAATTTTTTATTTCTCGACAGAAAGCTTTTGTAGATATATTTGACGATATTTCAGAGAATAAACGTTTTTATTAAGAAGTAAGGAAATTGTACAGAAATCAAAAGATGTAATATTTACATCAAATGATTACAATATATAGTTAAGAGTATTATACAAAAATAAAAACAAATACTTTTGCAGGAATAAAAACAACTATTAAAAGCAAAACGCTCCACTAAAGATTTTCAAATAAGGAACAATTAAATAATGAGACTGAACCTAACTATTAGCTTATTGATGTTTATGCATTTATGATATATTGAAGTCTGCAATGTAAATGTAACTCCGTATTATCTATAGCCCATAAGATGTCGTACATTAAGTTATTTATCGATACTTTACAGATTTCGATATGTCCTAACAAAGATAAAAGATGATCACAATCATAGAGACCGAACATTGCTGTTTATCCGATTCAACATTGACCCGATACCATTTTTATTCGTGGATACCGTAGTTGCGATAAGGAAAATTGCATCTTCTTTAACCGATTCTTTAATCGCCAATAGAACTCTAGAGACCTACAAACAACGTGTTGAATATCTTCCTCTAAACATCGAGTGTGTTTTACTCGAACAAAGGGTCTTAAGAACATTGTAAAATAGGGTGTTTTCTGTAGCGTGTAACAAAGCCGATCGATTTTTGCGCGTAACATCGGGTTATTTTAAACGAATCCACCAATAGTCGTTAGTCTAACCTTTCTACAACGTTAGTATGAAATTGAATGTGATCGTGAGTCATTCTCACCTAATCGCATTCTCCGTTGGTCGATGTTGATTCACCTTGTCCGACGAGGAGGTTCTCGTAGTTCTCGATTTCACGAGTCCGTAGGACGTAGTACACACACATACACAAGCGAGCGCGAACTCGAAGGGGGTCACTCGAACGATTGAGAGCCGTGATCAGCGCACGCTCCGTAAGGACACTCTCGCCGTATCGTATTAATGAATGACTAGACAGCGGTGGAACTATGAATGAACTCCGCATAGCGATAGAGTACTATACGGGGTGTTCCCGCGACACGTAGTGGGAGGATGATGATTCAGCGTGAGAAAATAAATCGAGAATATGGAACGAAATATGTAGGTATGAGATATCGTTTTCGGCGAATAGACACCCGCAAAATTCCTTAAATATATTTGGAATAAAATTTTTTCGACACATGACAGCTTACGTCGACAATTTCTTCTCAGTTGGCTTTAGTCGTAGGGCAATTAACATTAACGTTGGAACTACAAATCAGACAATATCACTGGTTTCAGATTTCAATTTTTATATTATAAAATTTTGTTGGACTTTATATTATACTTTGTCGGGACAACCTATGGTTATGTATCTTAGTTGATGTTTCAGTATTTACCTATATTTATTTTTCACTCCACTCTCAATTTAGGAGAAAGTGTGTATTTAACACGAGTAGGTCTAGTTTTAAACACGTACCTTATTGTAACAAATACAGTAGTTTAGTAGACTTTTGAAAATTATTTTTAATATTCATGTGATCATGCTTGTAATTATTGAATGGCAGTTCTTAGTATAAAAATCATTGTATACGCTTCGCATTTAAATTTAAAAATAAGTGGTTACCAAGCGTTCGTAAATGCAGTATTAAAGATTTTTAGTGATCTGAAACATGTATGAAAATTTCGTTATACTATTGCTTAATATATACCAGATTAATGCTCACTATTCAAAATTAAAATCATTATTCTATCATTAATCCTAGATACAAATAGATAAGATATGACAAACAGAAGCAAACAGATTGAAAATGATTTAATTAATTTTAATCCGAATTAACTAATAATTTAATCAAATCTGAATTACCATTTAACTATATTATGTAAATTGAAATTAATGACAGTAAATAATTCATTTAAATGATATTAACTACCAACAATGTTTGTCAATAACTTTGGAACAAAATGTTTATAGTTGATCAGTATGGAATATTTTGTTTTATTCTTACTTTGGAAATATACTGCTATGCAATTTTGGGGAAAACCCTGACACATTGTAAAAATTAACACGTTGTAGGCGTTTTCCACTGTCGACCAATAAGATTCCTCTTGCAGTGACTTGCACATCGTCTAATACGATTACGTCTTGGCACCGGTTTTTTCTTGGAAATTTATTGACGTGTGTCGATTACATGGATAAAAGTCATCTAACACGGGAGATATTACTGTACGTTATTGGTTTACAAATGCGTTTACGCCAACACCTCCGAATCGAGGTGCTTTTACTTTCCACGTACTTTACGTAATTAGAAATGCATTTTAATTAACAGGTGTTAAATAATGACTGCCACCAAACAATTAGGTAGCTTCCGAAATTGTGTGGGCACTTCTTTAAAGCAAATAAATAACATACATATTAATTAAGTTTCACGGAAAGAAATTTTATTAAAAAGTGTTAGTAATAGGTTGTCGGCAATTGACAACCGCTTTTAAACTTGTTAGCAACTAAATTATTATTAATTAATAATAATACTTTGCTTGCTATTTCATATTCAGTTTTAATGGTGAGTTGTTAAGTTATAAACGATAGGTGTAACTAAAGAGTTATTAAAAATATTAATTCTTTGTTAAAACGAGTGTTATTATAGTGTTGTAGCAAACTGATAAGGTACTAAATATAACTTATCAGTAACACTTTGCCGTAATTATCACTATTAAGGAACTATATCACATTTCTGTTATTAAATATTAGCTAACTGGTTTTATCCGACAGTTATTCTTTAGTTTACATGAAGGATTACTACGTTATTACGTGTAATGTAATAACAATATAAATATTCGATTATTTGTTATTATTTTTCAACCTAACACATAATATTAATATAGAATATTATGTTAGTATTACATTTTAATAGTTGGAACAAGTGTTATATATAAAGCAATTATGTCAGTTGTATAGCGAAGTTTACAATACTACGAAACTACTGCAACTACTATTGTATGTTATACGGATAATAACGGTATTATTAAAGAAGTGTGAGATTATACTACGAAGATAGTGTAAAATTATTATGTTAATCTTTCAACCGAGCATGAACTCGTCATTCGACTGATCAGTATTCAACAGATAATATATTTGATCTTTGTTTTTAAACGGATTTATATGTCTTTATTAAGAATGGAATATATTGTATTTATCTATTGTGAATAGGATTAATCTATTGTGTTTCTGTTCAATTGTTTTTACTTACAAGTGTAAGAGAATCATTTTTGTTGATAAAAATATCGCCAGGATAATAAGTTAAGATGCATAATTGTGAATAAATGTTCGAAGATGTGACATTATAAACTGTGAAATAAAAAGTTGAACAATGCTTTTATAAAATGTAATCGATTCAAACATTAAAACGTAATATCTAATATAATTTTTCTTACTTATTCTCTGCCGTGTCTGTACCATTTTAGTGTCAGATCTATATCGATTTCGAGTTGTTAGCAAAGGCACTAAAATAATGTATATTTCTTCCGTTTCTTAATCTTTGTTGAATCATCCGACCGTTTCTTTTAGGCAATTACCTTGCCGCGATAACTTTTATTAATTATATCATTATTAAAGGTAGCGGTTGTTTATTTAATTCTAGATCAACGACACGTTACACATTTTTTACGATACGTTGCACATGGAATTCGTTTGCAGATGTTCGATATTTTAAAGCAACCGAATCGTACCAATTCTGGATACGTAATATTTGTTGTTTCACAAATTCATATTTTTATTCCTAGAGTTGATTTTTGAAAATAAACGCGTTTCTTATCATTGAATGTGTTAAACACTGACACGTAAATTCCAATGCGCATGGTCATTGTTTTCATTACGTATAATAAGAGACAGGTGGATTCATTTGTATAAAGTTACTTTGTTAAGCAAAGGACACAAATTAGTGATAAATGGCCCAATTTATGACAATATCAGTCAATTTTATGTACAGTAGTAAAATAGTAGTACAGTAGTATAGTAATATGTACACTAAAGTAGTAAAATAAGAGAATAGTAAAATAACAGTATATTTGCACAGAAGTAGATTTAATGAAATAGTAAAGTTGTACAATAATAATATATATAGTAGTAGTATTCTTACATGTATAATGGAATAGTGAAGTAGTAACGTATACAGATATGGTGGAATAATGGATTGTAACGTAGTTGTAAAGATATATTATACGATAAAATGGTACGAGGGCGGATCAAATATGAACGAGACTTTTCTTTCTGAACTTGTTTGTTTAAGGGATTACCTTAATCGGATTACCGTTTCTAGAATGGATTATTAGGAATGTTTGGAGCGTGGAAAGCAGATCGTTATACGGTTCAGATAAGTTTGGTGATAGTTTTCGCGATGTCAGAGAAACAAGTGCTCGTTTCAGTTGTGCAACGCATAATTATTAAATTTCTCACCCACGAAGATGTCAAACCAACAGAAATTCTGCAGGGATTGACTATACAATTCAAAGACCAAACGCTGTCAAGGGCTCGCGTGTTTGCTTGGTATAAGAAATTCAAGGGAGGACGTAAACGGGTTGAAAATGTGGAGTAATGTACAGGAACGAAATAATATAGTTCAATTAACAGTATTTATTATCAGATGCGTAAGTGTTGGCAACGGTGTGACAAATATTACAAAAAACTAAACTCGAGAAAACCGTAACAAACACAACGCGTAAGGATAACAGCAAAACTAAAACTGAGCGCCCGGGCCGTTTTCCCAAGGGTTTTTATAATGAGTCCTAAGGGCGGAAAAGCGGGGGAAAAGCCCGCGCAAATTTCAGCGGGAAAACAACCGCGTCTCCAGAAAAACGCGCGAAAAGTAAGCACCCAAGTGCTCGCCAGATGCCAACGGTAAGACGAACATTTCGAGAAACTTTCACCTTACCGTTGCCAACCAAGACCGCGGCAAAGCCGCTACAAAAATATGAAACATGATCGCCGTCCTCGAACCAGCATCACGTCGAGGAAGATTCGCACGATTCGTGACCTTCTCGAAGACGATCGACGGCTGACAATTTCCGAAATTGTACAATAAATGCTGCATATTATTATGAGCTGTTAAGGGAGGTAAAGGTCGCTTTTCGGTCCAAAAGACGTGACCAACCGATTCGAGACGTCATTCTCCTTCGCGATAACACCTGGCCACATACTGCAGCTTTAACTTGCCGAACCTTAGAAAAAATGATATGGACACGACTTGGTCACCTTACCTACAACCCTGATCTGTCGGCATACGATTTCCATCTCTTTCGACTGCTTAACTCCTTGCACTATGCTTCATTTGGCAAATGCGTCAGACATAATGAAGTGTTCGGTGCTACAACTATAAGATAACTGAAAAAAGTTCGACTGTCAAGACTATTTTGCATTCAGCTATCCTCAACTGTGAACATCGAAATTAGAGTGAAATTGAACATTCAAACGTGTTAAAAATATAAACGAAGTTTACCGTATTTGAACTTCGAGTGCGTCACGAGTGTAACTCGTTATTATAGTGCAAGGGGTTAAAGAAACACTAGGAGGACAACGATTCCAAGACGATGCGATGCAGTGGTGGAGTCCTTTGTGCGCAATTGGCTCCTGGCACAACATTCTTCATTTTACGATACTGGAATCCAAGTCTACCAATCCGCTGGGAGGAACGCATTAACAAAGCAGGAGATCACATTGAAAAATAATATGTGCTTGGCAATTTTATTACACCGACTAAAATTATTTTAAACATACAGTCTCGTTTATATTTGATCCGCTCTCGTAGAACTGATGAAATGATAAATAATTCTAATAATTGTGTTGAACGTCCTGTTACCTTTATCCAAATAAAATTTATAATATTTAAGTAAGAGATTTTCTTATTACGACTTGTCCCCTCGTTCCTTTTAGTTCCTATTAATTATTTGTTACGTAACTTTAACTTAAAATATGCATTTTATATTCTTAAAAGTGACAACAATACAATTATAATAATGAACGAATATTATGTACTCACAATATTTATTTAGTAAGAATGCTAAAATATTTCAATTTTATAATGTATTGAAGAAACTTGTTATAACAAATTATTATTATTAACACCACGCAATATTTGTAATAATTTTCTTAATTATAAGATGCTGCTAATGATAATTTTCATAATTATAATTATGTTGCATATTTATGTTGTATGCAAGAACTAATGAAATATTATTTTATTTTCTTAGCTTTATTACATAATGTTACAGGATACATTTTACTCTCTTACATCTTGTGGTTCGAATAATTTATTGTTACCGATTGCTTACGTAATGGGAGGAATAAACCCCAGGGTTCCCCAGGTTCTAGGTACAGGAATTTAGGCTGAACATTGATGATTCAATCATACAATACGTTTCCATTTATACAATACTATTATTTTATCGAGGGGCGGGGCCATTAAAATGGTAATTACTTTTGTAGTCCTTCGAGGAACTTATAAATAAAATTACCTGAATGTTGATGTAATAGTTCTCGAGAAACAATAAGACATACGTACCTAGAAAGATACGAGGGAAAGAGGAAAATCCGGTTGATATAATGTATAATAAGAGGAAAGAATATTTCAAATTTTAGAGCACTTGATACAACTGTTTAGACTGTGTTCCTTTTTTGTCTCTAAGGAAAGTGTCAATTCCTGGAATTGTATAATTGCAATTTCATAAGAACGTCCTAATTGCAAGAATGGAATAGATTTAGTATCAAATTATAACAGTGTGCTGTGTGAATACACCAAAAATATAATTGAAGCATTCTAACTTTTATTTTGTTTGCAATATTATTCAATTACCATTGTGAAGTCGAGTTTCCTCATTTCCATATAAATATAATATTATTTTAAAATCTATACGCATTATTTTTATCTTTAAATCGTTCACTTATCTAACGGTCAAGTGTAATTATAATAATTCTCTTTCTTATGAGAAACCGCACTTGCAGTCAAAACGGTCATTTTAATATATATGTATATTAAAACAAATTCATTTTAAGGACATAATAGAATAACTTTCACCATTAAACATTGAAATTTTTATAGATATAATCATCGCTATAAAAATACATAAACTTCTTAAAATGTTCCATTATATGTTTAAAATAATACTTCATACTTGTTGATATCATTATGAAATGATATTAACAAGCGGCGAAGAATATCCATTTTTCAAAGTAGTATACCTTACAGTTTTGAATCGTGTTTTGATTACTTTTAGAATTTTAACTGTTTTTATTCTAACAACAAATTATTATTAGAAGTGATTTTTCATCACTAAATTTAAAATTAACATTATAATCCGGATTTGATACATCATAACTGCCAATACTATTAACTTGTTATCAGGATAATATGTTTAACAGTTAAAATGGTCGTGCGTATTTTATGTAACCTTTAAATATTATTTCCCGCCTACTCTCAGCGTTTTTTTATTTTACATTATTATATATCTTGCTTTATACATTGTACCATGTAATATTACATAAATTAAAATTACGTAAGCAAACATATTTTCTAAAAAAGTTTCTTTTTGTAAAGTTCCAATTTCTAATTTATGATATTTTATAGAAACATGGTTGTTTTATTTTATCGAAACCACACACAAATAATACAATTTTTGCACTTATAATCGTATTAAACATTCTCTATAGTTTTTCAATTTTTATTATTGTATGGATCGAAAATGTGCATTTTAGAGAAATCGCTTACTTTTCGAAGTAGAATACGTAAAATTGACTCAAAAATTATAATATGATAATATCAAAAGTTACGAAATAATTTACCTTTAAGGGTTTATAATTTCTAGGCGTCTTAAACAAAAAGTAAAATTTCAAAATTTAATAAAATCACAAAACGTTAGAAGTAATTAATCTTCGCGTAAGGCATGAAATAATCGAAACACCATTGCGTTCACGATAGAAAACATAAAGGTGGGAAAAATTACGACTTTATACGGTCAATACAGAATTTATACTTCGACTTAGCAACTGTTGTGCAAAAAAATGATAAAATATTGGACCATTATCTGTTCGATTATACGACTGTATCATGTTAACAGTAAATTAATACTTGATGAATCACGTCCGTATATACTTAACTATCGTCCGCCGTTATTACATCTACGTGTGCAATAATAATTATTACTCCAATTGCGATCTATCACAGACATTCCTACGCCTGGAGAATATTTTACTATTGCCATTTGAAATGGTTCTCGCCGAGAAACAAGTAGTTATTTACGTTTAAAATTCGGAGCAAGGAGACATTAACCGTTGCACTTCAAGGCAGATCGGGTGATGCAAGTGACACCGAACTTTGCGTGTTTCTGCGAGAAGAGTTGTAATCATGAAAACACGAAATCGTCGATGTTCCCGTTGTTTTTCAAATCGGGTCGATCCAACCACGACCAACATCCGTCGAAAATTATTGATAACATCGTTGTTTCTTGTCGTCGCGGATCCAGACCGTCCCCGGACAACCGTTGGTCAAGGACTTTCGGTTACAAAGTCTCCCGCTGGTAATCCAGCCGAATCGGGACCGGTTGGAAAGTTAATTAAATCATTCGGTACACCAATACCATCGCGTCTAATATAGAACCTTCCTGACTGCCTTAATTAAGCACGTCGAATTATCTAAACGAGTTTCGCGCGTGCTAAAATCCGGCGAATATTCGTGGATGTTCTTAACACTTGATGACTGCACGTTGAATCTATGATTATTGTAATTCCACATTTCTTTGTATATATTTTAGGATTATTAGTAGGTGAATTATATTTCCATGTGTTATTTGACGTGCGTCGCAAAGTTACTAATATCTGAGTAAATAAAAGTGGAATGAACAATAAGATGAGGTATAATTGCATGAAAACTAAAGCTTGAATGGGATGAATATACGACATTGACTAACGACGTGTTAACGTTACACAAAAATCATAATATAAAGAAACGCAATTAAAATTGTCCTTTTGTACGTGGTATATTAATGATTAAATTAGAATACTTTTATAGAAATACAAAATTAGTAATAAAATCGAAATTGCATCAAAATTTGTTTCTAATCTGATATTTAAATTGTATTGTTCCGTTGTATGGATTGTAATTGCAGATAAAATTTTAGAAGAAAGAAATTAAATTTTTTAGTAGGCATTCGCGTAAATATTAAATTCCAATTATATACTTGACATCTATACATTGGGAAATAATAAATTATTAAGCAGTTGCACCCATAAAAATTGTACTTATTTCATTACTTTAATCAATTTTTGCGTATTTTACTTGTCACCTTCAGAAGAATGTTATTATGCTACAGAAAATATCAGCAATTCGTTATTAATCGATTAACAATTAAATGCTTCAGTTTACAATTTAGATTTTATATGAATTGATTACAAATTTAACTAATATAATCGGGACTGATTATCAAATCTTTTAATTGAAATCGTTAATTGTCAATTACTATGAATGTTGTACATCACTGCCCATGCGGATACTCATACATCAATAAAGTTTTCAATCTTTATACTGATTTGAAATCACTGAATGTTATTCATAAGTAAGTATAAAATATCTGATAAATCAATAAATAATTTACAAATAATTTACAATATTTCGTTTGTCGCGTAAAAACAAGCAGATTCATTACAAATGTTCGTAAAATTGATAATGTATGCAATTTTTACGAATTTTATCAGTACATATGTGATACGACATGTCATAGCCAAGATGAATATTTGTAGTGAGCGTTCTTATGACAATACTTATTAATTCTTTCATCTCTAAGAACATATGTATGTAATACCTCCTTGAAGTGTGGAATTTGGTTATTAAGAACAGACATAGCATACTACATATGTGACATAATGTAGAAAGAACTATATGTTTCTCATTTGAGGATCGGTTTTTAAAAAATTTGAGTTAATGATCTCATGATTTTATCTGCATTTGTTCTCCTCATGTTTAGGCTGTACCAATAAACAGCGTAAGTACTATTAAAAGAACTGATAATACGTTTATTAAACTCAGATATTTCGCTTATTTATACGGATATTATTAAATAAATTGGTCAAAATAACATTCATATAAACGCGCAAAAGAACGAATCTGGTTTCATTAAAGAAAGTGTAAAAATCATACGGAGAAGACCTTAAATCGTTGGGTTTTAGTACTCCGATTTGCATATTTAGAACTATAGAAATCTGAAAATTTAAAGATTTGTGAAGTTGAGGATTTGGATATATGGGAAATTTGATAATTTGAAGTCTTTGAAATTTGATCATTTGAACATTTTTTTTATGTGTTTAACGTCGCATTAGCTGCTTGGTTATAAGCGATGCTCGATAGTTCTTCTATGAGTTCGTTACAGTATTTGGTTATACAATTTGGCTTCTTTTATGAACTTTAACAAGTCATGTTTTTCCTTCTTTCAAGTTGTCCTTGATGAGTGGTTTCAGATGGTGCTTTTGCCCAAGCGTGTCGTATTTTGGGCAGTATAGAATAAGATGGTCGACTGTAAGTCGTATATAACATTGTTCGCAATTAGGGGCTAGTTGACCTGTCAAATGGCGTGCGTGGGTGACTTTGGCATGTCCTATTTGAATGCGACTGATTACTACTTGGTCTCTTCTGGATATTTCAATGTCTGGTGCTTGAGTTTTGAAAAAGATCTTGTTGATGTTCAAGAATCGCGCAGATGCTATTTGTCTCCATTTTGATTCACATTGTGGCCTTAGTTCCTCTCGGACCATTTTCACTGTATCTTCGAAACTTAGTTGGTTAAGTTCGATGGATGGGGAGATTATTACGTCTCTAACTGCCTAATCAGCCTTTTGATTTCCTGATTATGTTGTTGGTAATTATTTAAATGTGGGTTGGTTGTGCGGTTTCTTTTTTTCTTCTTCGTTGTCTGTTTTGTAGTCTGTTGTATTTTGGGTGCTTCTCGGTAATACATTGCCTGCTAGCGATATTGCTTGGAATGTCATGTTATTTCATAATTTTTTGGCTAATATGAGGATACTATTTTTAATGCTCTTTCCGCTTAAGTGAGGATGAGTTGTGATTAACAAATTGATTAAGGCAGGTATGACCTAAGTGTGATTTTGCGTTTTTTTAATGAGGTCACCAACTCATATTTTTAACTGGATCAATCATTATTTCAATATTGTCGATTAAATCGTGTGTTACTTTTAGACGCCTGTTTATCATTGTTTTGTTCTGGGTTTTTGCTGGTTTCATGGTGATAGTCAGCATAGTTACTTATGGGTGTTGTTGGAATGGAGGGTGTTTTGTTCGAGGTTACTTGAGTTGCTCGTGGTTGTACTTGTGGAGAGTGCTCATCTGGGGCATGTGTTGATATCATTGTTTGGTTGCGTGGTTCTTGTTTGTAGTTGTGCAGCAAGTGAGCTCACTGTGTTGGATTCCATTAGTGTGGTGAGGTTCTTTAATTCGTTTTGTTTGGGAAGTGTTTCAATGTTTGAGGTTATGGAAACTGATTGTGAGTCTGGAGGTTGTTTGTTCATTGTTTTGTTATGTGTCCTTCTTTTTTGCATATGAAATATCCCATTTTTTCGGTTGACACGAACATACGGTATTGGGGGTTGTCATAATTAACTAGGAAGGAATTTGGGATTCTTGATGCGTCTTCTGTATTAACGGAAATCTGTCTCCAAAAGCTCATAACATGACTAAGCCCTGGTTCTTGGATCGCATCTCTTAGGAAGGTTAATTTGGAGTTTAATCTGATGTTATTTTGGGTCAAAATCTTTTCGATGAATTCATTAGGTATGCGCGGTGTTACGTTGGTAGGTTCTATTCTTTGAGGTGAGGTGATTAGTGGTCTGATTACGGTACTGGTATTCTTCACGGTTATCGCGGCATGTTTTGATAGGAACTGGTGAGTTTGTTTACTGTCTAGATATGTATAAATACGGTCGTTTGCAGACCGGGATTATACATCGTATAGCTTGTTTCCCGGTTATTTCGCCTATTGCAGTCGCGTAATCAGTAATGGATGCTTCTACAACACTGTCAGCTATGATAGCTGAATCGTTACTTGGCTATACGTTATTCATTATTACTGTTCCGCATGTTGATGCGGTGTTAGCCTTTTCGGTTTTTTCCATACTAGTTGTTGAACTGTTTGTGTCAGGACACCTATGGGCAGGGGACTCTATGGCTTTATCCTGCCTCATCCACTTTTGGGCAGAATAATATTCACATGATGCACTATCAGACAAGAGGTGTTCACTTGCAAGCAAGTTGCTTGCGGTTTTAGGTGTTTGCTACGTGTCACTCGAAATCGTTTGGCACTCGCGCACGTCAATATAAACACATGCGAACGCTTTGAAAGCTCGATGTAGACTGTATTTGAAAATTCAGAAACTTGAAAACATAAGAATTTAGAAATTTAATGCGTTGAAGGTTTAGGCGTTGGAGACTTCCAGAAAATGTAGAAACTTGTGGATACAGAATAATTATGAATTTCAAAATTTGAGAATGTGTAAACATTTTCAAATGAACATATTTATGTTTATCTAAAGAAAGTCCGCATTTAAAAAAAAAAAGACAAAAATACATATATTATATGGGATAAATTATTTGACATGAAATTTGATTTGAATAATTAAGAATTCGAGTGGGTATTCGAAGATAACTGATGAAATCAAATTTAATCGAAATAAAATCGTATAATTTCATAAATAATAATAATTATGAATTACAAATTATTCATTACTTTTGAATACTTAAATATAATTCGAAAAGTTTATTCCAAGAATTAAAAATAAATTTTTATATACAGAACAAGTCACTCTTGGTTTCGTAATACTTTCATTTTATTCCAAATTTCTCAGAAAATTATTCGAAATAATGTCCACTTCTGACATATAAACATCGACCTAATTATGTGCTTGTGATCGTGCAGACCATTTCT
This sequence comes from Coelioxys conoideus, assembly GCA_947623535.1. NCBI lineage: Eukaryota > Metazoa > Arthropoda > Insecta > Hymenoptera > Megachilidae > Coelioxys > Coelioxys conoideus. The sequence goes on along the minus strand of OX392457.1, from coordinate 4,912,235 downwards.
GGTTCGATGGTAGGCACCGTTTTAACCCGCATCCGTTAATTCAACCTCGGAAACTTTTCCATTCTCGCTGATTTACGATAGCAACATGTAGTCCGTGCAAGATCCTCGCGTGCATCCTTCGGAGAAAGGCGCTGGACTCGCACGAACACTAAATTTCTCGGAAGCGTAAACACGAGAAAGCGAATGTGACAAAACAATAGCAACAACTTAACTCCGAATCCCATTCTTCCAATCCATTGGATCGTAGAAATTCCGTTAGAATCTGAAAATTCTGACCTCTCCCCATTATCCCTCTGCATCCTTAGTTAATCTTACCGGGGATGTTTTGACGAGTACAGTGTCGCGATGCCTTTGAAGGCGGTGAGAAAGAACACAGAAAATACGTGCGAACCTGGAACACGAACAAGTCGGTCGGCCGGGTCAGTCGGTTTCTCAAACGCATCCCTTATCTGATCTGCGGTCCCGAGGCATAAGCATATAATGCGGTACACTGGCGATCGTGTTGTCAAAGTCTATCTTCGGGTTCGGGTACCCCGTGGCGAATTCGACCATTGTTGAACCCGTTTCGGGCTCTACCTTCTAAGAAAAAGAAAGAACACAACGGATCGACCTGCTATAACTTATTAATATCTGGAAGAAAGTTCCAGCCTTAGGCAAATCCGACTGCGAGGGACTGCGACTGACATTTCCGCGGATTCCCACAGGATACACCGGTCGCCATGGTAGACAAACAGCAACGAGATCTTCGATGGAACGCGGCTGAAAGATGCAAACACGCCGCAGGCATTGTGGTGTATTTCTCGACAGGTGCAGATCCATCTTCCAGGAAGCATCCTGCACCACTTTGTTAAGGAACAATTCCGCGAGAAACGGGCACCGTTTTTGTAAAAGAATGCCTGGCGTTCGATGTACACGCGTAACGAGTAAAAAGTCCGCGGCTTCGACCCTTTGTTCATTCACATTTCTCTACCGATTGTTTTTACTCTGGTCATTTGACGAGCGAGAACTGGCGAATGAAATCTTTCCGAATCCAATTAATTCTTTTTTGAATTTCCAGCTAATCTGTCTTTTTTCCTTTAGTAAAAATATTAGATCCAGCATCCAGAAAAAAGTTTTCTGTCTAGTGAAAAGATCGGCATGCACTGTTAAAATATTAATATTTTCAAATAACTGGAACGATGTTACGATGTAACTCCATTGAAGTATTGTTGAATACCGTAAAGAAATACGTATATCACAAAATAAAAACAAATAAGACAGCGCTCATAGATATATCATATATTGTACATTTGATTAATCAATTTCATGCTACCGATGCAACAATATTTAATTACCGAATATTAATCATAAATTAACATTGGATGTAAGAATACTATCATCAGGTTTACGGAACCCGTCAAATTGACGGATGTTAGATTTCTTGTTTTTAATTACTAAAATTATTAAAAAGCTTCTGTCAAAATGCACGTTAACTGTCATCGAGATAAAAAACCTTTCTATTAATCTTTCTATTATCAATCATTGGCTTATTTTTATTGTTCATTTTCAATTTAGTCATACGTGGCCATACAACGTTCATAAATATAGTGCTATCTATGTACATGTTTCACATGCACATATATAATTATCTGTTTCAAAATTTAGTTCTTGGAAAAAGATATTCGCCGAAACTTGTTGATTCGTTAAAATAAATATAAATTTTCGATCATTTCATAAAACAAGGTTTATGTCTTATGAGAATGTAATTTTGCTATTTTTGTAACTCATATGTCAGGTAACTCTTGCAAAATCTATAACTTATTACTGAAGTAGTTAAATTATGTATTGTTTTAGACGCGATAAATATTTGTATTCAAAGATAGAAAAGATCAACAAGCTTTTTGGAACACGCTGTATAACACGTTGGAGAGTTTACAAATTAGCTGTGGTTACGAGATGCCTATACACGAGCGTCGGCGAAACGCTAATCACAGTGATTGCAGGGGAGTGTAAATCGTCGGTGAGATATTCCGCGTAATTGGTTCAGCCCCTGTCAATCAGTGTAGCTACCGGACGATGTCAACCTGACAATCTATACGGCACGTAAACGTGCGGGATGTACACACGTATTTTCGCAAGGTATCACCTACCATGCCTGTTCGTGGAATCTATTACGTACCATACCCTGATCCAGTCCTGCCACGGCTGTATTTCTGGATTTTCCTTGGTTCAACGTGAAGGGAAAAGTGAAAGATTATGTGCAATTAAATAGAACGGTACTTTCAATAGAAAAGATTGTTTATACAGAACTGTTTATCTTACAGACACGTGCGAACAGGTTACAAGGATTTTGTACTACATTGTACGAAAAAATCGGTATTACACTTAGCGATGGAACCTAGTTCCATATTGATTTTGGATTAACTATAATACAACAATTTCACTCCATTACTACTTGCGCCGAAAGTTATATTTTATATATGTATAGTACATCGTTGGAAAAACTATATGTTCACCTTACTGTGGATACTGATTTTATATTATAGAATTAATGAACCTGAAGCCTCAAACGGTGCAACCGAGTTAATTGAGCTGCTCAGTTGAAAAAGTGATCAAATTCACAAAGTAGAAGCGCTATTTATTTTCCATAATTTTTATCATTTTAATTCTAATCAAATGATTTGGGACAAACAGTATATAAAATTACAAAGTGGAGTTAATTGGTCTCGGATTGACGCAATGGTATCCCGTATCTGTGAAACATATCCAATGATATTTTAGCTGAAGTTAAACGTATAAATTTTAAAGTGAAAGAATTGTGTACACTGACAAATAATATTTAAAAGAATGGTAAATATGAAGTACAATTTAAATTATCATTATATCGACAGCTTGTCATACTGCAGTGAATCGGCAAACTTGACATCGTCGTGAAAATTGATCTAAATCAACGTACGTAATTATAAAAGCAAGTATGTCAATTGATTTAGAAATAAGACATGATCCAAATTATTTAAATGAAAACGCACAATTCTCCCCAGTTTGCATCATTTAAAGTTGAAGTTTGTTATAAAGTGTTTCGTGTGCGATCTGTTAAATTATGTAGGATTTATCGAAAACATTTAATAATATACATACATATGTATGTATTGTTTACATGCTTAATACATTATCAGGTGGCGTGGCTCATAATAGTATCACGTAATTATGGCTAAGTAAAGTATTACAACGTTTTTAGAATAATATAAGGAAGGAATTAATTTTACCATTAAAATCATTCTTACATAATAAAGGCAAAATAGTTGAAATTCTAATTTAATATAAAATAACATACTACATAGACTTTTACTGTAATGTAGGAACTATGTAGTTATTAGTTTTTTATTGCCATATATTTAATTGCGTTATAATACGAAAGTTTTGATGATATTTAATTATTTAAAATTGGTGTTGTGCGATTTTTAACACTTCACTTCAACATAATGAAACTATAGTAAATAACTTACCCTAGTTAACTTTCCATATCACTTCGAGTAGCTTTCCACGGTCGTACGTTTTGTCTTTTTCTGCTATTATAATTGTACAATTTTCATATTAAGACTTACTTCTTCTATCTTAATATTGAGATTATCAAACCGATTTGCGGTTTTCTTTATTATAAATTACATCATTTATTAAGATATTTTTGTTTTTAAGTTTCACTAAAGTAATACGAACTTTAATAAAAAAGAAAACTTAGGAAGTTTCATGTATTTTTTTATCATATTCGTCACTTTGATCCATAAATTTGATCAAAATTAAAACAAAATGATTTTAGAAAGCAATATAAAAATGTATTAATAAATTAGAAGAGATAATGGCATTTTTAATTAATTCCACGGAATTATAAGCATTCAAGATCAGAGTTAGATTTTAAATATCAAAAAATCCTGAATACCAATTTGGGTCAGAACTATTTTGATCCAAGATTGCACACTAACGAAATGGACCAAATAACATTCAATATATCAGAGAAACACAACGCTATGAACACATGATAAAAGTTTGTTTAGCAATTAGAAGAAATATCAGTAAATGAAGATATTATGTTACATATTATCATGTCCGATATTATGTTACAATCGTGATGTACCCTATGATGGCACGTTACTCGAAAATGATGCTTTGACTGCAAAAACATTGAATAAGATAAATGATTTTTTATTGTACTTATGATATAACTGTGCATATAAAAATATATAATGCAAAACAAATGCATGCCGCAAAACGTGTTCAATAGATCGAGAACCAAAGCTGTTTCGTTAAACTGCACCGAATTATAGTTCGAAAACAGCAAAAAAGAACAGAATGTCTATTAAGTAAACAGATAGTAGAAACTGTTAAATAGTGTCGAATTGAACATCGCGTAATCCGTCGGCCCCGAAAGTAGAGGCGTCTGAAGAGCTTTAAGGTCATTATCGTTTTTGCTTTCTAAATTAAATTGTATTTATCTGTTTAAATAGCAATCAATGAATTTGTTTATCCTGTGTAAAGGAGCATACATTAAAGTACTCATTGTTAGATAAAAAATTTATTAATGTAAAATATGTTTCAACTTCAGTTTTTTAACATTATTATGTTTGACTTTATTTACGCTGCAATACTCCTGTTTTGCTGTTTGTATCTCATTGTATGCGTGATTATTCTAATACCGTATCTACTAATAAAAATCGATGTTAACTCTTTACTCGAGAGTAATAGATTACACGTGTCAACTATTACCTGACCTCAAGTATGTCTCCAATAAGTTACAATAGATACTTCATAAATCGGTTATAAAACTTCATACAATAGAAGCTTCCATATAGAGAAAAATTGACTGTATTGGCTGCTTTCGACACTGCTCTAAAGCCTGCCACTTGAAGATTGAATTAAATGACAGGTGTGAGTCGTCTGCGAGTACTGAAGCTTAAATTTCAAAATTTTCGTAAAGGTAACGAGCGCTGAAAGACTTTTAAACAATGGTATATATGTATAGGTGCTGATAACTTACATAATTAGATAAGAATCATTCGACTGAATCGAATGTGGGAGAGCCTGTTGTTGGCAGTTTCGAGTGCAGTCAGTACGAAGCGTAACTGTATCCCTGATACGTCGGGCTTTGTTTCTTACTCATAGATTTAAACCTTGGATAAGAAGGCTCAATCATCGAGCCGCACATACGCTAGCGGTGGTTATTGATGTCCATGTTGATAATGCTTCGTCTTTACTTGTCATTAATTTTTCACGATACGTGTTTCCACCCGAGAAAATTTTACACCTTTCAGCGGGTAAATATTTCAACACATAGATATGCATACTACAACGATTAAGAACTAATATGCATTTTGAGGATGGATACAGTATCATTCTCCGTACTGCAATACAAACGTATAGATGTTTTTTGCATAGTACAATGTCATAACAGTAAAGAAAATAACTCAACGAAAATAAGTGACAAAATAAAGTAATTTTGACTAGTCGATCACTCATGCTTCATGTAAATACGATCAGAAATCGGCTGACTACATTGTTACATAGATCATCAATTTTTCAAATTTTGAAACTTTTATCGGATAGTCTGACAAAGGGATAGGGATGTAATAATCAGCTAGGATTCAGTGACAATTTAATTCAATATCCAATAATATAAAAGTTATGTGATGTACAATCTCTGCTAAACAAATTTAATGTTGGAAATCAGTAATGTAACTATAAAAGTCTTTGTTGATGTTTTCAATTAAAACAATTGTATAATATTTATTGACAAATTTTAGTTAAGAAATAAAATTTTTTAAACCGCATTCAATAATAAAGAATATTTATTGTATCAAAACTAACAAAGAAGGTGTAATATAATTGTTAATAATCAACTATTTATTAATAAACAGTTTAATGAAGATAAACGCAAAAGTCAGTTAGCTGTTGTTTATCAATATCGTTTATTTCTAATGTGCAATAAATACGATTCAGAATAAAAGTCTCCCGATCGTATTATACTTATCCCACTAAGTACTTTGAGATTTAGTCACTACAATTGTTATATAAATAATTACAAGCATGTTTGTATGTAAATATTAGCACACAAAGCTACGATACCCATATTTTGTACTGTGTCCATATTTTGTCTACACGCTGTACACACTTTGCAGAATCAATTTTCATTTCCATCTTCTTTCTTTTCCATTTTTTTTCGCGTGTCTCTGTATCGGTTTTACCACTGTTTCAATAATATTATGAGTTTCAAATCTTAGTGATCCATTCCACACTTCAACACATTTAAGCATGCCGCAAAATAGCTACATGAGCCAATTTGGATTCAAATTTACTACACTAAAATATAAATTACTAATCACTGATGCAGAAATATGAAATAAATGATGGAAAAGATACGTAATTTCACTAACAACGTTTTCACTAATTCATGCAAACAGTATAATTGATCCAACAAAAATGTAATCAAAAAACTTACTTTATGATCATTTAATTACTATTAGTTATTTACGAAGAATAAAAAACTAATTGTACCAGTACCTTAAATTACGAAAGTTTTGATTAAAATCATTTAATCGTAATATACGTGCATTAATTTTGGGATCGGGACACTAGGGTCTTTTAACTAGCGATGTTTCACAGTAGGCAAACCATCAGGTAGAGCGATACGTACCTGGAAACGGAGAACTACTTATTGTCACCTCTAACGAGGCCGTAACAAAAACTCAGGTATTCGCAGGTGGGAATGTTGCCAGGTTATGAAAGTATCAATTACCTTCTACATCCAGTTCCCTAATGAGGGGAGCAGAACCATGGATTACCGAGCCGCCATAACTGTGACTTCTAGATCCGTTCTGATTTTTTAGCAGATCAACGGGTACAGCGTTCACCAATCAGCTGTTCACATTCGAATATGCAATTTCCCCCTCTTGCCAATCGTTTCCATCATCTGAGACATGTTTTTATCCTGAATTCTCCGTTCAACGTGTATCTGCGACTGTTGCATTCTCAAGATGTCACGACACTGACAAATTTGACAGATTTATACACTAAATATTCTGCTATGCGTTACTTACTTGTCACTTAGAATGTATAATGAAATATATTTAGAATTTGTCATTGAAGCTTTGAAGAGATTTGAATATAGACCGTCGTGTTGTGACTCAGATCATTGAAATGATATTAAATTACTAATTTAGCTATTTACGTAACAAATTAGTAATTTTTGAGAGATATTGTTGCTTAAGGTATGCTTCGCGTGGAAATTAAATTTTAATAGAAAATCACAGAAATGTAACAATTCAGCAACTAAGGCGAATTATTAAGTATTCATTAAATTTCTTGTAAGAGGCAGTGTATTTTGGTTGTTTAACATTTCATTAATTTACTTCAAAAATATATGTATTTGTGCTTGAAGGAATGAAAAGCGAAAAAAAAATTTATATAAAATATAAATTGTTGATTTATGTGATTATATTATATTAATCACATTTAGTTCTATTAACATTATCAAAATTTTTTAGTTTATACATGAGGGTATAGTAGGAAAATATAATTCTACAATATTATTTCTGCTCAATTAAAATTTTGAAATTATGTAAAGTATTGGATTGATTAATATCGAACGGGGTACAGTTTGCTAAAATCCTTATTGCTATTATTTGGGTTGCATAAATATTTTCGACCAAACAAGTATCTGTGTAATTTGTCTCACAGTTCCAATAGAAAGTACACAGAGTTAGTAAGATAATATAATTTTTTCAGAGTAGTCACCGCATTTTCAAAAAGACATCCAAATTTGAGCACGAGGAATGATGAAACACATTAAACACATTCCTTTCCTTATACCGCTGAAAAAAAAATTGAATCAACTCGTTTATGTGAAAGATACTATATATTTATATGTAATAATATAATAGTTTTTACAATAATACTTGTGCATTTGAATTTTATGCGTATCTCGATTTTCTCTGCCGTGAAAATATGTTTCATATCTATTATAAAACCCTTTCTTTATTCTCATATAACATTTTAATTTTATCACGAAAGGATTTTATTATTGTTTTATCAACCTTAAAGTATCAGCTTTTCAACGGTTAAAACTGCGAAAATCTTAAACAAATCAACTTATACTATACTAGTATGCCAACATTGCATAAATATAAAAAGTAACGGTTGAAGTGGTTGCGTTTATGAGCCTATAAATCCAAGCAGTCTACGATATGCAGCTTCTTTTATGTATAATTTCTGATTTGTGACAGACACCACGTGGTGGACGTGGGTACGATTGAAACTCCCAACTTGGAATCCATAGAAGGTATGACCCCGTACCCAGTGATGTCATTTACTTTTCTGGTGTTTCATTGTTCAAAGACAGTTGTGCATCGTTAGACGAAGAAAGCAAGTCGTTGAAGTTCGAAATGGCAGACCAGTAGGTTCTTGCGGAGGAGTAGGGTAGGTTGGCATATAGTACGTATGTATATACATAAGTGTATACACGTTGGTTGCCGAGGTAATCATTTATTATACGTTGTAAGTATTAGCCATAATTAGGAAGCACTTCGTCGGTAGTTTCAGTTACAAAACCGATCGAAGGAAGTGACGGTGTTTAAAACAAGAAATTTGCGTGGATGATAAATTACGAAGGCGAATATCGAGTTAAATAACTGAAACTGGTACATTAAGTCATTATATCGCGTTAATGCGACATTTTAGTTGAAATTTCTTTCAGTTAGTTTACATTACTGAATTTTTTACGCTATTGGTATGAAGGTGAAGTTTTGGGATTAAATAAGTTGTTCATTGTTAATGTTTCTTTGTACTTAGGGTCTGCAATTTTATAAAGTTTGAAGATAACGGCGTCTTTATCGTAACATAATGAACTAGTATGTGTTCCTTGACAATTAAGTATGTTTCTTGTTCCTTAACTATGTAGCAGACTTTTATATTTTAATACATATATTGCATCATAACAAAATAATTCTAATTTCTTCATATTTATTTTGTTCGTTATACCCAAATAGTTCCTAACTTGAAAATCAATTTGAACCTATTTGAATATTTAAAAATTAAAAATTGGAATATTTAGGTATTCGATGATATAAATTTTTTAAATTTAAGCACTAGAAAATTTGAATATAACAAAAATTGCAATTCGAATGTTTGTGTTATTCAATAGCTTATAATTGGAATGTCTAGGTGTATGAAGGAAATTCTTATATTTGAGCTTTTGAAGATATAAGATCTAAATATTTGAGTATTACAATATTTCAATGTTTATTATTTTTATTATGATTCTGTGGAATACTTCAAATAATAAGAAATTGGGAGAGAAATTTACTTATTAAATTCTTAAATTATTTGTTGAATTGTTTACTGTGTAAAGTTGTTTGTACCTTTTATGTGAAAAATTTAAGTAACCATTAAAAAGTAAGGAATAATTTTTGTCTTTATATTCATTGTTGACCAACGAAACTAATTAATTTATCGATTCATATATTTTTAGTAAATAACGGATAAATAAAAATTGTTCATTATTTTTTATCGTTACATTAAATAGTTCTTGCCCGACATAGAGTTTGATTTCTATATTTCTTATTTTATTTTAACACGAATCTATCACCCAATTTGATGAAAACGATGTTACCTCACCGATTACGAATAACTTTATTAGAGTCTTATAGGTTTATTCAGTAGAAAATACTAACTAAAAGTAACACAATTATGTTTGTATAATATTTGAAAGTAATATATTATTAAATAAAACCTTGAAGAACTTTTTACACTTTCAACATAGTATTTGAAATATTTGCGTCGAGGAAACAAATTTGTTGCATCACATAATTGTTTACTTTATCAAACTATATATTTACCTTAAAAAGAAAGAAGTTCTTACAGTACAACATCGTTACATCGTATTAAAAGAATTCTCGATTTAACATTGGAAATTCCAAAAGCCATTGTTTAAAACGTCAGACATTGTTTCTTTTCTCGAAGATTGTTCTCGGTATTTCGGATATACGTGTGCAGTCGGCTAAGATTCACGTAGCCGTTGAACCGTTGTTCGATTCATGGAAAATAGCGATGAAATTTTTATCGCGAAATCCCGATCCAGATTCTTTGGAGACCATGACCATGGTAGCGAGTGATGTCATCATCATCGAGGACTTTCTCTTCCGCGAACTTTCGTACGCGGGCGGTGTCTCGCACCATGAGATCAGACGTGTAATGTCCAGCACGAGCGTTTCCATTCATGAATTCAACCTTTCTTTTCGAGGCAGGAATTGTTCGATGTCGAGTGGGAGGTTAAAGCATTGCGAGAGTACAGAATGGTGGTGCATAAAAGAAATCCGTGGTGTGAATATGTATGACACATATGCATCCTAACGTCTGTTTCAGCTCCGTCAGGTATTGTAACTGTGAAAGTGCGCGTTTTGGCGCTTTGTACACTATTGCATTTCCTTCCTTTTTTAATTATTTTCCGTAACTTTCTTGTTGTATACGGCTTGTACAGAATGGATAGTTTTAGTTCTACTTTCAATTAATTTTTAAGTTTCAAACGCGACTTGAACGGAAGAGAAATATGTTTTGAACTTAACATTAACCCTACCAGACCGGACAAATGACCAGTTCTCAGATTTCATATTTTAAATTACATTAGTTAAAATGCTTCTATTGAAAATGTTGGTTTTCATAAATATAAAGAATTAAGAGTATTTTAACTACATAATTTGAAGTATTTGAGCATTATACATCGGTACGGTTAGTACACTTATAAATAGTATGGATTTATCATCAACGTTCCATCACAATTTTATTTTGGAAGTATAGGAGTTCCAAAATTGATTATTAATTCAATACCCTTTTTGTGTGGAAAAGTATTATACATACGTATATGCTGTTTAAAATAAAAGAATATGTGTATAATGAAATAACATCACAAAATACATTAACTAACATAATAATAACCTACATAAAAATTCAAATTAATATCATGTACAGATTAAAAAGTCATTAGCTTTTGCAATAAATTGAATAGTGAATGAAAAATTTTTCGTAATTTTTTTTTAATGTTGCTTTTACTATCGTGTTGTTTGAGGTCAAGTAATGTATTCAAAAATATCTTAATCATTACTGAATAATACGTTTTCTTTCAGTAATAGAAAAAAAAATGTCTGAGGCGAACGGTGTTTAATTTTATATACTTTTTGTAAACTATTGTAGAACTTATATATAGCATAATTATATTCAGAACTATGTTCCTCACAAATTTCGGAATTGCATCGTATATCAAACGTTACATTTATATTTGCGTGTAAATAGTATATTGAAATTCAATGCGATGTATATGTGTCGAAATAATTAACCTCTTAGGCACTTCGCGCCACTATAGTGGCTTTCGCGGATGTCATCTTTTTGCACGACGCGCCACTATAGTGGCTTTCACGGATGTCATCTGAATTGTATTATTAATTATTAAAATAAATTGTTAAAATTAAAATGTGTGTATCATATCTTTAAGAAAAATTATAATTTAATCATCAGACACTTCATTCCAATGTACTCGTGTAAAGAACAGCATTATCCGTCACACATTGCAGTGCTGCATCATTTACGCGTAATTCGCGTTGAACTCTGCCGTACAGAGAAACAGAACCGCGCAAAATTCAGCTGTTCCTAAGAGGTTAAACGCACGTATAGATATGTACATAAATACATACATGTGAAATTAAAAAGAAGCAAAGATCAATGTACGCTGAGAATAACAGATTCACGCTCCATGAAGTACTAAAAAAATGCTTTTTGACTAATCTTCCCGCAGAGGCAACATTTATCAGTTTCATAAATTTCCTTTGTACGTTTCAATGAAGCGAACTATCAATTTCGTTCTTGTAAAAAAAACCGCTATCGGTATAACCTCGGTGGTCCGTTCGACTACTTCAAGTCTCCTCTTCGTATTTCCTGATTACCTCGGATGCCACTGGTATCTTTAACTTTCTCGATGCTCAAAGGTACGTATTAAGCGATCTGTACCTGTAATTATCAACGTTGCCAGTCAAAACTTGACCGAGACACCGATTATGTCGTTGAATTAGGTCGCCGGTGGGTGCAATTAATAACAAGGCGACATATCCATTAGCCAACAGTTCAGTTTCTTCTCGTTCTTCTTCTTCTTCCTCTGGCATGCTTTCCTGCAACATCGATCTTCCGACTCGTTGCATCTCGATAACAGATTATCTACGAATATTGATTCGTATAACGAACGATATGTCTGTTTAAAAATATACTTTACCAACAAAGTGCCTTTCGAAATGGATAGGTTTCATAAGTCAAGTCTAATCTTGATGATACAATGAAGGATAATGTTTGAATATTATGCGAACAAAATGAAATGCTTCGGAAGCGTAGATAAATGATTAATCTTTACGCGATGCGCATGTTTTAGTTTTTTCATAACAACGAAACAGCATTTTATTACAGTGCCTAAATTTGAAATTCTGTTTGTGGCTTTTTTTGTTTTGAAATAGTTATAGTTCCATTACAAGAAATTACAAAAATACTACAAAATATTATTAATTCGGGTGGAGGTTGGATTGATTAAAAATTAATATTTTTATAATAATAAATACTTTTATAAGGAAAGTCGTACATTAATAAGTCTATCAGTATTATCATTAATAATTTAGTAATAATTTGAATACTTTAATTTGATCGCAGATCATCATGTAGGATACTTTTTGAATATTACAAATTCGTCGTTTTATGTTTAAGTGTAATTTCAGAATATAAACAAAATATTTAAGATATTTGATTTCAATTTAAATAAGCAAATCACGTTTTATACTTAAACTAATGTTTGGAGCGCATCATATTTAATCTTTCTTTCAGGCTAATTTCGTTTTAAATAAAATTCTTAACAAACTAAATTCTTCAATTTTAGTAAACTTTTAGAACTGTGATATCTCAGTAGTTTTAGAGCTAATTGTGAAAATATATTGCAGTTCCCTAATTTGTTCAGTGTACTGAAAATGAATGATAACTTATGTCTATCAGTGGGTGATTAAAGGCTTAAACAAAATTTGATTACAACCAAGAAATTAAAGAATTCAATCTTATAATATTCCGATACCTATTATAATCTATCGTATAAGATAAAAGTCTTAATCGTAATCAGAAAATTAGAAATGATATAATTATATAAATTTCAGCGCCTATGTATTGTTTTTATTATCTTACATATATTATAGATTTCATCTTTATGAAATTTAGTGAAGATTACTTTAAAAAAAAAAAAGTAAACAAAATTTCAAATAGTTTTCAAAGTTTCAGAATTCTTTTGACATTTCGGGATTATTTTAACTTTGTACAAACAGGATTTCACACTAGCTAGAATATTTATTGAACCTATCCTAACTTAGTGAATAAGTGGATAACGTAATTAAGTTATTATGTTGGGTTATATTATATGAAAAAGTATATAAGCAACGAAGGGTATTTGAATTAGATATGAGGCAAATACAGTATGTGTCGCCTACGTCAAAAGGAAATGTATTGTACTTGAAACGTAAAATTTACCGAAATTTATTCGTTAACATGTTGAAAACGAAGGCTGAACCGCGGTAATAGGTATATGGAAAAACTATTAAAAATGGTGATTTTGATAATGTATTTCAAAGTCATAAAAAGTGGTATGGAATAAATAAAGTAAATAGTTACCACATATTGCACCTATCGCATACAATGAACTAATTGCATATCATGTAAATACAGGTGAACAAACACCAGAATATCTATATCAAACAAAGTGCGGGAATATTCTGTTATAAAAGTAATGTTGCACATTTGAGGTAAAATATATATATAATACAAGTTATAAATACTCATACGTAAGTAGTTATTTTAAACTTCCTTTCATCTGGCACTATATTTGGACATTTGCAAACTTCACTCGAATGTTCACACTTTTATTATTCATTGTTAATGTTGTTATCATACAGCAGAATTAATATGAGTTACATGAATTTTAAAAATCTTATCAACAAATTCATATATTTCACATTACGTGCCTCTAATAATAACGTTAATGTAATATATTTATATTTATCTGTAATTTTTACTTGAATCTCTTTAGAAATATTTTGTAAATAAAACCATGTGCAACTGTTACTTTTTTAATAATTCATTTTCAATAATTCTTTGTAATGTTTATCTACCTTCGCTCATTACATATTAATTTATACCTTTTATACTCTACTATATAGACTGTATATCAACACACAAGGTAAAGAAATTTGAAAATTTTATTACCGTAATATGAAGATGCTCAAATACATACGTATAGATGGTAGTATATGTACTATGCTCCTCACAAAAGATAAGTTTGTGCAAGAAATTGGATGCTTATTAGTTATGTAACAGTAGAGTGCACCTTTTCTTGGCATAATCATTGCAATCTAATTTATTTCTTCTTGATTCGTTGAAACTATCACGTTTGCTAATGAAAAGAAGATAACAAGTTTTCGTAATACTTCAACGCGCATAACTCGAGAGACTTGTACGACATGAAGAGGAAATGCTGTTTGATACTATGCAGTTCCACATCTTCTGTGGTATCTGTAGTTTTCAATATCTATATAAGTATGTACATCCGGCAACCCTCAACTTGGCCGGTGAGGACTGTCGATTGTTTACAGTTTTCCAATAAATTCTGCCGCTGAAAATGCGTGAGACTCGTTGCGACCATTTTTTTTTTCGACTAACTACTGCCATCGCGTCGGAACGTCTGGGAAAACCTCCTCACCGGCCAAGTTGAGGGTTGCCAGCTGTATATGATTCAGGCTACATCCACGCAAGAATTTCAAACAACGTTCATTGCAGGAACACTTATACGTATGTTATAAATATTTAGTATCCTAACTCGTATATTGCTTATTACCTAATGTGCATTAGGATATATTGCAGGTTTCCTTGATAAAAATATGTGAGGTTTCATGCAAGTGGTAGAACGATTACATTGGATTTATTTCACGAGAAAAATATATGGCTTTATTATAATATATCCAGCGAGGATTTTCTGATGCCCAATAATGCATATTTTTCAAATTAATCAGTTTTAGTTACAGTACGATTAGTAAACATTAGAACGTCTAAGCGATTCACGCATTCTCTCAAACATGGTTCGAGATGGCTGATTTCGTTTAGGTTACCTTTCGACATACATGGTTTTGGCTCTTATAGCATTTTTATAGCAGTCACCATAAACTAAAAAATTAGAAAATTTCATTTTTACTTTTATCTGCCTGGTAATTACGCAAAAACACCGAAGGTAACTTAAATACTAGATTATGAACACGTAGAAGATCGAAGGTTGCATATTCAACTTGATATTACGTGAAGAAAATTTTTAGGTAATAAAATGAAATTACTCGTTTATGGGTAAAAATGGTCAATACCTTTTTACTTACAATTTGATACTCTATCATATTTCGGTATAAAAAATATAGTATTTCATTACAAAAAAACCAAGTTGACCTCCAAATTTTCGAAACGCCTCCACATATAAAAAAAATTAATGCAGTATATAGAAACCATACAATTTTTGTATATAACATTCTCTCGTGCAACATATATTTTAGAAGTTATAACAGTGCACACGTTGCGTGGACCACCCTGTATAAAGTAAATTTGTGTATTCATTTTCTGAATTTTTTCTGAATTCATAAATTTCTAAATTTCTAGATTGGTCATCAAACTTCTATTATTTATATTTTCAAGTTTCAGAGTTCTCCATTTCTCAAATTTCCAAATTTCGAAACATTCAAATTCCTATATGTACAAATTTTTACATTCTCAAGTTTTAAAGTCTTCAAAAATAACAAAAGAATAGTGAGAAGAGATCTTCAGATACTGGTTGTAGAGAAACATTATAAATTCCTAATTTTAAAAACGATGAATTACAAAACTCACTAGTTGTTAAATTTATTAAATCATCAAATTTCTAAATCTTCATATCATCAATTTATTTAAACTCACAAATGTCTAAATCGTCTTCATTTCATGTTTGTACATTTCTACGTATTCGAATTTTCATATTTTCATGTTTAAAATGTCACTGTCCTCGAATCCGATAAATTTTTGTATTTCTAAATCTTCGATATTTCAAATTTGTATAATCCTAAAGTTTCGAATTTCTACATTTTCACCTTCTATTGTAAATTTCGCAATTTCCGAATTTCGAAATTGCAATGTTACCAAAGCTAGGTTTTTGTACTTTTGAGTTTCCAATCTCTAAATTGTCAAATTTAGAAAATTACTCGAGGAATGCAGATTTGCTGTTGACTGTACAGCAATGTATGAGTTCGATAACGTCTGTCGGGCCGGTCGGGTGGTCCCGTCTTCGACGGTTTAATGCTGAACGAAACATCCTTACGTCATCATCGATTCCTATGACGCGACGTCACAGTGACGCGCCGATGATGCTGCAAAGCCGAGTCTAAATATTTGTTCGCGATTGAATCGGATCTTCCGGGAAGAGGTTCCGATTATGTCGGATGTACATTGCCTTAATTGGAAAAGCACTGCCCGGAAACAAGATAGTAAGAAGTTTTTTGCGCTTCCCACTTCCGACTTCCTTTTTTTCTTTCCGATCGAGCTGCTACTCGATGGTATCTGAATTATTCCCGTTCGAAATACGTAACTGAAATTTTCCGATGACTAAAGAGTTACGTAGTAGGGCAGTATTATGACTTGCAATGATTGATCGTTCAATCTTCACGCATAGAGTAATTCAATGCCTTCTGATTATCTCGTTCCTACCGACTATTTTAGATTCTAATATTTCTCCTCTTTATTGTAGTTTTCAAGGACTATTGTGTGCATTTACGGACCACGCAGTTTATTCCGGTTTACACCGTGGGTGACCATGTTATTTTATTGAAGAGTTTTCTTTTTTTATATTTCTTTTATATTTTTTATATGACATATACATACAATATGTAATACATATATAAAATATATTCATGTTCGAAGTGTACAATTTTATTTAGTCTAATAATGTTTTGATATTTGATATATTGAAAAGCTACAGTTATTAAATCTATGAGTAATAGGTTAATACATAAATCTTGCTTTTTTAGTAAAACGTTATATTATATTATATATTCTACGTTTCAGGCCTCTGTTAGTGACTCAACAAAAACCTTGACTTCAATTCAAGTAACTTTATACTTGGTGGATGTAGGATTTTTATGTATTTCGGATTATAAATAAGGAAACACAGTAACGAGATATGAAATAATGAGACTTTTTTCTGTAATACACATGGTATTTCACCTAACTTGACCGCCTTGAATATATCGCTTGAAATACGTTCAAGTATTTAATTTTTATACACAATGTTGGATACCCTAACGGTCAGGCTAATTTTTTCTTGAAAGTTGAGGGCGGACACAATCGTCATAATTCTTAAGGCCACAATTTTCCCTAAACACTCGAGGACCAGGACCTCCCCCAACGTTTTAGCTATGAAAAGGAGCACTTTTTCGCTAGTCCTCGGAATCATCGTTACTATAGAACCCCTACACTATATCTATTTAATAAATCTTTTATTTATACTTACATCGAGTGCAATTATTCGCGAGGTCGCAATAGTAAGTGCGTGTATTTCTTTTGAAAAAGAACACATTGTAACAGAATATGTAATATATTATATAATAAAAATAATATGTTGGAACATTACAATAAAAATATCTGTTCTATTCCGTCGATTAGATATGTAAAATATGGAAACTTTTGTTTGAATATAATAATTCAATTACCCGCCGTAATCAACCTCATATTGAAACCTAATGTTAATTAGAATGATTTTTAATAAAATAATTGTTTTTTTTTTTCAGGTCGGAGGAAAATTATTTCGTGAATAAAGGACGGATCTCCTGTGATAGCTCTAAACGAACGGAACTTGTAGTGAACTCACAACTTAACAGCTCTAAGTGTCGTATTAAATAACTTCACCGTAATCCTTTCATTGTGAATTTTAGCGAATATAAAACATAATTTATTATATGACTTGATAGTGAAACAATCGTAAATAATTGCTATATCAATTCAGTGGTCCATGTATAGCTAACAGTGATCAGAAAAAGAAGTACAGTCACGGGCAAATCTGACTTCTCTAGAGTAAATATAACAAATAAGGGAAACGAGGATTCTTATTTGTTGGTTTTTAGGGATTTTTGAATATTTGAACATTTGGAATTAGGACATTTAGAACATTTGAATTTATGTAGATATTTAGAAATTACGGAATTTGGGTATATCGAAGTTTTGAGAAATTTGAGAAATTGTGAACTTTTTAATTTGTGAATTTGGAAATTTGGAAAATTTAGGAACATGCAAAGTTGATAATTTTTTACTTTGTAGCGGCATGTGGGTCGCAGTGTCGAGGGAAATAGCATTGCCCACTTGCAGATGCTTAGGTATAGACAATTATACCTACCCTATATTGTAAACCCGGCCCATCTAAGAGGGACATGGATATGCTTCCTCGCCGATAAGGCATACGCTAAATAAGAACTTCTTACCTACCCCCAGCTAGACACCGCCTTCAGAAGAGGCAAGGTGGATCAACGGCTGAGAAGGTATTGCTCAACTCGGCACTTATAAGGAATTTTATTATTGTCTCATTGGTCTTTCTGACAGATACTGACTCCCCAAGCAAAGTTCCCAAAGTCATTTCTAGCAAGAGCCCCGTTTGCCACCGTATGAACGGTGCCCAGGTCACACCACGAGGAGGTGGGGTTGGCACTTGGCATCACCAGGACGCATCAAACCCCGGAGTGCCTTTGAGGCCCAATTAGGCCTACCCTAATGTCTGTAACTTCTGCAAAATTTATATATACTTTTTAGCACGTGCTTAGCTGAATATGGTACCCTATCCTAAAACGCTGCCAGCCATGCGCTACTACGGTTAGTACGGGAGGAAGATGAACGCGTCAGAAGTCAGAACATAGAACAGGACATAACAGAATATAACAGAACATAGAACACACTAGTCAGAATGTACAGTATCGAGTAACAGTCTGTCAAGTCTTCCTCTCGCAATCAGCTAATCGTCCGTTAATAGTCTCGTACATTTGTCATTAGTTATATCTCTCGCGTACTACCGTTATCTATTTAATATACACATTATTACAGTATTTCGTCTCATCACACTATACCATCCGTTGCAATCACTTTTAACATCTCCACCTCCGCGACTAAAGACTTTGAATATTTCTATAAAGTAGGAGTCAGAAAATTAGAGTATTTACAGGTTTGTAAAGTTAAAAATTAAAAAATTCCTTAATCTGAAAATAATAGAATTAGGGTATGGTTTGAATAGTTTAAAATAAAATATACACACTAAATTAAATAAAACTGAGACTTTATTCTGCGAATACGAAGGATGCCTGCACTGTACGAAAGCTAAATTCGAAGTAAGAATAAAAGAGAAAGCTTGGAAGAGAAAAACCTCTATTGGGCCCTCTTGAAGAAAACTTAGAGAAGTGCACATGTGCTGTTTACAACTCGGACCTTTCCGGAGATACAAACTGCAGGCCTTCAATTTCTCACCCGAGGACTGTTAGGCTATGCAAAGGCATTGTCACTATCCTCCGACACTCGAGTTATTTTTGCAGCTAGATATTCTAACAGAAAACTTAAAAATGCACTAATTCGAAAGCAATTTTGAGGAAATTTGGGGATTTTTAAATTTGTATTTGAATAATATTAAACTAATTGTGAGATGAGAAATAATAAATCATTTTTTAAGGAATGACGGATAACAGTTTTTCGCTGATTAAACAGAAGACTGCTCTCGAAATGTAAATCAGGGTCAAGGTTATCAAAGCTATTTGCGGTGAAGATAACGGTTATCTGTAC
The DNA here is from genome assembly GCA_947623535.1 of Coelioxys conoideus. Lineage (NCBI taxonomy): Eukaryota > Metazoa > Arthropoda > Insecta > Hymenoptera > Megachilidae > Coelioxys > Coelioxys conoideus. Next base: position 4,892,324 of record OX392457.1, on the reverse strand, counting down.
TTATAGTGTAATATGTTATAATTTAATACTTAAACATGTATCGACCAGTATAATAGCAAAATTACAGGAAAAAAACTATATACAAATAAAACTGTATGTTAATTTTATTTCATAATAAGAAATGCATATATCCTTCACAACAAGGTTCAATATCTTCTATTTTTATAATACTTACTTTAATTTTTGTTACGTTCATTGAAATGATACTACATATCGGTTCCACAATTTTGTGAACTTCTTAATTGGCAAAATTTTGTTATTAATAGGACATCATTTTTGTTTTGCTCTTGTACCTGAAATTATTAAGATTAACGCAAATAGATTGTATTTGCTGAGAGCAAGTACGAATACTATATAATTTGATTTTAATAGAAGTTCATAATCACATTTGGAAATAAAGATTTTTCAGTCCTTATGCTATTTTGATATATATAGAAAGTTGATTTGTCTGGTTATGATTTAATTTATCACGATAACTCAAGGGATTCAGAATTAATTCTCTCGCCCAATTTGCGCTAAAATCTTAAAAATGTAATATATCTTATTATAATCTCCATACATATTATAGTCTCCATACGGTTTAAACATACGACTCCACTGTATATGTGTTAGATAGTATGAAAAATAATATTGCAGTAGTTCTTTATAATTCATGAACACGTAGTCTGATGATACAGAAATACGCGTTACTCGAAAGGCAGTTCAAAACAAATTGATCTATCGATCACTAACGGTAGAATTTATAATTAAGAGCAAAAGGTGGCGCTCCCTTCTATGGGCGGGAAGAGCAAATATATGTATACAGAGCGAAGAACTTAAAACCCACCACCTGAATAACCTGACTGCTATTAGTGATAGGGAAAAACGTATCGAGCCAAAATTATTTAGCATCGAGGGGCTGATCATCCGATGTTACTAGTTTTTTGATAGGTGAAAGCGTTGAGGAGATACAATGGTCATTTCTGTTTTCCTAAATGAAACGCAATATATTTGTATATTGACTTACATTCTGATAGAGTATTTCAGGGCGAATACAATAACCTATTGTGAAGGTCACTCGTGGTCTGGGTTCAGCCAATTATAATGGAAAATAATTTACTTTGAGGAAACAATCAAGCACCGTTGTGTTGGAGAACCGAATTCAGATTAAGTGGGTTTAATCTTAAATAGATAATGTATTGAATCACAAACAATCTTACTCCCATGGAGAACATGCAGTCCATTTATGATTTCATGCACGACCAATCCAACAATTTCCAAATGTCATGTTGAGAAATTGAATAATTATCCGTACAGATTAAACATGGTTCCATCTTGTTCGAACCATATAATTTGCCGTATGTGAAATGGAATATCTTGCAGCAGGTGTGATAAAATTTGCGTTAAATTGTTTAATGTGCCACCGATAAAATAACGAAAAATTGTTTTACCGTTATGTAGTCCGCACCAAACGTTTACAGACCAAGGTGTTTATTTATCCATTTCTCACAGCCACTTGGATTTTCTATTGATCAATTATGCACATTATGGCGATTGAATTGCCCACAGTTTGTAAAAGTCGCTTCGCCCGTAAACAAAACTTCAATTAAAAACGACTCTATTCTGTAATTTCTGCAGATCATATTCACAAAAATTTGCCCGGTTTGGAAAATCATTCCCATGTAATTCTTCGTGAAGTGTAACACGAAAAACGTGGAGTTTATATAAATCTAATATTCGTAAAACACTTCGTTGTCAGATGACATTTTCACATGTTAGCTGCTTCGTACTAGCATGGGGATTTTGTATTACACCTGTTAAAATGTTCACCGTATTTCGAGCGTCAGTTGCTGTTTTCGATCTTCTTCGTATTTTGTTATCTACACTTCCAGTTGTTTGGAAACTTTTAATGACATTCGTAAATGCAAATCGTGAAGATATGACACCTTCGGAAAACTGGTATACAAACGGACTGCATCTCAGACAGTTTGGCGACATTCCCCATAAACAAAAACGATATCTACTTTCTCCGCTAGCGCATAACGCATTTCGGAAACTTGAGATATACTTTGCTCGGCAGAAATAAACGACTAATGATAGTATGTACAGGTAACACGTACATCGTTAGAATGTTTATTTCCATTCAGCGATCCATAACATAAAATTACGAGACAAAGATGAAGTAATATCAATAATCAGAAACGATAAGTCAGTGTTCGACCATTTCCTCAAAGTAGATTATTTTTTATCATAATTGGCTTAACACAGGTCGTGAATGACCTCCCCAATATGTCATTGTTTTCGTCTTGAAATACTCTACCAGAATGTAAGTAAAAAAATGTACCATTCCATTTAAATAAACACGGATGACCTTCATATCTCCTTGACGCCTCCATCTATAAAAAAAAACTAGGAAGGCCGGATGATGAGCCCCTCGATACCAAATAATTTTAGCCTGATGCATTATTTCCTGTCACCAATAACGGCCAAGTTATTCAGGTGACCGGTTTTAAGTGCCTTGCCCTGTATATATCTTCAAACGATAATTTTACTATCACAGTGATACTTGCTTATTCACAAAGAATGACCGCAACGCCGTTGCGGGCAATATGAATGCAGATTTCGGTCGTAGCCAGTCGTAAGTTTTATATTCAAATTCGTTAGGTTTAGCCCGCCTGTCCTACATGAATTATAGCAATGAATCGAATAGATTGAATAAGTGGAGGGGACTCAGGATTTTCATTTTTTTTGCATCCACAACTGTTTCCGTTAGTCATCCTGAAACCTTTACATATTTACATTATTCATTTATAATCAGCGTTACTCTCTTGTGATAATTATAAAAAAATTGGGCAACCGAAGAATATTTTTATAGCGAATACGGTATACAATAATCTACTCTTCTTTAATAACAATGTATACATGTATTATGTAAGATCTTTTCTATAGAAAGAAATATTTTTACCAGTCAGTTTAACTTACTCCATATTCGCAAGAAGATACCGTACAGGGCAAACGGAATTCTCGCGCGAATGACTTAACGCGAAATCAATACAAAATAAATATATTCAAAGGGCGTTATTTTCACAAACCTGGATTGCGACGGTGATAAGATAGCCGGCAGGAAACACGTGAACTGTATCCAGTATTGTACGCACGAATGTTCCAACTTTATGACGATAGCTCCTTAACGCTATCGCAAAATAGTAGAAAAAAAGTATATCGAAGGGAACCAGAGAACATAAGTTAACGGAGGAAGGCATTAAATAACAACGGTCTAAGTATGAACAGAATAGAATATACTGAAGGTATAACTAACCGAGTTGTGTAATTTCTGGAGTTATTGTATACTTACGAATGGAGTTATTAGTATACGAATATTCTTGTTGATTTATTCTAAATTAGGGAAGAACGTAACCTTCCAAAAAGGAGTCACATTCATACGTATCGTGGTTATATAAAATATTAGGTTCTGTTGAGAAAACTGTGAACACGTAGATTAAAATGCTTACAGTTGGTAATAGTAAAATATTTATTAAATTGAAAAGTGTATGTACATAAAAATTGGTTCAAAATCGGTGTGTCTTCGCGTTTATAGATTGTTTAAACATGCTTAAATATTCAGAATGCATAAAAGGCAGATACCGTTGTATTCAGAATCTTATGATGCAAACGGAATTTCAGAATCTTTTATGGTTACCTCAAAAAATTGGTTTGAATTTCGAAAATGTGCTATTTTTCAAAATCAAGTTTCTCAAAAACTACGTGTTAGCGACAAACGAATTGCAGATTCGTAATCGGCGTAAGAAACACTGTGTGTTTCAAAAATAATCACTGACCGGATTTTAGAACGTCGATTGGCTGTTGCACAGTGTTATAAAATAATGAAAATACTTTGTGACAATAGAAATCTGAAAATTACGATAGCGCACCTTATGTGATTACTTTTTTGTTCTATGTGAGATGAACTACGTAATTAGAACAATTTGTAACGTGAATTCGATCACATTAACAAAAACTTGAGCGATATAACATATTCATTGTCCTATGAGTTTATTATAGCTAGCAAAATCTCAATCGCTCGGCGCAGCATTTATTGGAAATTTCGGATCACTTGTAAAGAAATGAGCAAATTCTACTAATTGTCGTAATATTAAGTAGATTACGAAAACATTCGATTAGGTTTAAGTTAACATACATATTTATTTCATAAATTAATTAAAAATATATGTACTTACAAAAAATGTAAAACATCATACTATTACACGTTCGCGTCAGGTATTAAGTAAATAACGTTTTAATGGAACAGGAAGTTATAATCCAAACTTGTCGAATAAAAAATTAAAAGATCATTTGAATTGACATGTGAGAGTTTTCAATTTATCATATACTTTAGACAGTTTAGACCATTAAATGAAACATCTTCTATATCTGAATTGAAAATGAACTATAAAAACAAATAAATAATGTACAATACATAAGCCAGGTTATAGAAAGATTTTTCATCCCCATGAAGGTTAACATGCATTTTGCAATAAGTTTTTTTAATAATATTCGTAATTGAAAATAAGAAGTGTATAGATCTGTCATTTTGACGGGTTCCGTAAACCTAGTGTTAAGTATAGTGTTATATCCCGACGTTTAGTTTAACGGCGATTTGGTGAGAAATTAAATGAAAAGTTATTTCTCAGCCAAATAAATATATTTATCTGTTACAATGTTTCGGTGACGAATCGTGAATCGCCAAATATTCTTTGATTGATGGTTTTTTTTTTTCTTATGATTTGGTGAAGAGAGTTTACAAGACAACTTCTACGAAAAAAAGAGTTTTTTGCTTAAATAAGGGTATAGGGTCAAGCCCGGAGCAACGGTATATGTTATAAATTAATTTGGTCTTGTCTTTGGAGGATTTACAATTTAATAATGTGTCATTAGGATTTTTCCTTATTAAAAATGTTTTTATTTGCGTGTAGGATAAAAGATATATTGTTAGTTTGGAACTATTATTTTGTAAATCGTGAACAGGGAACTGGTGTATTACCTTACTGAAATATCCAAACTTCAGAATCTAAACCTTCGATGAATAATATTAAAGTTATCTTCTGATATTTCTATGTACTTTGCTGAGTGAATTTTCTTTGCCACTCTGCATATTGGTATATTTTCCATATAGCTAAATGCAGTCCAAATAATTATGTTTCCACCGCCGAAATCTCGACACATACAGGACACATTTCGATACACTGATTTTTTATATAATTATACTAAACTTTTTCTTGAACGAAGAAGTATTGTACTTCTATTCTACTTTCCAAATCATATGAATTTTTACAAACGCGAGAATTGCTTCTCGATATTGTGAGTACTTTATAAAGTTTGTTGCACACTCTTTTTTGTAGCTGGAAATGAAAATGATCTTAATAATTACCAAAAAAAATTTTTCGAACCTTTCATTTTCGTAATGTATAGTCAATCAAAAACCTATCACCTTTTATTTAAACTATTTTTTGTCAGATTGTCCCAAGCATTTAAATAACCACGAAATGTATTACGCGCAACACTATATTTTTATGAATGTAACGATGTGCTATAACCTTTGGAATAATCTCTCTGAAACAATATTGCGGTGTGACGACAGAAAAATAGAAATTTAGACATTTTATAGAGAAGTAAAAAAAATCTTACAAACTGCTGATTTTGCCAATAATATATCTTACCGACTTTTTGCGCAGCATCAATTGATTCGTCTAAAACAAAATGGGCTAGATATATTATTTAAACGAATCATTGTATTTAGAAAAATATCGAAATTTTAAAGAAATGGGCATTTAATTCAATATTGTATATTGTATTCCAAATACTGAATTCAAATATTGAATACCATTTGACTTTTTGTAACGCAAAATTTGTCTATCTTAAGCTAAACTTGATCGTCCTGATGACATGACTCATTCCCAATACATATTGCAAAGAAAGTACGTTAACAATTTCTCTAACAGACGGTAAAAAATATAACTTGCAATAATAGACTTAGTTGTTCTAGAGTTAGACTCATTAGTAAAGCTAACCACGTAACGCTTCCCGCTGCCACGTATTCGCAAAACGCACGCTTAACAACTTTTACGAGCGAAATAATGCATCGGCGAACGCGTGCGCGTATTCTCACCGGGAAACAAATTAATTCACGTCGCGACGGTCACGTCAGACTGGTTGGGACGCACCGTTTAGGTATCTTCGCGCGTGCAGGTTACCTTGCGAGCCTTCACGACCTTAGAGAGCTGCGTTTTCACCTAACATTATGTTAAGGCCAACAATGCCTTTACATTTAAAATAGATTTTAGAATTTCTATATAGCAATTAGCCGTAAGACCGTCGTCCCATCGAAGGGTTCGAGGACCGTTCCGTGGCCGCCATAAACTCAGGAAGCTATAAAGACCCGCGAGTTTCCCTGTAGTTTGTCTAGTTATTGTTCGCTTTTGATCGCCAGATTGATATTTTTATCTTTTGAGCCCGTTATTTCTAGCATGTTTAGTTAAAGTCTTGATTAATCTATAACCGATTAAGGATCGCTTCTTGATCTTTATTACCTGCCACGGTTCAGGAGTAAAACTTGTAATATTTGCGAGTAGAGGGGCTCAAGTAGGGCGTAAACCTTACTTCCCGTCCACAATTTTGTAATATTAGCATAGCCAATTAGAAGGATTCACCCTCGTCAAGTCTACCCGAGCGAGGTGACATCGAATAGATCAAATAGAATCTCGTCTAGTATAGAAGAAGTTAGTTCGCAATTATAGCAGCAATATAGACTCGTATTGTAGTAAAAGACATGGACTCGATATACATAGATAGTTAGATAGACCAGATCTACCTAGCGTATAGAATAGATAGAAACGCAGCGTAGAAATAGTCTCCTTAGTTCCCGAAGTATTAGGATGATCCTTCGAGTGTTAGTTATTGTAATTTGTAGGCACAAGCGTGCAAAACACCTACAAAGCTCGAACTCCCTTTTCGGATAAACTCGAGTATTTAACAATTAAGTTTAGGGAAATTATCATCTAATACTGTATACTATCACATTCGTCAGAATAACGTTTCTCATACTTATTACTGTGCAATCATTAATATTAACCATTTATTTACATATAATTTTACTATGATCGTATAACGTACTAGAAATAGCATATGAAATAACTAAATAATATTTTCTTGGTCAAATAATTGTATGTGTATCCAGTAATGTTTTTCTTTAAATATGTAGGATGCCACAGTTTTTTACCACAAAACATGTTCAATAAATTTCATACATAAAAGTGTTAAGAAGAAGTTATATTTACACAGGGGATTAAACATTTTATTACGAAATTATAACAGTAGTTCAAAAAGATTTTGAACTGTTTTACTTATCGACCATATGCAGTGTGCGCCAATTATGTAAGAATGATAAAAAAATGTTACACAAACATAGCTTTTTAAATGTTTTATTGAAAAATCATAAGGAATATACGAAATGATAATGGATGCTTTTCTCCTTCAGTAATACATATGAATAACAGTCGACTTTCATATTCATTTGATTAATTTCAATACCCATATCTATATAAATCAGTTTTCTTACTTTTTGATTCATAAAACATGGAAGTAAAGTTGTGTGAATAAAACTGAAATACAGCAAGCAACAGAGCAGTCCGTAGTTATTCCATATTTTTGTTATAACTTTTTAATAAAGTAATATTCTTCTTCTCCTTAACAGATAGAATATATCTATGAATACATTGTTTCTTTCCGTAACATACAGTTTATTTAAAACCGTGAGAATTAAAGGGTATTGACAACTGAAATCTCAATACATGGCATTTTTTATATCGCCTATTAATCAAATCTCCGTGTACGTCTCTTTATATCACTTTTCTAATCGTATTTTTGCATAAATGCAAATCATAGAGTGACCTTTACTTGACGGCCTCGTGGATAATGTTAATACACATCCAAAATCAACAAATGTAATACGTGCAAATATTTATGTACAGAAATTAGGTTTGTAATACTGACAATTAAAATCGTTGTACTTTTATATATGTCAAATGTTGAAAAACGCTATATACCAATGTCACTTAATTCAGTTTAAAATGATGTAAAATATCAATTGTTAAAGCAACATTTGAAAGTATATACGTACCTTTTTCAACATAAGATATACTTCATCAAAATGATATCTGTGTAATTATTTCAATTTTTGCTGATAATTAGCTAATTTCATTACTATATTATCATGTAGAACTGTTGGTATATTTTGGAACGAACGATGTGTACTGTTAAATTTCGTAAAACAATGTTTAACAATTCATTACGTATACAGATTTGTTGAATGCAAAATTCGTTATTGCGGTACATCCGTTTATTTATTTATGCAATATTGTATAATTACTTGATCGTTATATTTTATAAATAAGATATGTTCATAATTCTGTGGTGATAATTGTTTCCGTAGTCGTTAATTGAAACATGAATCATCTGAAATCTGCAGAATTTTAAAAGTTACATGTTTCAAACGCTTATGTGAGAATTTCAAGACCGGAATAATTAACAACACTTATAGTAATCTCGTCTTGCAAACGGAAATTTGTATTCAAATGTAATTCGAATACAAATTAATTAAATGTAATTTGAATAGAAATTATTAACAAATAAAATAATATATTATTAACAAATAAAATAACTGCCTTCATCATTAGTTAAGTAAAATATTATGTGATAACGCTGAAGTTTATACATTTCAACTGTAACAATAACTTTTTGAAAACACTTACATGAGACGATTCACCGATACGAATCGATACATCGATCGGTAATGTGAATTTATCGAAGAATACGATAGCAAACTACTCCGGTACGCGCGACGAAATAATCGATTAACTCGTCCCTACACAGAATTAGAATTACATTCCCTAGTGATCATGATTGATTGCTAGTGGATTTCAATTTGATGTATTGGTATTCAGGCAATGTATTTTATCGATCAAAAGTTCAACTGTTATTTGCAAAATTGTAAGTGGTGGAATATTTATTTTAAATTAGATATATAAATCCTTTAACGAAAAAGGACTACTCGGTATTTGAATGAAACTTTCAATTCGATCATATACAGAATTAATAGGTTTATTACGGTGGAGGCCATCGGTGATTTATATTAGAACTCTATATATATAAAAAAGAGTTTGTGAATTATTATGTGCTTCCCGTAATCTCATAACACACTAGCTCAATTTTTATGAAACTTTTGCTATGTATTTAGTTACAGTCTCCAAAAAATTGTAGATTACGCATCATTTCGATATCTCAGTGGTTTCCACCTTTCATACATGTGTTCCATCAATGCTGAAATTTAACACTTTCAGTCTTAAAGAAAATGTGTGTTAAATTTATAAGAGGTTATACAATCAATTAGAAGTTACATTACTATTACAGATATTATTCTGCTCTCTTCACTAGAATAATCGTATAAATAAGATAAGTCAACATAGATATAGGATAATAACAATATGGTTATTAATCAAATAAGTGATTCAACCTTATACAATATGTTTTCTTAACGAAAATCAGATTATGTATATTTTACCTAATTTTAATCATAAGTTTTATTTTGTTTTTGTGTTTTTTTCTAGCATTGAAAACAAAGTTATATATAATAGAACGGAAGCTGAAAACTGCTACACTACCGCATTACGATTCGAAAAAGGAATAAATTATCGACACAAATAATTTTCGCAGCAACATTGTTGTATTATGACGTTGTTCTCTGTGAAGAATGTATCCATAGAAAGGTGTTTGAAATGTTTCTCACGGTCTCTTGAGTTCGCTCGACCGATAGTACAATAAAATAATTTCAAGAAGAACTATTTGCATGATATTCGTTTTTAAAAAAATAAACGTAAAATATTATGTTTATATGTAAGTACTATTAAGTTATTATAATTATGAATAGTGTAGTAATGTCAATAATATCATACAATAGATGTTCGAAATTGCAGTTGCAACATTACATCATCATATTTGTAACATAGTACGATGCAAAGTAAAACTTTCGTTGTACATATACTACTCCGTTCTTTATTTTGTTATTTTTTTAGTAAGAAACGTCCATTTCTGTAAATTACGACAAGACTCCGGTACAGAGTGAGCCAATCGTCGATGTTTCCGATAATAATGGCGAAATAATGAATTTACAATTCTAGTAAATGATACATGATGGTTGCGGCCCTGCAAATTATACGGCACGGCAAAACAATTTCTGTTTTTCGTTTTAATGTACCCATACTGTTCTCTTCTCAGTGGACCCGGTTTTTTGTGCTAATCGTCAAAATTATCTGCGTGAGAAAATCGCGAAAAATCCGATATTTTGCCGTTCGGGTTTCTTTCTTCTCCATTCCCGTTTCTTTTTTATACCTGCTGTACTCGAGTAGCATCCGTGCGAACGCAAATACGCATAATGATACATCATTTTCGCGGGGATTTCTGCTCGTTCTCTTACTCATTGCTTATTGGTGCAAATGTTACCGACACCGGATACGCAGGCGTGATGGTAATGACTGCGACCAAGAATGTTGATGACGTCAAGATAGGGCATTTTGTTGCTCCATACGAGAACCATATTTTACATAATAATTCATGAATTAGCGGTTTTAGTGAATTTTGTACTTACAAATTGTAACTAGTGGACCTCTATTCCGAGTAATAGGTGTCCATCTTTATAATTATTATAATTTTGCAATGCTCTTTTACATCTGTATTTAGTGTACAATACATTGTATGGTCAATATATATCCTACAGGTCATAAGAATTCGCTCCATAATTTTTTTTCTTTTTCTCGTTCTTCTATAAAGGCGAAACTTTTTTTTCCGATTTAAATTTTTCTTTCAAATATGAATCGTATTAGTATATGGCTAAAATAGGTAACAAACCGCATGCTTGTTAGTTCTCAAATAGTGGCAACTTTAACCTACGTTAATTGTTCACTTTTGTAAAGCTGCGTGCGTCTTTCGCATGTCGCATAGACAGTTTTTATTGTTACGTGAAAGAATTTATTAACATTAGTAACTTCTAAGTTGTTGTTCATAGCTATTAATATTAATTTAATTGGACAAGAAGATAGATGTGATTAATATTTCTCGCAACTGTCTTTATCTTCATGTGCTATTGGCATAATATATTATTGTATACTCGTTATACGAATCGATAGTCGTTAATAATCCGAGAGCGGCATTGTCAATGAATAAATTCCAAAGGTTATAAAATTATACTGTTCGTTAGTTTTTTCTTATCGTGTCTGCTCATGCTTTCACGTGCATGTTGGAGCGTTTAATGTACGACGAGAAATATGTGATACTGATTTCATAACGAACCACGTCATTATAACTATATTTGGCTCTTAAACGTTATACAGAGGCTTAGAAGATCTAACATAACTTGATAACGTGCGAATATCACGAAGTAGTATTACAATGTGTAATAAATTCGATGGAATAAATCACGAAAAAAGGATTAAAAGGTTTAATAATAAAAATTTCAATAAAGAAAACAATAGACAAAATTAATTCACAACTAAATCACTTAACTGCTGACACTTTACATACTGCAAATCTGTTAACTTACTTTTTATCACATCCCTCAATCTGGGATTTAAGTATCGAAGTAGTGAGGCAAAGAACGAAAGATGAATAACATAATTTAACTTTTAATCTACACTGATCTTTATTTAAATTAAACTTATTCAATTAAATTTTAAATCAATAAAGAATATTTCAGTTACCAAAAGTACCGTCGCTCCAAATCCCGACCATTTTAACGCGATACAAGAAATGACCGCTGTTACGCAGAGAACATCTGCTCTATCGCGTGCTATAGTTCGATTTTCAACTACACCCTTAAAGATTAAGGGTATATAATTATCTTTGATACACTATATGCGGACAATATTCTTTTCACATAATGTCAGAGAAACAAAGATGAGCATATAATAATAATTGAATGCATTTTATGATAACAGTAGAAGCTTTTGAATATATAAACTCGTATTCGGTCGAAAGAGTCTCAAAAAACTGTAGTATGATTAATACAAAATGTCTTATTCTGCGTAAAAACAAAGAAGAAATTAGATAGCTAAATAACTATCCATTACCTAGTACGTAATTTTGAATCGTTTATGCATAGTAACTTAAAAATTATGCTACATGTGAATGATTTGTGATTTTGTAAAGACCATGTAGCGTCCTTATATGGGGGACATCTAGACGGTCACTCAAGAATCCACACTAGTATTTTCACACCAATCAGGTGATTTTCTATGTTTCCGCCTCCAACTATATTTCCGCGAATCATAGACTACACCCCCATCATACACACTTACACGAGTTTACCTACACGACATTTTTGCATCTCTAGGCAGAACACTAGTAACATTCAAACCGAGAACACAAGTAACCTTCAAATCGAAAAAATCTAAAATAGATTTTTTATAATTATATTTAATTATATTTATCAGAACTTAGACGAAACCAATACTCGCGACTTTACCCGCATCTAAAGAGTAGTACCTATCGTGCCGCCTTCAAAAATCGAAAAACGAAGAGCACGATACAACAGATCACATAAAACAAAGAATGGTAGTTCTTCATATTCAACTTCCTTTTCGCGAAAATTGAATCTGAAAATTCTTTAATGTGTTAGTTACAAAATTTATTTACAATAATGAGTATAGTCGTTTTAATAATTACTCGATTACTGTAAACATTAATGAATATTATAAAGATATTGTAGGAGGACAATGACATAATCATATGTTCAAGCGTGGTGTTTTGTTGACGACGGCTGTTGGAACGATTACCGCTAAGAAGGTGCGAGTAAGATACAGTAAATGCCCTCACAGTGAACCGGAGGCCGGAATCGAAATTGTCCACTGTGAGCATCGTGGAAGCGAAATTTTATACTCGGCGGGTCGGTTACTGGGGTGATCCCCCTCGGAATCAATCAAGCATTAAACACGATCGGTCACCGAAGCGACCGAATATCGGTGAGGCACATACTAATGCAAGCAAAGAAAAACATTGCAATTTTCTTATTTCCTCCTATTTTTTCATGAAACTTGTACCATCGCATTCGTCTCGTTTTTCTGATTAAAATGATACCAAACACGATATAATTTCGATCATAATTACCTTTGTAACAAGCCATAAAAGTTTCGGACGTTACATTTACGGCAGAGATACGAATTCCTTAGATTCTAACGTCCGAAACTTTTATGGCTTGTTACACAGGTAATTATTATCGTAATTATATCGTGTTTGGTATCGTTTTAATCAGAGAAACGAGACGAATACGATGGTACAAGTTTCATTCACGAAAAATCAAAAATAAAGAATTTTGATTTTTGAATTTAAAAGACAGAACACGCAGAAGTCTTTCATGTTTGCCGAATGTCTCGAACCTCAGTCCCTCTTTGTTTTTGTATCGCTATACTTTTCTACGTTCGGTTCGCGAACGTGGCCCGAATCTTTCGAGTCACTGTCCACTGTTAGGGACAGCGGAAGCGAAATTTGATACTCGGCGGTTGTCCTTTCCACGCCGCGGCCAAAAGAACAAGCTGCCTGTAAGGCGGCGAAGCATTGAAATGTCGAGCGAGGCTGGTTCGAGCGAGGCGAACATAGGCGCAGCAATGTCGCACGCATAAGCGCAGGAAGAGACGATTTCCAATGTGAGGGACAATCAAGCAATCCACTGTGAGGACATTTACTGTAGTGCGAATGCGACAGTGCGAGCGAGATAGGGCGAATGCGAAGGATGGATGGAAACAAACAAAAGGGAAGCGAATGAAAGAGAGAGCGAATGTGATTTGCAGAAGACATAACGGCGTGAAAGTCAGTGCGACAGTTAGTTTTTGAAAAGCATTCGAAGTCAGCGAGAATAGCGATATTGTATACAGCGATTTTTGGAAATACATATTTCTTTCAAACCGAAGTGGCGATTTATTTTAACCGTCCCGCACCCCGTTCCTACAATATAAATGTAATTATTAATTTCGGCAAAATTACAATAATTATTATTATTCCGTAATCATTTTAACACAGTTGAATATATAAACAAAGTTATAAACTGTAACTGATGCGCTATTGTAGTGGTACTGCTATTTACATTTATTCATAACATCCACTGCTAAATTAAAGAGAAAATTAATATCGAAAATATTATCTTATATTTTGTTATAAATATACTAACAAATTTTCAAATATAATTCCTTGTAAAAAGAAGCCCAAGATGAAAAAATGTTATTCTTTCACAACATATTTTCATATGTACACTGTACGATCATTTATACTAAGATTTTTGGGATATCCTTGCATATCAACATAATATAACAATTTTATATACGGTTCATTGTGAAGGATCTAACATACTGAGTTGCATAATATTTTATTGAGAATACCCTCAGTATTACTTAACAATCGAAGACATAATACTTTATAAACTAGTTACAAATACAATATTTGATATTAACATATTATAATAATAATACTTGAGTGCAACTTATTATATTATTTTGGTGTAATTATTATATTATAGAATTTGTATGGATTTCAGATTGTTTAAGTTTTACACAAATGCTATATACAGGGTGTCCCAAAAGTGTTGAAGGAGCCGAAAATGGGAGGTAGGTGGGGTAATTCTGAACAACTTTTTCATTTGCAAAAATGTCGTATGGGGCTTCATTTTTAAATTATTAACGAAAAACACCGACCAATCAGAACGCGAGAATCGCGCGCCGCGCGATTCGATCGCGACCACGGCCAATTATAACTCGGGCCTACACTTCTGCCTCTGAGCGTGCGCGATTCTTGCGATTATTCATAAATAATCTTTGCGATTTTTTATTTTCTCTCTGATGTCGAACACTGGACGGTGTGTCTTAAACTGCCGTTCGCAGAGCGATGAACGTTGTGGACGGAAAATTTAGACACACGTGAGCATTGGCATAGTGCCTTACAACAAGAACGTTTAACACTGGAAAGACAGCGAGGAAATACATTTCTTTAGGAAAAGAACTGTTTTTGCCTTTAGAAAGGGAAAGGGACTCCTCGAACATCTACGAAGCGTTTGTCGTGCTAACAATACGAAACCGTTTAATCGTTTTATGGTCCTTTGACCCGACGGTCAAGAGGACAGAGGACGATGTCCAGAACTCTCGCTTTCTCTTCGCTTGAAATTTTCGGAGTTACGATCGGAAGTTTAGGACAACACGTCCAAAGAGCAACGTGAAAAAAGCAAGCACTGAAATTATTTTTGAATAATCGTTTGCGTGTATTCGCTAGTTAACCGTTCTTATTACATTAAGAAGTTAGTGAAAAGTGACAACAAAATAGTACGGTGAAAAATGGTGATGAAAAGTGATAGTGAAGTAAAGTTAGTTCACTGACCCGAGTGGGACATCAGCTGTTCGGGGTGCATACTATTTTTACGAAAGATCAGGATCGGTTAACGACTCAGTAACAAGGAATCCCTTACACAGAAGCAGGATTATTTTCAAATAAATAGGCGAGTTTTATTTTACTATTTTTAAACTCTCTTCGTAAACTTAATGTACACCAGATCTTAATTTGTTTATTCGTTATGTGATTTAACTTTAACGTAACATATCACGATACTAATTTGTTTGTTCGTGTTCGCGATCGGGCGTATGTTCGGGGCTTCGCTCCCGCGGCTGAGCGGGCACTATTCGCGCGCTCTGATTGGTCGGTGTTTTTCCTTAATAACTCGAAAACGAGAGCCTAGACCCGATTTCTGCAAAGGAAAAAGTTACTTAGAACCACTTCCCCTACAACCCCTTCACGGGTCTAACACTTATTACGAGACACCTTGTATTATGCAGTATTCAATTTTCATACTCGAATAAATAATTTATTTTTAGTTACACACAAATTTACATTTGCAAAAATTCTGATGTTCTGAAATGTTAGTTTAAAGCATCAAATTTTACTTACATATGTATAAAATTCTTGAAACAAAACTAATCTTAGTTGTAGGATTCGTTTTGCATCTATTATTGAAACACATGTAATTGTCAAACGTAATTATTTAAGATTTTTATTTCATGCTTCTGGTTAATTTATATACGATTAGTCAGTCTTAAAATGATATTACATTGGAACAGTAATCTGAAGTCAGTGTAAATCAGACAAATCAGTAATTTACTCACAATCAGTAATTTGTCTTGTTCTTCTGTCGCATCAATTCTGTCACTATAATTACTGTGACAGAAATGTTTGAGGACATATTTAATTATAAAATATCGCTATATGTTTAATAAGTGATCAAAGTTATTATAACTTCAATTTCAATTTCTTTCCATCTTAAAATATTTGTACGCATTATACTATAGAATCCCAGGTTGAAAACATTTACAATAGTCTTTTGAAGATCGAATTTTCCGTTACTAAAAACAATAAGTCATCCTTAAGTAGAATTGTACCGTAAGAAAGAAACTGGGAATTTCATGGAATGTACAGATCATGCAAATCTTTATTATGTAATAATTTAAAGACTTCAACAAAGAATTTCCCTAAGGAGTGCGAGTGTGTTAACTTTTTAATCGAGCTAAATCAATGAAAGCAAAACTTGAAAATGGAATTACCATCAGTTATGTACATAATTGCATAATTACGAACGAAAACAATTCTCTAGGAGTAATGTATTTAAGAATAATAGGAAGAAACGGAACCTAAGTATTACTATTAATTGTTCATTTACTTTTATGAAATAATGCAGTGGTAACATTATTGTACTATCTACAACCCAGGAATTGGCGTATGGACTCATTCGTATTTTCAGTGGCAGGATTTTATTGATTCGCCTGGTCATGTGTACCAGTTATCTCAAAGAATATAAACAATCGGCAGTTGGCGATCCTCAATCAACATCAAATTCGAAGGATTCACGATGAGGATAGGCGTACTTCTTATTTTCTATTTTAAACTTCTCACGTGCCAATTTCTGGGTGACGCACAGTATGTGCGCCGCACGTCAACAATTATTTTAGCGACGATTAAACGACGTGTGGGATTAATGGCAATCTCGAAAAGTAAGATTTGTGAACTGTATTGAATTGATTGAACGTAACTTCGAACAACTAAAGTAACTATTATACTTTATTAAAAGTTGGGTGATTGGGTGTATAAAAATTAAATTGTAAGATGTGCGAAACTAGAATGCGATAAGTGAATGTCTAATGTTGAATGTATACTGTATGAAAATCTAAAGTCGAATGTATGAAATCTAATGGTCGAATGAATTGCCGAAGCCTTTTATAATCCAAGAATGCTTGGAGTGGGCGTGTAAGTTTTGCGAAAAAGTGAGGGAAAAACTATATCAATTTTCTGGTTGGTTAATCAATGTGGGGATGGAAATAAAAGTGTGGCGCTGGACAGAGACGTTTCCAAAATGTAGCGAATAATCAATTTAAGGAATACCACGATATGTATAGAAAATATGAAACAAAGACTCTAGTACTAAGGTGAAGGACTCTGAAAACCAGATGGGACTAAACAAGACACTAAAAACTCTCGACGAAATGTAACGACACCCTGGGTCTTATTACTGCTATAGCACGACAAACCTCTTAACTTTCTAAAAACTAAAGTGTTCGATGGGACGAAAAACGATGTCTATTGTATTGACGACACTTTGGGTGGTCGCCTAATTTTCTCGACGCTTATTGTAATACTACGGCCTAACAATTATAAATATGCATATAAAATGTATAAGCTAGTGAAATATCTAAATTATGGTTACACAAATTCGATTTTTATTGTAAATATAATTATTCCTTAGAAAACTGGAATATATTGTTTATAATTATAATAATTGCAATTGCAACTGCAATTATAACTATAAGATATCATAATTACATGATATTGTTATTCCATAATGTGCTTTTATTATCGCAAAGTAGTAATTTGTAAAATTTATCATTCATGTGCTGCTTCTCAAATGTACAGGGTGTCCCAAAGGTATTGAAGGACCCGGAAATGGGAGGTAGGTAGGGTCATTCTGAACAACTTTTTCATTTGCAAAAATGTCGTATGGGACTTCATTTTTAAATTATTAACGAAAAACACCGACCAATCAGGGCGCGAGAATCACGCGCGCTCGGAGACAGAAGTGTAGGCCCGAGTTATAATTCGCTGTGGTCGCGATCGAATCGCGTGGCGCGCGATTCTCGCGTGTTGATTGGTCGGTGTTTTTCGTTAATAATTTAAAAATGAAGCCCCATACGACATTTTTGCAAATGAAAAAGTTGTTCAGAATGACCCCACCTACCTCCCATTTCCGGCTCCTACAACATTTTTCGGACACCCTATATATCAACTCATAATTATTGCAATTATAAAAACATTATTGTAGGGAATGTACTATTCTATAGATTAGTTAAGAGCGTTCCGATTATTCGAGACGTCAAACATTCGAGGTGCCGAACGTTTGAGGCGTCGATAGTTTTTTGTCTTTGCGCGCATAAAAGGGGCACCCGATTCCCCGAGATTAGGAGATACAATTTCGACGCCGTGACGAAAGAGAGATACAATTTTGACGCCGTGACGTATACTTTAGACGCCGTGACGCAAGGGTGACCGCGACTCGGTTAAAGACGTGACCGATTAGCTAAAACCTATATTATTGAAAATATTAGTTTAAATTTATTTTTGTTATACAACGTAATATAGCTACTTCGATATAAGTACCAAAAGTCAGTACACAAATCAAGTAACATAAGACCTCTTTAAAAGCCATGGGAGTACTACGTACAATCGAATATATAAAATATATACTTGAACTACTTTAAATATGCATATGTCTATGTACATATACATAATACTTATATATTAATCGATAAATCTCCTAAGTACATTTATCAATAGAATGGTGTTAAAATGATAAGGCATCATAATTTACATTACATGATTCTACCTCGGTTCTCATTTGTTTGCAATTTGTCTTGCTACCACCCTCGTTTGTCAGATAATCGATGTCAATGCATTTGTTAACCAAGTGCAGAAACTGTGAGCATATTTTGCATATGGATAATCGCAGGTAATTTATTGTTCTGTCATATATCATACTTGCATGTCCTGTAAGAACTTGTTCTTATGAAAGAGATGAAATACCATTAATCAAAATGTGCACTACAGTTCATTTGGGCATATGATACGTAATTGTAAGAAAGGTAGGTTTATCGGAAGTTGCAATTTATTCAAATCGAACTCTAGAAATCATTGCAATATTATAATGTATAATTTTCTCTGTTCATTATAATGTTGACATAATCTAGACAAAATAAATAATGATAATGTTTTATAAATAATTGAGATTTTAATAACTATTAGTTCAATTTTCCTATGAATGCGAAGAACGTTAATTACAACGTCCAATTTTAACTTTTTACTGTATAGACACAACATACAAAGTAAATAAATTGATTATACAATAACAGACATTTCTATTATGTACGCAAGTGTAATATATGATCGGTGATACAGTTTTACACATTTCGGATAAGAAAAGTAAGTAATTAATTATCATATAATAAAGTAGGATGTTATCGAGGTGATTAAACGGATAACGCAATATATGATATGATGGTACCGTGGCTTTTGTTCGCTGGGTTGTTGCCAAACACCCACGCCAAAGTGGAGGAATATAAGTGGTTGGTAGGATTTCAATGAACGGGCAAACTTCAATGTAGTCTTGCAATTGTACATATAACCCTGACTCAGATAAAGTTCATAAAATATGAATGTAGGGAATTTCTTTCGATAGCGAACAGGAATTTTAACTACGCGTAAAGGTCGTGGAACTAATAAACGCCGCCATTTGAATGAAACAGGTGGGACGACGAAATGGTAAAATCTTTTGTTAGGTAGTCTATAAATTTTCTTAATGTAACAAGAGTACGATACGATTTTCTTATATCTTATCTTACCAACTTCCCATCTTTACCTTACCAACCTAAAAACAGTTATATAAAAAGAGGAATATACAATTTGGATTTATAGCGTGCCTATATTTCAATAACTTCTTCGAACTAATATTCAAATAATTCGAGTACTTAGAACAGTCGAATGCAACAATTCTTCTCGCGTGTATTTATCGTGCATCGCGATTCGCTTTTTTCCGATTGATTGTAATAAAGAATTAATAAAGTTAGTGTAAAATAAAAGCGCCAGTTCTGATTTTTATTTTTAGCTGTTTTCACACAAAAATGTATTAATAAGATTCGTTTGGCTAAACGGAGCGCAACTATGTAAACTATATTCTTTGATAATACATATTAAACAATCAATTTTATTGCAGGATGAAAAATAGATAAGAATAACTTATACCACTTTGTTAAGGCCAACAATGCCCTTACATTTAGAATAGACTTTAGAATTCCCATATAGGAATTAGCCATAAGACCATAGTCCTATCGAAGGGTTCGAGGACCGGTCCGTGGCAGCCATAAACTCAGGAAGCCATAAAGATCCGCGCGTTTTCCCTGTAGTTTTTCTAGTTATTGTTCGCATTTGGTCGCCAGATTAATGTTTTTACCTTTCAAGTCCGTTATTTCTAGCATGCTTAGTCAAGGTCAGCGCGCTTCTTGATCTTTATTACCTGCCACGGTTCAGGAGTAAAACTTGGAATATTTGCGAGTGGAGGGGCCTGAGTATGGGCGTAAATCTTACTTCCCTTCCACAATTTTGTAATATTAGCATAGCCAATTAGAACGATTCACCCCCGTCAAGTCTACCCGACCGAGGTGACATCGAATAGATCTAATAAAAACTCGTCTAGTACAAGAAGTTAGATACATCAGAATAGAACAAATAGTTAGTTAGGTGGAGAATAAATCGAATAGCAGAATAGTAGTACAAGTCACAGAATCTTGAATAGTATAGAACAACTTGTATAAAACACTTAGACTCGAATCGTAACATAGTTCAGAAACACAGATAGTTTGTATAGTCTCCAAGTATTGAAGTGGTCCTTCGAGTACTAGTTATAGTATTGTTATAAAAAACTTAGTCACACTTAATACACTTTTATAAAAGAAATTGCAGTATTCGAATATTCGAATATTTGAACATTTGAGTACTCGAATTGTACGAATTTCGAATTCGAATTCGACTGTAATTGAATATTCATATATTTGAGTATTCAAATATTCAAATGTTACTTATTATATCATACTTGAATATTATTGTAGCAAAACCTCTATCTATCGTTTTTGAAGAAACTTGTTCCGCTAAACACCAACTGTAAACAATACAATGAACATATAATATATATAACAACACAAATAATACGTATTTCTTTTAATCAGAAAGTCATTTTTGAGAGATTTTTTGACACCAGCAATTTCTTCACTCAGCTTTAATGAACATTGTTTCAAAAAATTCGTATATTAAACTATTAGACTTCGCTAAAAAATCCTGGCAACTAACTCGATACATTATATAAAGATGTATTAATCAGTAAATACAAATGTAAAAATGAAATACTATAATGTTGATGTAAAAATGAAATACTGTACCAGAGAAATTTTTGTAAAATATGACCATTATTTGTATCGTTTCTTCTATAAAAGTTCATGTACTCTTTATAGCATGTTTTAGCATTGTCAATTATATGGTAGTGAAGATTGTGCATGTGCCAGAAAAAAAAAAATAAAAATGATTGTATATTGTGTATGGGGCATGTCAGTTCATGTCGCTATGATTACAATTTTTTTATTTTTCCTGTAAAGTAGTGAAAACTTAATATATAATTACTGACATATAATTACAATTACTTACTAATATTCGAACAATGCAGGAATTCTATATTTGTTATTGTATACATGAAGCGATGATTTTTACATTGCATTGCTTATTTCACAATATCACGAATCATTTATTCTAGATGGAAAATATATATACAGGGTGTCCCACAATTATGGTACGAGCCAGAAAGGGGTGGTAGGTGGGGCTATTCTGAACAACTTTTTCCTTTGGAAAAATATTGGTCGTGGCTTCATTCTTAAATTATTCAAGAAAAACACCGATCAATCAGAACGCGAGGATCGCACAAGCTTAGAGGCGGAAGTGTAGGCCCGAGTTATAATTCGCTGTGGTCGCGATCGAATCGCGTGGCGCGCGATTCTCGCGTTCTTATTGGTCGGTGTTTTTCGTTAATAATTTAAAAATGAAACCCCATACGACATTTTTGCAAATGAAAAAATTGTTCAAAATGACCCCACCTACCTCCCATTTCCAGCTCCTTCAACACTTTTGGGACACCCTGTATATACAAAATTCCTTTTCAACTATCAAATTTCCATGCGCAAAATATTTGAAATTTTAATATATGGACATTTTATAAAAAATGAATCATTTGCATATAAAGTGTAGAAAAGCTATACTTTGAATACTTCGTTGTAACCCCTTTTGGTTTAATAACATCATGTAATCATATGGCTATATTGGAAATCATTTTTTTAGATATTCCAGAAAAGTTTAATACCGTTTTTTTTTTAGTGTCGTTTGAATTTATTGGTGTCTTCCTTATTCTTTGATTGAGCATATACAGCAATTTTGCACCTAAAAAAGTAAAATTCGTTTAATTGACAACTTTTGTTTTCTTTCAAGCCAGGTGTATTCGCCTACTGTGTAGACATTGCTTAGAAGCACAATACGTAATTATTTATGTTGTTCGACAGAAGATAACATTGCGGTAACTGCAAAGGAACTTATTTTCTGGAGCTTATTTTTCCATATGTAATTAAGGAAACGCTGTGTTTTGTGTAATACGTTATTCGACTGAATCCTGCATGTAATTTTACAATGCTAATGTTAGAATGTTGTTGCAGATACAATATGAAGAAATATAGTATTCAAGAGTACTTTTTTCATAGCACTCTTATTTTATTTTATATTCTATTTGAGCATGTTGATGTGAAGGTGATAAGGCCAAAAGAAAACCAGTTAGTCCTAATATAGCAAAATGTTACAGAATATCTGGTTTAATGTATAATAAGTGCAACGCTTATTATTCAATAAAATACATAATATTAATTTTCTTTTGTATTCAAAAACATGTAATAAAATTAATTTTTGTCACATAATATAGAACCAACTGCACTTGTAGTATCAGAACACGACATTGGAGAACTATAAAAACTTTTTTAATTCGATATCCAATATTTTAATCCTACATAATACTGAGGATCGACGGAATCCTCCATTTTGAAAAAAAAGAGGTCTACTATAGTGAATGATGTACGTCACGGTTGAGTAAATGACAACAGAAGAAATCATAAAAACACTATGCAATTAACACAGAGAAGTTTATAAACAAATTTATTAATTTCATCAAACATTAATAAATTAATATTAAGAATTGAGTACTTTAAAGTCCCCGTTAAACTTTTGAAACGTACAAAGATAATTAATATCTCCTACAGATTCCTGCTCAAATAATGCAAAGTGAATAAAAAAAAAATGTGTTATACAATAACTAACTATAGGGATGTTTTCCTTGCAATTAACAGGACAGTATAATGCTGTAATGTACACTCGGTAGTAATATGGACTTCCTTTGATAAGGACATGTACAAACTTAACAATTTTAAATTTCTTATTATTTCTATATCTTCAAATTGACAAGATTCCAAATCTTCATTTCCTAAAATTTGTGATTTTCCTAATTTTGCCATTCTAAAATTTATTCGTATTCCGAAACTTTCTAAAATTTCTAAATTCTTTCCAACACTTACGAAATTTTTAAGTTTCTAAATATCTACATAGCGAAATTGACAGATTTTTAAATATCTAAAATTGTGAATGTCTCTATTTTCAAGACCCTAGAATTTTAAACTCTTCAATTCTCAAATTTCTAAATTACTACGTCTCTTGAGTCGCAAATATTAAAAACCTCGGTATTCCATGTTCCTGAATCCCTAAATTCCTGGAGCCGGGAACCCTTAGATCTTAACATTTTAACATCGGCAAGTATCGAGATCTAAAAATCCTTCAGATTCCCTAGTTCTAAACATTTTTATATCCAAAAATTCTCCAACAACAAAATCTTAAAGTTACCTAAAAGCTTAGGTAACTAAGACTTAGGTAACTTAGACATCCAAATGGCTAGATTTACAAATCACTAAATTATCAAATCTCAAAGTCTCAAATCTTTTGAAAGTTCTTAAGTTGTCAGAAAATTTTTTAATTCTCAAAAACCTCTAAAAACGTACAAATGGCAGACTTCATCTTCCTTAATTGCGGTATCGTTCTAGGGGAGCCAGACTTGCTGTTGACTGTGTTTATAATCTAGCGATGGTGAAAGCGGTTGGTGCATACGCGAGCTCATCCTCTTCGGCAAAATACAAACCTTTCACATTATAGATAGAGGATAAATAGTGGGGCAGTTCCTTGGACAATCTTGTGCATCATGGTAGTAATGTGATACGTTGTAATCCGACCACAATAGAACAATAGAACCAATGCTTATTGAAACTAATCGAAAGAAAAATATAAGTAATAGAATTTTAAGATTATGGTGTCACTCTTATCACACAACAGAGCCTCCGCAAAATACGGGGTTTTTAGGCCGTTTTTGGAGCCCTCGAAATTAAATCTGATACATAGTCCAAATAATACCTTATGATATCCTGACACTCAGAAAAAAAACAGCATGCGTATACGAACGGTTTCAGAGATACAGGGGGTCCAAGTTGAAAAAATGTTGCCGTTTTTGCGAAATTTTTTCTCATGAACTACTCATCCGATTGAGCTAAATTTTGTTTCGGTTTATTCATAAAGGATTGGGCTACTATGAACATTTTTTTCTTACTTCATGAATTTGTTATATAATATGAAAAAATTTAAACAAATTCTTTTCTTAGGTTTTCCAATGAGGAGCATGCAGGGTTAACATCAAAGAAAAAATATGGTCATATTCCCTAAAGCTTCCCCTTTAAAATAAGCCATTCAGAACGATGGAGCCTCGAAAATTGACGTTACAATAATCTGGGAAACGACGTGGTGTACAGTAAATTCTTTCACAGTGCAGTACTACTTGGTTCTCTCTCACAGTGCAAAATGTCTTTTTCTGCGCCAATGTGTGCGTCATTGTTGCGCCTATGTTCGCCTCGCTCGTGCCTGTCCAAGTTTAACACGATACTCACCGCGGTTCCTTTGATGAGGGCTGACAGATATCCAGTTCCTAATTTAGCAATATGATTTTTTAATATTCATATTTTTTTTCATTGCAAACTTTTTTAACATATTCGTGAGGTTATCCCGATTAAAATAAGACCAAACAAGATATAATTTGGATAATACTTATCATTTATAAAAAATGGGTTACAACAAAACAGTAATAGGTGTACCAAGTGTATGTCATGTCGTGTTTTGAACTTTGCCAGCCATCCGTGACTTACTTTAAAATTCGAACAGAATGACAAAGTACCTTTGATTTCCGCTGCTTTTTCTAACAGTAATGCGTCTGTCAAGTAGTCACCAAATGTCCGCTTTTCAATAAACCATTCCAATAATTGCCGCTCCAGTTTGTCATATATTGGTTCTGTTAACGCTCGTGGATGAGAATAAATTCGTTCGAGCTTGGTTGAATATTGCACGTGGTGTGCCGACTTTAATTTATTTATCACAATCTCGAAGGACCACCCGATTTATCGGGATTATACAAATGATCTATGTTCAACAATATACGAGATACTATGTTCAAGATTCTAAGACTATTACTATACTCGGTCCTTTGCTACTCAATTTCAAATACTGTTTTTAACTGCTAGAGATTCTATCAAATCTATCCGATATCACCTCGGTCGGGTAGACTTGACGGGGGTGCATCGTTCTAATTGACTAAATACAAATATACAAATTGTGGAAGGGCAACAAAGTTAACGCCCCTCCACTCGCAAATATTCTACGTTCTGCTCCTGGACCGTGGCAGGTAATAAGGATCAAGAAGCGCGCTGACCTTAACTAAACATGCTAGAAATAACGGGCTCGAAGGTAAAATATTAATCTGGCGACAAAGTGCGAACAATGACTAGAAAACTACATAGAAAACGCGCAGGTCTTTATGGCTTCCTGAGTTTATGGCTGCCACGGAACGGTCCGCGAACCCTTCGATGGGACGACGGTCTTAGGTTAATTACTACATTCAAATTCCAAATCTATTGTCAAATGTAAGGGCATGTTGGCCTTAACAGGTTCTATTACTTTTCTTTGTTTTTATTGGGCTTGGCTTTTGTCTGAAAAAGCATTAATTTTCGTTGCATTTCGTACAATGCGGATAATGGTTGCGGTACTAACGATATATTTCCTGGCTATGGCGGAAGGTGGTTCGGAAGATTCCTTTAAATCCCTCAAAACGTCTAATCGTTTTAGCATTGTTAGTACAACATTCTTCTTTCTTGCAGCCATTGTCCACTATTTATAAATCGCTCTCACTATCACGAGTAATTAATTAATATTAAATAAGTAAATTGACTATCACTAAAACCTACCACTGAACCTTATTATTAAAACTTACCACTAATCCTTACAAATAAACTTTAACACTAAAACTTATCACTACAACTTATCACTAATAAAAGTTGTTTATAAGTTTATGATTAAAATAAATTTAACAAATAAAAAGAATAACGGTAAACGTTATAGAACAAATAATATTCGAAAAGGTACAGACTGCAGACGATGTCGCGTAGTCAACGGTTGTTCGAAAACACGCACCGAATTCTCACTTTGCAACGCATCCCCCTCAGATAGCTCAGAAACACACATCGAATTATCACTTTGCACTATCACCCCCCCCCCCCCCCCGATCCAATTCTCGTATTGCCTCTGTAAACACTGTTGGAACATCGTCAGACATTTAAATGCCTTACCGTCTCAGCGACGCGACGGTTTGTTTTTTCGGCCGCCGGCAAAGGCGAGCCGCGGTGATCAAAGGACAGCCGCCAAGTTTCAAATTTCACTACCACTATTCTCATAGTGCAAAGTTTCGATTCCGGCCTCCGTTGCACTGTGAGAGGATTTATTGTATGGTGATAATTTTGACGCCGAAATAATATTGGCATAATGATATTTTTAGTGGCCACGATCCGATCACAATGTGCTTTACTATATAATAAAATTCCACTACTTACCATATTAAAGTAACCTATACAATACTCTAAGTCTATAAAACTTTCACAACGTAGAACTTTTAAAACAATGGATTGCGCCCTATTACCTTATGCGAAAAAAATTTGAAAAGATGATGATCCGAGAAGGAGTTTTACTTTACACTTGCTGGAAAACTGTAAGTACGAATGCTGCCAGGTCTTAATCGATAACATCACGTTATTGAAAGATTGTCTGTACCTGTTCTCAACATTCTTTAAATAACAAAGAGCGAAGGGGATACACGCTCATTCTATAAGCCGCCGAAGGCTATATGGTCGATGAACAATTCCTCCTGTATCTTCGCTTCCCTTTTCTTCTTCCATTTCGTGTTTCTTTCCACCTTCAACCGTCTTCACCCGCGGCTACTCGTTTCTCCTCGTGATTACACGCGAAGACAACCTAACACAACGCTGATTTATCTTACTTGGTACTTCGGGGACTTGCGAGTAATTTACCGCGACTTAATTGCATTTAATTCAAGCAGTGCAACCGTAAATCACAAAGTGTTGCACAGGTCAGTCACGCCTGCTGTCGACATGATGTAATTATGTCTATTAGCGGGAACTCGATCGTACGAAAAACTGTGGAACACGTTTATTTATTTATTCTTTTTTCCTCTTTGCTGCAGTCAATATGCTTGGCAGCAACCAAGTCGATCCCCTAGCTCGTTTTGTAATTAAAAAATCGTGTCCTCGTAATAGAGACCTAGTAACGATATGTTGGGACTTCGTTGCAATGTATAATTGCTTGTATACACGCGTAACTTATGATACGCATTGGTAAAAATAAAAACATACCCTGTTTAATCGTCGTGGACGGTAATCAGTTGAATTACATAGCCGTCTACTCTGTCGGGTGGAATAGATACAATTAAGAAAGTAAGATCGTTATTTTTATGCTCGTGAAACGTTACACGAAACACTTTATTTTATTTATAATCGAGATAAATTCCAACTAGCCTCGGGAACCTTCCTGTACGTTTGCGATGTACTTAAATGGAATTTTCCACCGTAATGATCGATCACTTCAATAAGATCTGTGAAACATTTTTTATCGATACGTCAACATTTTCGTGCAATCTTCTTTTCTGTTTATCTACTCAAAGAACATATAAAAATTTTTACTGCATGTAACATATTAACAATACCGCAAACACAATTGGGTGGCGTGCAATAGATGATTATATTAAAACGGTTCTATTAGGGCTCTTCATGTGGGTCTGAATTGTTAAAGCTATATAAACATTTTCTTTATCTCAAAAATTTTTGTTTTTAAATTGTAGTTGTGCCGGAGTAGCTAATCAAAATATGCCAGCAAAAAATTTTTATATTTCAGGGGAATACATTTATCAAGATCTTAAATGTAGATAAAATAATAATTAATATTATTATTTAATCGTGTGTGAAATAGCCGAGTTATGAGTAATTATTGTTGCAGTGTTGCATCACTTTAAAATTTTATATATAATATTTTAATATCTACACAAGACCTCAAAGTCAAGTAACAGGAATAAGTTTATAAAACCATTGACAATCTTTCTTTGGAAATAATACTTTCGCGATGACAACCCAAGTTTATCACTTTGGGACCAACATGTTAATCCTCAATTCCGTTAATTTCAACCATCGTACTCTGGGTCAGAGTGTTTCTTCAGCTTATTACCTGCTACGGGATTTTTCCTAAAACACGCGAACATCCTTCGCACGTCACCCCCTTGGTCGTTGCCACTTATAGCGGTGACCATTACTTGTACAGGCTCATTAATTTGCGGCTGAGTGAGTCAGAACTGGCGTAGAATACCCGAATCCGCGCAATTCACGCAACATGCACTAATAATCATTACATAAGTATAATAAACGTTATGGCTTTAAGCGTTATTTATATTAATTAAAAAATTATTACATACAAGGATAATGAGAATATAATACTAAAATTACTGCACACTTATAATGTATGCAGCAACTATTACATATGTATCGTATACAACTGCAATATAATACTGCATACTAAAATTAATAGTTACCATAATCTATCCTGCGTTGTGTTTTATCCAAATTGTTCGTGTTAACGCTCGTGGTTGAAAATAAATTCTTTCGAGCTTTGTTGAATATTGCACGTGGTGTGCCGACTAGGTTTATTATAACAATCTCGAAGGACCACCCGATGTAATTGGGACTATACAAATTATCTATGTTTCAACTGTCGGTCTACATGTCAACTATGTGTAACTGCTATACAAATCAACTATCTATTCTATCTTTCTTTCAACTATGCTATATTTCAACTACAATCCAACTATCTTTCCATGATTCAACTCTTCAATTACTAAATTCAACTAAGTATCTTTCTATCTACAATCCAACTATCTATGTGTGTCAACCGACTTTTCCAACTAGTCGAGATACTATTAGAACTCTTCGATTTCAGCTCGGTCGGGTAGACTAGACGGGGGTGAATCGTTCTAATAGGCTATTCAAAATGTACCAAATTGTGGAAGGGAAGTAAGGTATACGCCCATACTCAGGCCCCTCCACTCGCAAATATTCCAAGTTTTGCTCTTGGTCCGTAGAAGGTAATAAAGATCAAGAAGTGCGCTGACTTTAACTAAACATGCTAGAAATAACGGGATCGGAAGGTAAAAATATCAATCTGTTGACCAAATGCGAGCAATGACTAGAAAACATATTTAAACAATCTATGAACGCGGAGAGACACCGTTTTTTCACTAATTTCTACGTATATTTTTCAGTTTATCTCAAAAAGTAAGGGTGTAGTGGAAAATCGAAATATACACGCGATAGAGCAGATTTTCACCTTCGAAAAGCACCCAAAGAAAGTTGAAACGTCGTTTTTCTTACGATACCAGAAGCAAAATAGCAACTCGGAAAACGAAGCAAAGACAGTGGTCCGCCGCGTCAGAGCGGTCGCTCCGTATCCCGTCAATGTTAACGCGATGCAACGAACGATTCCTGTGGCACGAGAATCACGGCCCTGTTGAAAATTGACAAAGTTATTCAATGTTGAAAAAAATGTTCACTTTTTACAAAAAAAATTTAATGATTATTTGGAGAAAATTGTTGTTGGATATTATCTTTTATATAATATTATTAGCTCAAATAGAATCTACACTAATAAGCTTTAAAATAAGCATCGGATTGTTAAAATCCCTTCACTAAAACTGTTTTAATCGGGCACGCAGCATCAGAAAGTGGTGCTTTGAGAAAATCGCGTCTAAAGTCTTGGAGCCAATACTCGAGCAGTCTACCTGGAATTCGCACTCTTCGCAAGGGCATGTTTATGGTGACAAACGTAAATGGGAAATTCGAAAATAAAGGGTAATAAATGGCCTGTCTTCGCATTGCCAAATATCTGTTTACACAATAAACATGCGACAATCATTTATTATTTATTAGAGCACACCGTTTACTCTGAAGTGCGCTTCTTATATGTCCGCGCGCGATATTCCAGAGGCTGTAACTATAAAAGTACTTCGAATTTCAACCTGAAACTTTAACAAAATATTTTCGGATGCATATACTATTGATTACCATAACTTCCAAAAAAATCGATTTTTTGGACCCTCTGAACTAGGGTCCCCTCTAAATTAGTAACACCACTCTAGAATTTTGAAAAAATCAATTGTTTTTGCTTAAACGATGCTATATTATGTGCAGACCATGTTAAAAGTGTTTTAAGTGCGGGAAAAGCCGGGAAAACGAATTTTTTTTTAAGTTGACTGCAATCATTTGCAGTGTGCTGCAGGCAGCCTAACTAAGTATCCACTTGGAGAGGATTCCGGTGCTTCTGGCAAAAGGTGAAGGCAACCGGGACATTAGATCAATATAAACACAAACCACCAATGTTAAAAGTAGTTGTCTCAGCTATTTATCCCGTGTATGAAGAACTGGCCAGCGACTACATACTGACGCGCTGTATCGGTGGCTTCACGCAAAAGAACAACGAAAGTTTTAATTCAGTGGCGTAGTCTATGCTCCTGCAAAACTGCCTGCAAGCCGACGCTCGACGCATAGTTTTTTCAGAGCGATCACTGAATAAAGCTACGAAAAAGGCAAGGTTGAACCACAGATCCAGAAGGAAGGAAAAGGACGAGGAGGATATTAATATAGAAGGTCAAATGTATGGTGCGGACATCTCCGATTAAAATTATATAACAAATTACTTATGTTGAATGGCAATAAAAACTTTAAACACGTTTTTTGGGAATCAAACTTTTCTTCGCGTCTACACCAAATTAACAATTATTAATATTTTTGTATCTCCGTACCATGTTCCATAGATTATGGTATATAATATCAGGAACTTTTTGATCCTTTTGCTGTAGAACCATCCGTTAATGAAAAAACAGTTCGGCCATAAAACCCGTTCAGAGAAATGGTGTTATTGCTTGCAAGCTGTCATTTTCAATTCATTTTGTTTAAAAAAATGTTCAAAACCATCTTCAAAACATATATAATAAAGCTTTTTTGTCCCTAGCTTTATATCTTGTATGATTTTTACTTTAAAAATTCCCGAAAATCACTTTTTTCTGCCTTCTAGAGTGGCGTTACCCTCGAGCAGCCTATTTTATTCTAACGCCCACATCTGGTTGCTAACGTTCGAGTCAGTTTATCGTGCAGGATAAGTCGCTCGCGTTCGTGAATCTTCATCTTTCATATCAGAAGTGGGATACCCCCAGTGAACTTTAGTGTGTCACCAGACCTTTACAACAATAGTATATATAATAGTAATAAGTATAATAATAGAGAAATAGTACTGAATTATAGATAGTGAACCGAGACAAGACGAATTGTGACAATTTTATTTTTAGTGATTTTTAGTGATAGTACTCCGTAAACCGCAATGTCAAACCGCGCATCGATCGAGCGTAACAGCGAAAAGAGAGGAAACACGAGTCTAGCGGGATCGCGGTTACAATGTTTACAAGTACTGATGGATGAAATGCTTCGACGATCGCGAGAATCGTCAACAGCATCGTCGCATGCAGCAGATGAGCGACGCGAATCGCAATCGCGAACCCCGCATTGATTGCAATCCAAATAGCATACCAGTTCATGTACAAAATCTCACCATACACGCGGCACGGGACTGGCTGTTAGTCCGAATTTATGACCCATCGAAGGAGGACTTATCGATCGAAAACTCGGCCCGCCGGGTCGACGAGTTGGCGTCTCGTTTTTCGTGGGACGACCGATGCACGACGAGGTTGATAGCAACACAGCTATGCACACATGCACGGCAGTATTGCGACATGCGTATGTGAGCCATAGATGCTACGAGAGACGGATTTATATGAGGCGAAGCCGAGGCAGTCACTGGGAGACTACTGCTTCCAGGAGATGTATTTGATTCAGCGAATGAATTTTACGCTAACGGAGGATTAAATAATAGATATTGTCATTTTTGGCATGCCCGGTGAAGCCATCGCGTGAACGGCAACAAGAAAGACGGCCAGAAATATGAAATTGATGTGTTTTAATTGTGGCAGAGTAGGACACATGGCAGCAGAGTGTCGAAAGCCAAAGGTGACCGCACTAAGTGTAAAACGCCAGGACATACCCGTGACAATTGCACATTCGATTGCACATTCGGATTAATGGGTATAAGGTGAATAGTTTGATAAACACGAGAAGTGCATGCACATTGGTACAGTCTTCAGTAGTAAAACGATTCTCCATCGATACTAAAACTGTAGAAGATGTGATATTTAGAGGATTTGCTGGCTGATCGGTAACCATGGATCAGGTTGCGTCGAATACCGTAAGAATACAGAATGTAGTTGCGGATGTAAATTTGTTTATCATTCCGGATGAATTATTATCGAGAGAGATTTCTTACAACAAGGCCACGTTGTAATGCTGAAGCGCGGAAGACAATTGATCTTCAAGGATATTCAAGATTCGAATATGCCGCAAATTACGTCAGAGATGGACATTTATATTGTTGAAGTAGATCCGGAATTACATTTAGCAACAAACACCGCGTCGATAGAAATCAAATACTTGACGGACGAACCGGTTGTACATCATCCTTACCGTCTAGCAGAAGCCGAAAACAAAGTAGTTCGCAAGATTATTGCTGACGTATTAAATAACGGGATAATCAAGGAATCTGACTCACCATACGCAAGTCCGATCACGTTGGTAAAGGAGAAAACGGGAGATTGTAGAGTGTGCATTGATTATAGGAAGCTCAATTACGATTAAAGATAATTATCAGTTGCCGCAGATCGATGACCAAATAGACAGGTTAGGAGGTAACAAATATTTTGCGGGTCTTGATCTGATGTCGGGATATTACTAGGTACACGTTGAAGAAAATCCTATTGTAAGAACAGAATTGGTGTCTACGAAGGAAGATATGAATTCCACCGAATGTCTTTTGGCCTGACAAACACGCATGCAATATTTCAACGCTCGATGCGCAAAGTTCTCGGACCTTTGAAAAATACAATAGCATTTCCGTACTTAGATGACGTAATTATACCATCGAAAATCATGGAAGAAGGTATAGAACGGTTCAGACGTGTCATGGAAGCATTCCGCGCACATGGACTAACGTTCAAGACAGAAAAGTGCTCTTTCTTCAAGGAAACAATTGAATACTTGGAACGAGAAATCGGTGAGGACGGAATTAGGCCAGGGCAACGTAAAACAAATGTTGTTAAGAACATGCTGCATCCCGAGACAGTGAAGCAGGTACAGCAATTTATGAGGTTGGGAAGCTACTTTAGAAAGTTTATGATGAACTTTGCTTCAATTGCCGACTGTTAACACGGTTGACACGCAAAAATGCACAATCACAATGGCAAGAACCATAGGAACATGCATTTCGATCAATCAAAGCAAAATTAGTATCGCGACCGGTATTATGTAGCTTTCATTCAACCCGTCTTGCATGATTGTATACGGAGGCACGTGGGCTTGATGTTGGGGCAGTATTATTGCAGCGACTGAACGCTAACAGCATAGTAGCCGTAGAATATTTCAGCAAACGACAGCTGATCAGAGATGCTACCATTCGTACCAGTTGGACACGATGGCTGTTGTCCTAGCGTGCCGACCTTTTGGGGTTTATTAATTAGGCATCGAATTTAAAGAAGTGACCAACTGTAACACGTTGAGGACGACTTTCTCAATGAAGAACTTATTACCCCGTATAGGCCGATGGTGGTTGGAAACCCAAGAATATACGTTCGAAGTTGTAACATATACTAACCAGGTACAAAGATGGCACATGAAGATGCTCTGAGTTGGGACCCTTAACCAATGAGCGTTGAAATGTCTTATGCCGATATTTATTATAAATCCGGCCCACGGAGGTGGGACGCGGATATGCTTCCTCGACGTGTAAGACATGCGCGAAATAAAACTACCCACCTACCCCCAGCTAGACACCGCTTCCAGTAGGGGTAAGGTAGATTAACGGCTGAGAAGACGTCACTCGACTCGGCACTTATAAGGAATTTTATTATTGTCTCAATGGTCTTTCTATTAAATACAGAACACCCAGCAAAATTCCCAGAGTCGTTTCTAGCCAGAGCCCCCGTTTACCACCGTTTGAACCAGGCACATATCATCAAGAGGAGGTGGGGTTGGCACTTGGCATTACCAAAGGGCTGCAAACCTCCGAGTGCCTTTGTGACCCCTTATGTCAATATTACGGAGGGCGACTGGATCATGGCTGCACAAATTTAGAATTAACACTTGTCGTGAATAAGTATGGTCATCAAAACAATGATCAGTCGCCCGAAACCAAGAACTATTTTAAGAAATACATGCTGAAGAAGAATAAAGTGCTACCCAACAAGAAGGAAGCTTTGGTAGTTCCGAAGAACGCACGGATGCAAATATGCAGATTATGTTGCGGCGATGCGGGACATCTGTGAACTGAGGAGACGATCGAACGAATTGAACTAAATTATTGGTTCGCCGGGATGAGACGATTCGACAAATACGTACAAGTTGTACTTATTATAAGCATACTGCCGGGAAGAAGCAGTGTATAAGCTGAACATAATGAAGAAGGTACCCGTACCATTCCATAGGATACACATTGTCCACGTGGGGCCATTTATAGTGAGCCGAAAGAAGAACAAATATTTACTGGTAATGGTAGATGCATTTACAAACTTTACTATCGTGAAACCGGTAAAGAGTTTGAAAATGCAATGCACTGAAAAGGTGCTACTCGACTTTATAAACAAAGATTTTCCACTTTTTATAGCATTTACGGTATTAAACATGTCCCTAATGCAGCACTGCATTATATGTAGCCACTGGCTACACCGAGAACAAATGGCCAATGTGAACGATTCAACAAGACCATTGTTGACGCGTTGGCGACAACTGCAGCGGCGGGGGATCCGTCTGATTGGGACGGGCGGGTATAGAAAAGACAAATAACAAGAGTATCAACACCACACCGATGAAAGCATTGATTGGGCGTTATACAAAGACAGTAGGTGAAGGACTGATACTGAGCGTAATACAGGAAAAAATAGACCGGCTGGATTTAACAGAGGTAAGAGAATAAATCAGCAGGCATATTACACACGATCAAATAGTTCAGAAAGAGCGTTACGACCGTACACGAAGAGACACTCGTAAATATACGGAAAGTGAATTGGTGATGGTTTAAATTACAGTGAGCTGCCAACAGGGTGCAGCCGAAAACTGCTACCGAAGCATAAGGGGTCCTTTTGTATATGGACTGTCCTACCGAGCGAGAGGTATGAAGTAGGACAAGGTCAAGCTGTGGGTCACGATACAGGGACTCGAGCATGAAGATGCTTGATACAGCACTTTATATATCCTATTTTTCATGTAGTTGCGTTGTACATGTAGTCTGATAGTGGTGCATAAATGTCTTACATTTTTTTTTATATGTAACAGAAAGGAGTAGATGAGCCCAAAGCATAGTGATGCTTTAGAGAAGCAAGACCACGTCGACGGGGACAAGGTCTAAGGACGATGATGCTCGACGATCAGGCTAGGTGCGAGGAGACTCCACCGACGAGCGGCTGCAGAGCTTAAACACCCGATGGACCGAGGTAGACAGCAGGTGCCACTGAATTATATCCTTAAAAAGTTCAGGATGATAGACACAAGGGGTGTCAAAAATGCTGAGGATGGATACGAGGTGTCTTAGGCAGAGGGGTGCAGCTGTAAGAGTTTATCGTGAGCGATACAACGGTATTGTGTCAGGGCAACAATTTGTCAGCAGATTCACAACGACGATTGAAATGTAAAGTCCAAGGAGAGACCCAAATCAGTATGGCCAAAAATAAGAGAATTCGAAGACGGAGGAAGTCGCACGTAGGCGATTGAGGTTTTGTCAGCGGTCCTTCAAGAGAGTTCGTTAGGATAATAAACAGTTTGCAGGCCATACTTGCGAAGGGAGTCCTAAGTCTCGTAGACTCCCTTTTGAGGAAATTCTTGCTGTAGCTCTCTTAGCGAAAACACAGAAAATACATAACCAGTATACCTTAGCAGTCTATTTTATTCTAACGCCCACATCTCGATGCTAATGTTCGAGTCAGTTTATCGTGCAGGATAAATCACTTTACTCGGCAGAGATTCGAATAAACAACTAATCATAGTATGCACTGATGAAATGTACAGTGTGATTGAAGGTTTATTTCCACTTAACGACCCATAACAAGAGATTACGGGACAATGATGAAGTAATATCAACAACCAGAATCGGCAAGATAGTGTTCGACCATTTCCTCAAAGTAAATTATTTTCCATCATAATTGGCTTAACCCAGACCATGAATGATATTCCCATTAGGTCATTATATTCGTATTAAAACACTCTATCAGAATATAAGTAAAAAAAATATACCGTTCCATTAAAAAAGAACAGGAACGATCTTTATATGTATATCCTTGACGCTATCCCCTATCAAAAAACTAGTAACATCGGATGATCAGCCCCTCGGTACCAAATAATTTTGGACTGATGCATTTTTTCCTATCAGCCATATTCTTTCCTTGATGGCAGCCCAGTTATGTAGGTAGCCATTTTTACGTGCCTCACCCTATATTTCACATTGTTATAGGGATAACATACTGGCAGAAGCGATGTTATGTAACAGACGCAAGAGAAATAGAATACATATTGTGAGTAGTAAGAAAATTCGTAATTAGTATTACGGTGCTACTATATAATATATGGTGCTACTATTGCATAGTACAATAATTAATTGAGTATGACAACATTTTTTACTTTTCGGTGTTTTGCGCTAAAAACGTATACCATTTATAGTATAGCATATTGTTTTAATTAAGCGATTACTTATTTTTTAATTCTTTCTACTCATTAAAAAATTAATCGTTTTGAGTGCTATATGTAGTTAAAGTTCTGCCGCTAAAATTTAGTAGCATACGTCGAGAGGATTCAACGAAACGCGAACGAAGGAGTTGATTTTTCGAAGCCTTAGGCATCAGAATGGCCTTTGAATTTTAAAACTACAGCAGGGCTAAAAGTAGAGCATGTTCCGATCGGACTTACGAAAAGATTCTGAATTACCTTTACACGCCTTCAAGCGGTTGTCAGACTGACGGTTTCGCCGATTTGAAGTAAGTAACTAGTTTCCTGTATTATACAGCATGTAATCTATCTGGTTGTGTAAGCAAAAAGACTGATATTATCTACAGAAAAATTACTTTGAATATATTGAGTTTATTACGAAGTCTACCTCCTGAAATATTAATACATTTTCCTGAAAAAAATGCATGAAATTTAATTTTCCAATGACACAAGGCGCAATTGCACATCAGGGATTGCGGAATCAGAGAAACGGCATTTTGTCACTCGAGAATAAGAATATTTAGGAATATGAAAATTTGAGAATATGGATTTTGAAAATTTAGGGAATCATAAAGAGATTTTAAGAACTTGGAAATTTTTTAATTTTGTCATTTAAGAAGTTAAAGTTTTTGAAATTTGTCAATAAGATTTTTGAATTTTTGAAAATTGAGAAATTTGCAAAAAGAATTTGATGATTTGGGAACGATACAATTTGAGCATTAGTATGTTTGAATATTTGGAGTTTAAAAAATGTGTGCTTCAGGAAAATTTGGGAATTAGAGAACTTGGAGATTTGAAGACCTGAGAATTTTGGAAATTCGAAATGTATAACTTTCAGAATCTTAGGACTGTGTTTTGGGAATTTGGAAATTTCGAAAATTGCTTACGCATTTCGTATCACTCACAAGTAAATATAACAGTGAGTCATAATGCAAAGCATTGAACGATGTCCCTGAAAGGTCACTTCAGAAACATTTTCTTTAGTTATTTAAATACATTAAATTCACGGTGCGAATTACCGATGGCTTTTACGACTGTCAGCATGTTAAACACAACTTTTTCAAAAATACAAGCACACGTGAGAAAAGATTTTAATGTAGAATCTCAATGTTTCCGGTCGTACCGCCAGTTACATGACACCCTATGTATGTAAATAGGTGCAAAAAACAGCTCGTTCGTACAGGTAATGTACGTGTCCAAGGAAAGCTACGTGTCTATTCGAGCGTGTCGCGACGCGTGCATTCACGTGCATGCTAGACAAGCTGGTAACGCCCGTGTGATCGCTTATTGGTTGCCAATCTCGTTAGTTTTTGCCCATAAGAGAAATTTGCTCCCATGGAGGTGTGGTACCAGTTTGTCGGCTAGATTTACGAGGAGACCGCCTTGGAATTATTGTCGCACACTCACCATTGACCACGTGCACGAGGAACTACGAATAATGCGCCTTTGGTATGCTGCTAAAAGAATCACCAACATTTTTTTAATTTTTGTTACGACTGTTCGGTCAACCTGTTCTCATCGAGTGCACCCTGTACAACAACAGAATGAATCTCAATTTTGTTTACCGGATGGGACAATATTATCGTGATCGAACGTGAATGTTCAAGGTTCATGCTATAAATTGCGGCATGCAAATTTAATAAGCACGAGTTGAGTTTCGATGTTGCTCTTCATTGCGCACCATGTACTCGGGACGTTATCGTAATGGTGTCGCGAATGAATCTCGATGGATTATATGGAAGGGTAAGGACAAAATTGATCAACTGTTCAGGTAAATACTCTTTGAGGCTCGATGTGATGAAACAAAATCAGACATGGATAAATTTTATTTGAAATTAAAATAGCAACTAACAGTCGAAATAATGAATCGTTACAATCAACGGTTTCACTCTAAAATGAATTTCTGAAAATAGTTGTGAGCAGCGAATTCGTTGAAATAATTTGCATCAGTTTGAGTTATAGATTCAGCACGTTAACTGCAATCGCCATCATTGGTGACTGACGTGAAGCAATTAGGGCACTTGAATAACTGAAAAAAAGAAAAATTCGAATATATTTTCTGTGGTATAAATATTATAATACTAGCACAAGCTACTATTATGATATTGACAGTACGTGGAAAGTTTAAATGATACGACAATATTTTAAACAATTACAATTATATCGTATTGCACTGCAGTCACAACAGTTTTCCAGTTCTGTTACAGTAGATAATGCACTGACGGTGCTTTTTTGTGCACTATGTGCATTAATTTTAAGATGCATTCAGGAGACAGGGGTTTTCGCAAAGCGTGCGACATGAAAGTAGTATAAATTATGGAATAGAACCGATAAAAATATTTTCACATCAAATTCTCTCAAATTCATTAAGTTATCGGAAAAATTTATTTAGAGAATAATATCTAATTTTCTTTCCCTCTTAAGACTTTTGAATTGTTCCTGTCGTTATTACATTAATCTACTTACTTACATAATTTAATTATATGTATATTACACGCAATATATGTTACACAAATGAATTTTAATTACGAACAGAATTTTAGACAATTTTCCAATGTTTTTTCCCCTCTTTTCTACCACTTCCCTTTACCCCTTTCTCGAATATCTCATCGGTTGTGGTACTTTCTAGACTGTGATTGCAATGGATACATTTTTTGGCTAATAAAACCGAAGTATTACTTGGTATCAGAACGTTATTTATCATTCCTTTATTAAAATTTGTAACACGTTGTTAATGTTCGAAAGCGAAGAACTGGTTTATTAAATTCAGAAAACTATACAACGAAACAAGAACTCGCGTTTCGCGGGTAGAGTAAGGTTTCGCACGCAAAGTACCGCGACGCACGAAGGATCACCGAAGGTGAGGAGGAGGCGAAGGGTTAGGAGAGGAGGTTGAATCTAAGAAGTGCCGTACACCGGAGGCGACGTCTTCTTCTTCGTTCTTTAGAGGGAAAGTCGAGGTGCTGTATACACGTCTTCCTCGACTTGTAGGATTTGAGTTAGGACTCTATAAGAGAGCGCCGAACACA
Organism: Coelioxys conoideus; assembly: GCA_947623535.1. Classification (NCBI taxonomy): domain Eukaryota; kingdom Metazoa; phylum Arthropoda; class Insecta; order Hymenoptera; family Megachilidae; genus Coelioxys; species Coelioxys conoideus. The sequence goes on along the minus strand of OX392457.1, from coordinate 4,851,733 downwards.
GCGTCGTCTTCTCGCTTATAGGTTAAGGAAGGGTAAACCGTTGTACTCAGAGAGTGCCGAACACTCTCTAAGCGTAACGTAAGAAAATGTTTAGACTTAGGGAGTGCCGAACAGACCGACGGCTTCACTCTAAGTTAAACGAGGAGAATCGCTTAGACTTAGAGAGTGCCGAGCAAAACGTCGTCTTCACTCTAAATTAAACGTAAGACACCTTCTTGCTAACTGACTTTTCTGTAAAAGAGGCCGCTATTTATACGGAAAAGCGAAGCTAGGCCCAACCAATCAGCGAGGTTCAACTCCGCGTACGAAGGGACTTTATGACCTGACCTGCGTTGCACGTCGGTCGCGCGTAGTCGGTGTTTTCCTACATTCAATCTTATACCTATTCTACAATATTACAATATTTACAAAATTCTGTATGCTACAAGTTCCTTAAACAATATTTCCCATATAAATACATCCTTATGATAGCTTTCGATATATTCTATATCAGTGATTCGAAAAATATAGTTATTACAAAGCAATTGAATATTTCGATGTCTTTATTATGGACACTGGATATTACTTCTTTCTTTAGATTTATATTAAAATTTTTCTTGTATCTTATTTATTGGCAAAACTTTAATCCACGAAAGGTTATCGATTCATAATCCTTTCTAGTTTAAGTAATGACAATCTCAATTTTAATTATTTAATTAAATTTTAATTCAATAGATAAAACTACACACACACACGCGCGCGCGCGCGTCTGTATATGTTATGTTTCACACATTATATTTCGCTCACATTTTCAACGCATCCAGAAACGAGCCTGAACAGTTTCTGGACCATCATTTTTAACCTAACAATTAGATCGGTAGTAAAATTCTTTAATCCTTCTTCGAATGAATGGTGAATAATGCGTCCAATAATGTAAAATATACTTAATATTGCAGTTGCAACATTCTTTTTCTGCTATAAAATATCGTTACCAATAAAACGATCGGGAAATAGTTGACTTAAAAAAGATATAGCAGTGTTATTTTTATGCGAAAGTTCAAACCTTTCCCAATTATTATCAAATTTTGTACCTTAATTATGTAACTACATTCCGAAAAAAATATATATATTGTACAAATATCATTTGTAAGCTCAGAATAGAGTTAGATTGCAGGGCATTGCAAATGTTCTACTAATAATGAAAGTATGCTGAGCGAAGGGATACATACTTAAGTATGTACACTGGTTGTGGGACAATAAGATTTTCTTTGTTTGTAGAAGTTGTATTATGCCTGCATTAATCTGAAACCCCTTCAAATTTTGATATATGTAATTTTTCCTGCAAGTATTCTTATTGCAGAGCGGTGGTCATATTAGGACTGTTATTATGTATAAAAATTGTATCTTGCATACATCGGCTATTGTACAGAATACATATTTTAATACTATAAGCAACAGGAATAAGAATCGAGTGTTTCAAATAGCAACAATATAGAAACAGATGTGCATTAGTTCGTCGTCTATTAATATTCCAATATACTTACTAAAATGTTTCTTCTTGACACAAATCGTCTTTCTAATTTCTTTTCCTTCACCATTACGCCTCATCGTATAATAATAATCATTGGCGAGAGTCACATTATTTATGATTCAACATGAAGTTGTTCACGTCCCACGCTTTCATATATGCACTTATGTAGCGAACGCAGTCACGATTGTCATATAGATTAATACTTCATCGTGTGTTTTAATACATGCAACTTTCTCCATCTTTACGACTGTTCGCATTGCCCTTACGTTTTCACCTTGCTGTGAAGATTAATGTCACTTTGATAGTTTATTGTCATGAAATTTCGATACCATAACCTTCGTCAAATCTCAGAAGCTTACTTGTAAAACTTACGGAAAAGATTTATTCTCTGGATCAAATAAATCAAAGTAAATACAACTTATATCTGCATAAAATTTACAATTTTATAAATTATAAGAACGAATTGAATACATAGACCGATCAAGTGTATATTACATATATATTTATTTTTAATAATATTAAAAGACGTTTCGAATAGAAATGAAATGATTTTGAGAAAAACGTAATTTAGCATAATTATTTTTTTCATAAAGAGATGTTTGTCCCATTCGATTTCTTCAATAAAATCGCAGATATGACAATTATATACAAAGCGTTTTTGCGTTATATACGAGCGTGTGATTATCAAAATAATGTACACAATATTAAATACATTTTTGCAACTATCTTAAAAACTAATGTCAAGTTTTAAAGATATTGAAATTGGTGAGGTAGTCAATTCTGTAAATATCATTGTACCGTAATACCAGCATATGTCAAACCTTTCAAAGAACTGATTTATGCGAACAAGAAAATAATGATGCCAAATTACTTGTTGTTTTACCTTCTTATTACCATGTTTTCTAAGAGTTAAGTTTGGTCAACACTGTATGTATACATACATTTTTATTCTCGGATACTGAAATAAAGTACCTAAAATAGGTGAACTAAATTAACCAGTTAAGTGTGTTTGACGCCTATATCCGTCATGGAGATGTCGCAGAATTTTGTGTCATGACAACAATATCCGTCATGCGTAAAATTTTGTTACAATTTGATGTTTAAATTGTAATTTTGGCGAAGACTAAATTATATTCGTAAATTGTAATACGTTTCGAATGTTTAGAGGTCAAGACGAAATGAAACAAACAAATATAAATTATAAATAATTTGAGTTGGATTCATAACTTCCTGAGATCTATCTCGTAAGCAGTGCAGTAACACTGGATCTTTGATTATCCCGATTTTCATCTTGATATAATAAAAACCCCCAAAAAACAATGTATATTAGATTCTCTATCTGCGGTGATTCCCAAAAAGGGCTCACGAGCACGTTATCTCGCTTCTTTTTTTTACTGTTCTTCTATAAATATTTGATTTTTTCTAAGCTTTACGTTCATTATGTATAAATATGTGTTCATGTTAAGCGACCATGTAAATATTATTAATAAAATTGTTCATTTTCTAAAATAAACTCGTCTTTTTGACCCAATATTTCCACAGCGCTACTTACTCTGTGTGTGGCGATTATACCCGTCATCGCTTGGTTATCGCGACACACGCTGGTGCACGCTTCGCAAAGAGATCGTCACAATTAACTGGTTAAAATAGTCTAAAACGAGAAAATATTGCATTGTTTTTCGACTTCCGTTAAGAGAAGCACTATATGAAATTGGAAGCATCTGATCGGCATACATTTTTATATACAGGTTGTCCCAAAAGTGTTGAAGGAGCCGGAAATGGGAGGTAGGTGGGGTCATTCTGAACAACTTTTTCATTTACAAAAATGTGGTATGGGGCTTCATTTTTAAATTATTAACGAAAAACACCGACCAATCAGAGTGCGAGAATCGCGCGCGCTTGGAAGCAGAAATGTAGGCCCGAGTTATAATTGGCCGTGGTCGCGATCGAATCGCGTGGCGCGCAATTCTCGCGTTCTGATTGGTCAATGTTTTTCGTTAATAATTTAAAAATGGAGCCCCATACGACATTTTTGCAAATGAAAAAGTTATTCAGAATGGCCCCACATACCTGCCATTTCCGGCTCCTTCAACACTTTTGGGACACCCTGTATAATACAATACTTTGTACACAACGTGTTTACAATTATTGCGTTTGAATTCTTTGCGGCGTGAACACTTTTCTGTGTCTCGGATTTGAATAATTTCTGTGTAAAAAAAAAAAACAGAAAATATTTTTTTATATTCATAATATTTGGTGGATATTAACATATTATCTAGTACGAGTACTATCTGATTTTTCATTTTTTGACGTTTTGTAATTTAGTCTTTTCTACTGGAACAGCTGACGGCAGAGACTCTAAATGCAAGTCACTAACTGATTTATTTGGTTTCAAATACTTTTATAAATACTTGTGTGGAAATTATATGTTTTTTCAAGAAGTGATATAACTAACGTACAATACAAATTGAAAATTATGAGAACATGCGTGTTTTCATTTTGTTATCAAATTTCCTGTTATAAGATTTCTACATAATGTCACATTAAGTATATTTTATTTACTTCAATTTTAATCAGTCGACTAGTATTTACATGACCGGAACAAGTTATTACATAAATTTTTTGTGTTTATTTTTTGCATTTTGCAAAGAATGAATGAAAAACTGTTTATTTCATTTGTATTTGCTTTTTTATTTTTTTTCAAATGAACTTCCATTACTTCAAAATAAATTTAAATAAATAATTATTATCTTCTATCGTTATAAAGAAAATAAGCCTCTGTTTCCTGCATCTTCCTTTCGTGATATATTTTGTTGTTTTTTATTTCGTTATGTAACGCAACGTAACTGTAACATTGAGAAAATTAGAAGCTTCGATTAATAAAAAGGAATTATAACTCGGCTTTAATTAAAATGAATTCATCCAACGAGCTAGTTTTTAAAAGTACATTTAGATTCACGATCAATATTTTTATAAAACAAAGAATTTAGCTCAATTTCAAGTATTACACATAAATAATTGATTATCGATCATTTGGATTAGTTCATAGGGTTCTTATGTCATAGGAAATATATAAATGAATTTTAATGTTAATTTACATTATTCTATAAACTACTTTTTAATGTATTTTTCTTCGTGTTAGTAATTTTCATTCTTGCTCTTAAGAATTTATACTAACAAGGGAACATATCCAACATGAACACTCCCATTTTAATGAAACTTATGTGAAAGATAGTTCTCCAGAAAATATTTGACACGTATTTTCTTATATCGGCCCTCGTTCACATTGAAGGAGTGATAGCAGCCCTCAATGTTAAGGGCTGAACGTATCTGTTTGGGAATATCTCTGCAACTGAAGGAGATAATGCAACAAAACTCTTTTGTTTTTAAATTGTGAGTCTTTAAATAAGGAATTCTTCTGTAGAAGAAAATTTTAATACATTACATTTGTTTAAAAAATATATTAAAAATTTGTAGTTTTTGTTTAATTTTTTGTACTAAATGTTAATCTATTTTCTTGTAACTTTGTGAATATAAACTAAAGACGAAGATAGAGGATACGTGTTTCTTGAATGTTTTTCTTTAGCGCAGTATATTAGTTAGATAATTCGAAATCGCCTTCTGTGAAGAGGGGCAACCAGGCATTGTTTGTTCAAAATATCATTATTTTTACAATCTTTTACAATATTTTTAAACATTATGAACCTCTTTATATACTATTAGTTGATTCCTGAACGACTATTCAGTTCAAGCTTTCCATTATCTCCTTTAATTTCAGAGATATTCCCAAAAATATACTTTTAGCCCTTAATTTTGTGGGTTGTTATCACGCCTTCAATATGAACGATGGCCAATATAAAAAAATACGTGTCAAATATTTTCTCGAGAACTATCTTTCACATAAGTTTCGTTAAAATCGGAGTGTTCAGGTTGGATACGTTCCCTCGTAAGGAAAGTATTTTAATTTCAAATGAAGATTTCTTACAAACCGGTATAGATAAATTTTACAGTTTTTATTCGTGTCTTAATGGCAAAAGCTTATGATAATCAGCTCTTCATTTTAACCTTTTTTCAATATTAATGAACACAAAATTTTACCAGCTTCAAATGTGATCTGTCTTATGGAAAAAATTTAGCTTTATTACAACCTTTTATTATTAAGTAAATAATATGTTCTTCTATTCATTAAATAATATTCCATTCAATTTTTCATTACCATATAAACCTATCTCAAAATTACTCGAATTCACATACGTCATAATTTCATGGCATGAGTACATTCCTCGAAAAACCGATTCAATGAATTCTTATGTAACATTTATTCATCTAATCCTTCGCCTATATTCACAAACTAATTCATAAATTCATTCACAACCAAATTCAAACATGGAATCATTAATTTATATTCATTGTCAGAGAAGTACGTTAACAACTTTTGTTAATACAGAAGTCATAATTGCTTTAATACAGGCTGAATTGTCGTATGTTCAAATATAATGGTCTATTTCTATCATGCTAAACAATCCAATGTCCATGCATCGTGTTAATCAAAAAGCATCTTCTGTTTGAAGGTACAAAATTCTGTTCGTTCGTAATTAATCTCGAGATTTATAAAACGATTGCGAAACGTTGCAACAGTCAGATGACCAATCATAGAAGGTTATTGATACGGTAACAAGTGCAGAGATCGCGAAATATCATTAATGCGTGCAGCGACGTAGAACGGAAAGATAGAGCGAATAATTCGTTGAATGCCGAAGGGGACGTAGGCGGCCCCCGGTACCATTTGTTTTCCTCGAACATTGTACGCGATAGGACAAGGTCTATTCGTCTTGCCAGCTTCTTCCTTTTCCTCGTGCGAGTCCACGAGGAATGGAGCTTGACTCGAGATAGCCGCCGGCACAGAAGTCCAAAGAGTTCAGGAACAGCACGCGAAGGTATCGCGCAGTAGGAATTAAATCGATGATACACGACTGACATACCTTTAAATAATACAATGTCAACCATACTTGGACGTTTCTGATCTAAGACAATAAGGTGGACGTACAGTCCGCGACACTTGATTAAAAATAATAGTATTTTTTCTATATTATTTTTCGCATAACCTCTGTTTACGCTCATGGTAGAAAATAAATTCTTTCGAGCTTTGGTGAATATTGCACGTGGTGTGCCGACTAGTTTATTTATCACGTTCTCGAAGGACCACCCGACTATTCGGGACTATACAAATAATCTATGTTCAACAATACTAGATACTATGTTCGATATTCTAAGACTATTACTATATTCGTTCCTCTGCTATTCTATTTCAAAATACTGTTTTTAACTAACTACAATTTCTAACTAACTATCCGATGTCACCTCGGTCGGGGAGACTTGACGGGGATGCATCGTTCTAATTGGCGAAGTACAAATATACAAATTGTGGAAGGGCAACAAAGTTAACGCCCTACGTGGGCCCCTCCACTCGCAAATATTCTACGTTTTGCTCCTGGACCGTGGCAGGTAATAAGGGTCAAGAAGCGCGCTGACTTTGGCTAATCATGCTAGAAGTAACGGGATCAAAAAAGGTAAAATATTAATCTGTCGACCAAATACGAACAATGACTCGAAAACTACATGGAAAACGCGCGGGTCTTTATGGCTTCTTGAGTTTATAGCTGCCACGGAACGGTCCGTGAACCCTTCGATGGGACGACGGTGCTATTTCTAATTGCTATGTAGAAATCCTAAACCTATTGTTAATGTAAGGGCACTGGTGGCCTTAACAACCTCAAATTACTGTCGTAAATGTCCTATCAAACGAGTTCCAGTGATTAGCAGTTAAGTAGTACATTTGATAATAATATTTCCGGCTATTTGGAATGATTAATCGAATTAAAATGTAATAGCAAAATATGTTAGGTTTATATAGATATACATTATACAATATGTTTGTGTAATTCAGTACTTATGTCATGCAAAAATATTGTTGTATACATAGTATTCCAAGATTTAAAGCTCTCAAACTTGTTTCTAATTAATTAATATTAAACAACTTTTTAATTATTAAAGTTGTTTTAAATTTATTAAATAATAGAGAATTCAAATTAATCCTATTTGTTATTAATTTTGTTCAAATATTGAAATTTTTCTCATTTCGCTTACATTACAAACTTATTACGGCGTAACAAACAGTACCAATAGACATTACAATTTAATAATACAAAACATAAATTCCAAGAGTAGGTTTACTACATGACAAGAAAATCGCCACTTTTGAAAAGCATCAATTTAATATCCGTGCCATCCGTACGTCCGTATTAGGATGGTACATGATAATTTTAGTTTTTAGTAAATACATTTATTGCTATATCCATTTGTAGAATTTTCACCTTCAACGGCATAGGTCATGCCACAAACCTCGAGTACCCAAAGTTCTAAGCTGGACCTGGAACTTAACGGTTTCTAGGGCTCCGGCACTGACGTCATTGAATTTTGGAAAAGCCCAAAATTTCCCCTGCAGCCGCCGTCCTCCCCTATGCTGAAACTCTGTTCCCCTTCCAAAAATATATCACGTCTAGAGCGCAACGGAAGGGAGAACAGAAGTTTTAAATAAGGCAAAATATGCCAAAATCGTCAGAATCGAAAACACAGAATCAAACAGAATAAAACGTCAAGTCAAACAATCATCTAGTTAGAATCACACAACAAGTCAACTAGAATCAAACCAACTTTAAAACACAAAACACACTCAATACCAAATACAATTAATTATACAAACAATTAGTTCGCTATCACTATAGTTCTATTAAATAAGTCTTTGTTCTGCAAAATCAGTGACCTTTTTCTATAATATTCACCCGCCGTTAAGTTAGCGCGTGAAGCGTAGCATACCAAAAGGTTTCTTTCAATAGTAAAATAAAACCTTTACTCACACCAAAGTAAAATTCACATAAATTTATCAGTATGCCCAAGGAAACAGAAAAAGAAGACAAATTATGTTTGTATAGCAGTGAAAACTTTTAAAAGAGGCAGTTACTGACAAGTTACCAGTTATAGGTTTCATCTGCCAAGACTGATGCTGGAAAAAAATCCCATTGTAATCGAGTTCATGAATTTATTATAGTTTTATTAACGTAAAATATTACCATCTGAGTTTTTTTTATTAAATGATACAAATGGTCAAATTAATACAAATTTGATGTTTGGGACATTAATAATTAGTGACCAGGGCATGCCATGAATATTATTTACTACTGGACTACTGAAATATTTATCTTTAATTGCGTTTTCTTCAAATTAGTTTTTCTTAATTACTATACACACTTTGTTTGAGAAATTACTCATCAAGTGCCCAGATATTTGTATTTTATACAAAAAGATTCAAATGTACTTACGTCACTTGAATAACGGCATTTTCGAATTGTTTTGGTGTAAATGTCTGTCATACTTTTATATGAATCTTCTGCTTAGTTTCAATACAACTCATAGAGATTTAAAATTAAATATATCATGTCGAAAATATGTCTGCAAAAAGAAAGGGTGGGGAACTTCGTATAAACGAGCTACAACAAACTCGAGTGAAAGCATAACAGTACAATTGTTGTGCTTAATAAAGGTGTGCAAGCAAGCGATAAACTCGACTGAACAAAATCGGTGCTAGAAAATTGATTAGTTCTTTCGTATGAGTACAATTATTGACAACGTCCTAACCAGGTCGTATGCATAAGGCGCCATTGTACGGACATTTCGTTCGCAAAGCAGCTGTTAGATAATACGAAATTCAATATCTTTGGTCAACATCCGAATTAAAGAACTACCGTTGGACAAGCTGAAAGTGAGCAACAATTGTTTGACACCCTGTTTGGATAATCAACATCATTTAACAACGCGGCATTGGGCTTTGTCACGTCAAGGATCAAGGTGAGGAACTCAAGTAAATTTAGAGAATTTCCTATTAATCCTTTCAAGCTGTTTTTCCATTATTCTACATATTTCTAGTCTATTCAAATTTTTAAACGTAATAAAATATTAACCAAGATAAAATTGCTGCGTCTCCACAAATAAAATCTGTAACTCGGAATAGTACTGCTATTAGAAGCAATGTAACGCTATTAATGAGGTATTTTAGTGTAAGGGCTGAAATAGATATCGATGACGTGTAAAGCAAAGTTAGAGGAATGTTATCGATCTTTTTCCAAAATTCAATTAACACATAGAGATCCTTGCAGTAAAAAAACAATTTGGTTTATGTTACGAATTATAAATATCACAAATTGATTAATCGAAGTCACCGCGGGCTCAGAGAACGCAAACCATGTCAGAACCTCGTACTTCGACATTACAATCAGGTGCTGTTAGAAGTTCAAATATTACCATCAATCAAGGCAATTTATTATTATCAAAAATTCAAATCCGCTCATTTGATGGAAATCCAATAGATCCATGATATACAAGGTCTGTCCGGAAAGTAATGCAATTTGTTTATTTCCGCCAGTTTTCCTTGTCCGAGCTTGTTCGGACTTATTGGGATAGGTGGAAGGGACTCTTAACTTCATTTGTTTACCTCGACCTGATCCGTGCTTCAGGGGTGTCAGAATCTTTATAAAGGTTAACTTATTGCCAATGCCTGCGTCACGACGCGCAATAGAGGAAACGGTCGAACAACGTTATGTGATTAAATTCTGTGTTAAATTTAATAAAAGCCTCGCCGACACCTACCAAATGGTTAAAGAATCTTGCGGGGCTCTGCCCTCTCTTGTTCTCAAGTGTCCAGGTGGTTGAATTTGTTCAAAAATGGTTGGGAAAACGTTGGAAAATGACCTCCGATCTGAAGTATGTCCCATGCAAATTAAAAAGTTTTCATCCTATTCGTTTTGTCGCTCACAATTAGATGTACCATACACGTTCGAATCAAATCTTTCACGGTTGCGTGCGTTCTTTCAAGTGCTCCGTTACATTGCGGGTGAAATGAAGTAGTTTTGATATGCTTAATTTCAAACGCTTGTTCGAAATGTTCCATGAGTTTACACACAAAATTAGTTCCTTGATCAGTTAGAATATGTTTTGGAGAAGGGAAAATAAATACGTAGTACAATGCAGGGATAATCGTGGTAGTTCGTTGGTCTTTGAGAGGTACAAGCAGGAGGTACTTGGTCAATTGATCTTGTATCGATAGAATATACTGGTTTCTATTTTTGGTTTTGTGTAGGGGTCCGAATATGTCGAGAGAGATTTTATCGTTAGGTTCCAATGGAGTATCTGTAAGAACAGCTTCTTCACAGGGTCGTACGCGTGTTAATTTTTCTTGTTGGCATGTTTGGTATTGTGAGATGAATTCGTGAACATCTTTTTTTAACTAGGACCAATAGTGATTTTCCTTAATTCTAGCCAATGTTCTGTTTTCTCCTAGGTGCAGTGTACTGTCGGCGTTTTGGTTTTCGTGTAGGATTTGATTCTGTTATATCCCGACGTTGATTTTAACGACGGTCGGGTGAGAAAATAAATTAAAGTCTTTTCTCAACCAAAAACAAATAAATATATTTATAATTTCTATGTATCAGAAACAGATCGGGATGTAACCGACAATGTTTAATATTTCGATGTTTACTCTTTGCGAGTTATTGGAATTCTGCTGGAGAGACAAAATAATGTTTCTCTTCAGAATAAAATATGTAGTGGGGATTGGCATGTCGCTGGGGGTGGACAAACGAAGACGTCAAAATTAAAGTAATTTCATTGGTGATCGAAAATGACGAGAAGTGGGCAAGAACCGCCCTTATCCAATACTCAGCGCGAGGTCACTCTTTACCTGAGTGACCTAAGTGAAAATACGACGTCGTTTGTCACCTAACGGTTCGACTCTCATAAAATAATAAACCGCGCTGGCTCTCGGAAATCATGCGAAATTAAAATAAGTTAAGACGATAAATTGCACGTTATAAAGAGCAACAAAGCAGTTGTCGAATATTTCTGAATTTTCTAAAGTTAAAACTAAGCCCAATGGCTTTATGATTTTATGAATGCGCCGCGACAGAAAAACTTTACAATATAATACTAAATGGGATTCAACGGATTCTTTTCGTCTTGGGTATATTCTCGAGGTGGTTTGCTGGCGAAAGTTAGTGTGGTGTTGGGAATTTTTCTAGCTAAGAACTGTAGCATGAGTTGGATGTGGATCGTTTAGAGTTGAGTGATCGTTGGGTCGTTTATGTCGAACTTAAGGTTCTGGCTGTTAGATTTGGGATTGTTGGCTCTGTGTTTTAGGGGGGATGGGGTAGGAGTATACTTCCAATTTTGATAGTCGCCGTATAGTTTGCCACTAGCTGAAGATGTACAGGATGAGGTTAGCGTCAGATTGTTTGTCAAGTCGGTCACTTCCTGCTCTGTTATTCTGTCAGTGATGGGATAGAGTCGGAACAGCGCGTCGGTGACTTGGTTTTCTTTGCCTTTTCTATATTCGATATCGTAATCGTATTCTTCCAATCTGAGTCTCCATCGCATAAGGCGTGAAGAAGGGTCTCGAACGTCTTTCAACTATTTGAGTGCTTGATGGTCCGTCTGGATGATAAACTTTCGTCCAAGGAGGCATTGCCTTTGTTTTTTGATAGCCTAAACAATAGCCAATAGCTCCTTTTCGGTTGTATAATAATTTTTCTCAGCCGCGTTGAGGGCTCGGGACACGTAACAACAAGGATGTCCGTCTTGGGAAACGATAGCTCCTAGTCCTTCGTTAGCCGCGTCTGTTGTTACAGTAAATTGTTTCGTAAAGTCAGGATATTGGAGTACGGGTGCGTTGCATAGTTTGTTTCTGAGACTGTCGAATGCGGTTTGTTGTTCGTTACTCCGACGGAAAGGAATTTCTTTCTTTGTCAGTTCGGTTAGGGGTTTGGCAATTTTACAGAAGTTGCAAATAAATTTCCGATTATATCCGGCTAATACTACGAATGATTTATTGTCTGTTACTGTCTTGGGGTTCTTGAAATTATTGATTGCTTCTATCTCCTGTGGATTTGGTTTGATTCCTTCAGCGGTACTAAGTGTCCTAAGTATTCGAGCTCCGGCTTGAGAATTTCGCATTTGTCTAGTTATAATTTTAGTTCTACTTCTCTAAGTATTTGGAATAGAATCGCGATGTTTCTGTTATGTTCTTGAATAACCGAACCGAAAATTACAATGTCGTCCAAATATACAAAGCAATGCTTACCAATTAATCCGCTTAACGCAGTTTCCATCATACGTTGGAACGTATTTGGTGCGATTTTTAAACCGAAAGGCATTCTGTTAAAGTGGAAATGTCCGTCTGGCGTCGAGATAGCTGTATATTTTTTCGAAGCGGAATTCATGGGTATCTGATGGAAGCCCGAGGAAAGATCTAGTGCGGAAAAGAATTTTGCGTTGTCTAGATGTTCCATAATTTCGTCGGTATTAGGTAAAGGGTATGCGTCTTGGCCAATCTGTTCATTCAGTTTCCTAAAGTCGATTACTATTCTCCATTTACGTTTCCCTGATGCGTATAATTTCTTGGGCACTACCCATACTGGTGCGTTAAAAGGTGAATATGACTGTGGCTTACGTGGTACGCGGATGTGGCGGGGGCAGTATATCTGGTCTTCTGAAGCTCGATGTTTGTTGTTGAGTGATCTGGGTCGGTGGTCGATGCGGTGGTAGATTGTTGTTGACCAAAGATCGCCTGATAGCACCGTTGGCGTCTTTCAGCCATTGTTCCTTATCAGCTGCTAGTTGTTGTGCTCGCAATAACGTTGTTGGATCGCAGGCTGTCAATATTTATCCAACTGATGGCAATTTTCCTTTTCATCGGCGTTTTGTTCTCGTTCTGGGTGGAGTAGAGAAGTTCGTTGAACTGTTGTCGGAAGCGCACGTTATAAGATTGGACGCTTTCCGTTGGACCTTGCCTGATGCCTTGTAGCTTCGTCAGGCTGTTGCTGACGTTGGTGGGTGTGGAAACATGTTGTCGTAGGCAGTCGTAAAGTTTTTCGTATGATACGATTCTTATGTATCGTATGCTTCATTTGGCGTGTTCGGTTATTTTTTCAATTAAGATTAAATCTAATAGTAATTCAGGTTCTAAACACCTGACTCCGGCTTTTCTTACCGAAAGCATGCAGTCTTCAATACCTATGTCGTCTCTCCCTCGCAAGGTTTCAACTGTTCTTATGGCGTCGGAGGCTTTCAATTGTCCAGTCACTTGTTGATTTCTTGTGAGGGTTGATATTTCTTCTTCGTGTGGGGACGATTGTTTTCGTGTGGTGCGCTGTTTGGCAGCTTGAGAACAGGGCTGGCTGGTGACTGAGGTTGCGTCGTCTTCTGTTATCGCTATTAGATTAATTTGTGCAGCAAAGCTGCGTATTTCTTCGCCTCGACTTACATTATCCTTGTCTGCTCGGTCGAGCCGTGCATTAACGTGGGCGAAATTCTCGTCCATTTTGGAGAGCTTATCCAAAATGAGTTTTAAAGTGGAGTCAGCCATGGCTGTTAACTCGATTGCTCTCTTCCGTAGGTCGGTCCGTCGGTATCACTGTTCCTGAAGAGATGGCTTTTCTTATTGTAAATCCGGCCCATCTACACAGGACTCGGATGTGCTTCCTCACCCGATCGTGTATACGTTACATCTCCCTACTTCGGACCTCGAGTTTACTACCCCTGAGAGTCCATCTCCAAATAGGCATGACACCGAACCCTTGCGAACTCAGTGGTGCCACCCTCAGTCCCTGTGTCGGCAAGAAATTGACCTCAGCCACGCTGAACAGGTAATGCGCAAGGGCGTAGCCCCGAAGGGCGGGTTTCCTCTACAACACTTCTAATACTGCTAGTGGCATCCATTACTCAGAAACCTGAGATTGGGTAGCTCCGTAGTAGCAATTTTCAAGGGCCAAGAGTCGTGTTGCCTACATCACGGACTCGTCTCGGATACTAGGCGTGACGAGGCCCGTCACCTCAAACGACGGCCGTGCACTCAACCAATCGAGAGCTCATACGAGTCACCTCTTCCACGCAAGTTTGCACACCAATGGCATCGGTTACCCAGGGATCCGGGATTGGGTAGCTCCGTAGGTGGCTTTTTAGGGTTGGCGGTGCGTGGTCTCCAGGATCTCGTCTCGGATACTAGGGCTAAACCCCGACACCTCAAGCGTCGGCCCCGTCACGCCAACTCTGGGGATCGAGTCGAAACTCATACCACATCTTCCTGTGCCGAAGAACGCTCTTTGCCCAGGTTCCTGGAATCGTGCGCCGTCCTACGCGGCAGTTTTATGGCCCAAGGGACTGTGGTCTGCCCAGGGGCTCTTGGAGAGATGGCTTACGTAGTCCCCTCGTGGTGCCTATACCGTAGTCCTAGTCCTTCGAGGATTTCTGCCAGTGGATAAGTGATATCCGGGCAGGGATCGCCAATTGTCACTGGGACCGGGACACAAAACTTGAGAAATCAATGATTTCTCCACTCGCAAAGTCCCTAATTCCATATAAAGAGTCATATCGGGCAGATAATAGATACACTAGCAACTTTCGATACACAATGATCTTTATTTTGTTGTACACGGGGTCTTATATACATCTAGTTTTTAGATGGAGGGGTCTCATCAGGTTCCAGGGTTTGTAATGAGTCAACGGTAGGTGCAGACTCCATGATTCCTTAGGAGTCAGCGGTGACTAAATGTAAAGAGGGCTGACGGTGAAGAGTCTGTTATCAGGGCATGACACTCGCAACTAGAATTGGACGAAGATGAGGTCATAAATTTCCACTATCAACAGTAACTTTCAAAAGAGATTCTTATGTAAATAACTTGCTATCGAGGGCAAATTCATAAGAAGCTTCAAATAATTCAAATACTAATAATATAAAAATAACAAATATACTATGAAAATTCAATTTTGATAAGTCGAAAGTAATCGCAGAATCAGACAATAATGATAAATCGCAATTTATTTGTTTAAATGTAGAATTGAGGGATTGGAGGTGCCTCCAGAAAATTAAAATCACTACGGAAAGGACGTACATGGGACGAACGCCAGTGGATGACGCTAGTCGCGTAATGTCGACGACTTGCAATGTAATGGTCCCGAGTTAGAATCTCGGCAACAATTCGTATATTTTTCCGCATTCCTATAGAACCAAGAAAAATATTAGGAATTTATTGGAATTTAACTGAGATCTCAACAATTTATCAAGTAACCACTAGTTTCGACAGTTAGACATTCAACCAAACGCACAATATTGTCTAAAATCATGCAACTATTTAATCCGCTAGGGTTGTTAGGGTAGTAATTACTATAGCAAAAATTATTATGCAAAGGTTATGGACAACCAAACGAGCATGGGATGAGTCGATGCCTACACAGGTAATTATGATCCTAATTATATCGTGTTTGGTGTCATTTTAATCAGAAAACCCTGGCGAATACCATGGTATAAGTTTCATGAAAAAATAATAGGAAATAAGGAAATTGCAATCTTTTTCTTTGCTTGCGTTAGTATATGTTTCACCGATATTCGGTCGTTTCGGTAACCGATCGTGTTTAATGCTTGACTGATTCCAAGCGGGATCCCCCCAGCAACCGAGCCGCCGAGTATAAAATTTCGCTTCCACTGTCCCTCACAGTGCACATTTCGATTCCGGCCTCTTTTTCACTGTGAGGGTCTTTACTGTATATTGTCAGTGGTATTAAAAATTTTAAAGAAAGTTCTTTGGTAGTGGTCTTTTGTCTCTATGTAATAAATGGGTTATCCGTTTTTAGTAAGGGGCACAAATTTGGCATGTTTCCTAGAATCCATCAACTTTTGCGATTTTATTACTTTTGAGCCTGTTTGTGCACCAGGAAATATTGAAATGAATACTTCGAAAGTGCACTGTGTAAAATTCAGTTGAGTGGGTTTATTGGTTAATAAGTAAATTAATCGGAACAATAATTAACTTATACTAAATATATATATAAGTACGAGAGTACGCTCGATACTTTGAGAATGCAGGAGTTCGCCCGGAGAAATCTTATCGCAAGTACGTGCGATTTTAAAATTCTGAAAAATTCTGATCCTTTACAAAAACGCTGGTCTTTATAGGTTTGTTGTCAGGGTTGTCGATGGGGGTGACTTCCCTGATTGGACGAGTATGTTGTCTTGGTGGATAAGGAGGCGGTCTTCGTACTTTTTATTTGTTGGCAAAAATTCACGCCCAACGTCCTGGTCACTCTCAGGTAGGGTGGCGTCCGGGGTGATGTTACGAAGACTGCATCCGGCAATTTCTAAATGTCTTAATCCTGGGTGGAATCACTCCAGGACCCTTCCGTATGGTTGGCAGATGCTTCAAATTTATGACATCAGTCATTGAGTTGAGCTCGGCGATGGTATATGGTGTACTGCAATAAATAAGCGCCCAAAAACGCTCCGTGCCTGTGCTGCACGTTTTGGACTACAATAGGCCGGTTTTCCTGTACATCGTAAAAGGTCCAAACAGAGCCCATGACTAAAAAGTCGGATCACACTGATATTACTCCAGGGTTAAATCTAACATAACTAAAAATGTGTCATTGGCCAAGAGTGGTTATTAATGTACTCTTCCAGGTATTAATAGGGTCATTTAGTCGAGTATCAGGTCTTCCCGTTTTGCTTTCGGACGAGTGGCATAAAACAACCGATCATGAACGCGGAGCGCACGACTTGCTTACCTGAAACGGAGGTATGTACATCGCGTTGTTTTCCAACTTATTGCGACGTCAATTTTCGAGCCTCAATCGTTCTGAAGGGCTTATTTTAAAGTGGAGCTGCAGGGAATATGACTATATATTTTTTTTAATTTTAACCCTGCAAGCTCCTCATTGGAAACCTTAAAAAAAGAATTTGTTTAAATTTTTTAATATTATATAACAAATTCATGAAGTAAGAACAAATATTTTGTAATAACCCAATCCTTTATGAATAAAAAAAAATGTAGCTCATTCGGACTAGCAGTTTCTGAGAAAAAAATTCGTAACTGATATCTATTTTCGCAAAAATAAGCAAAAACTGCAAATTTTGAAAGCTTGTACTTTTTAAACAAATTCGAAATCGGCAAAATGATGACTTAAACCCCCCCTAATTTCACATGGACTATAACATATTTTGATTAAAACAAAATCGCAGATGGTGATGACAAAAAGTGATCGATTCGGCGTGGAATGACCCATATAAAAACAAAATACAACACACGCTCGCGCGACTTCTTTCTTTTAACACTACACTTAACTTCTCTCTATTAACTCTGACGCTCAACTGATTTTCCTTTCATCCTTACAATACTCTTCTTCTCCCAAATCAACTTATACACAGACACACCCGCTGAACAATTCATACCATACGCATTCTCATTGCGAAGGACTGTCGCCCTATCCAAACACTCTTTATTCACACTTCTCTCGGTCCAAACGCTCTACATCCACACCTCGCTTGCATATCCTTATCTCGCTCCCCACAATATCTATATAGGCTTACAAGCACTAGGCACATATGGAGGAATTGAAATGAATCTATCTGTTCATAGATTCCTTTTTCCCAGATTGAATGATTTTGTGAGCACCCATTGTATATGCGTTCGTAACCTAAACCGAATGGTTTAGCGAAAACCCATATATGGGTTCATAGCCAAAATCGAATGGTGGTGGAAGAACGCATATATCAGTTCGTAGCAAAAATCGAATGGTTGTGCGAAAACGCATATATGGGTTCATAGCGCTCAAAGGGTTAAAACCTTTTCGCCTTAAGATTCTTCGGCATGTTTCGGCACTAACATCCTTTTTAAAATCTATATTAGCCATAGTAGCTAATTTCGGACCACTAAATTTAGAATTTTTTGTTATTTCTTGCACTAACATTCTTTTTTTCTCGTTCGCTCATACTGCACAACATAATGGATAGTTGATTTACTTCTACTAATACCGTTTGCTATGTAGCCGCATGATTTATTTCCCTTCCTTATACCATTTCCAAATTAATTTTCTCTTGAAATTTCTATTGAAACTTCACTACCTTTTCGACTCATTTTTTTAATTATCCAGAGAATGTTGTATCGCCAACGTAATGTTGTCTACTAATGATCAATTTATCCTTTCCCTCATTATATGAATCAATACAATGTTGTTTTTGTAAATATTTTTGTATTAATAAGCGTAGAATTTAAGGGTACGAATACTTTTGTGTTACTGTTTCCGAGCATTTTTACTTAGAATGATATTTATATTCCTCCGGACGGTTAGTTTTGAGATGAAATTTATATTTATTGAAGGTTCATTAAATGTGTTATCTTACCTGATCAATAAAATTTTTGCTTCAATTTATATAAAACTAATCATTTATATTTGGAAATTGTGAGGTTACGAATACTTTTGGGAATCACTGTATAAAGGGTGTCCCAGAAGTCGACGTCAAGCCGGAAGCGGGTAATAGGGTAGGTCATAAGAGTTATCAGAAAAATATTAAAAAAAATCTAAGTCGCGTTTTTAAAAAATTATAGACATTTCAAAAAAATCGAGAAAATCTGTACCCCGTGACGGTCTTTTCACTCCTGTTACTACAAATATTGACTTTTTCAATCATTTTTTTTTGTTTTGTAATCCCGAATACTGCTTCTTTAAACCCTGGTCAAAAATTTAAAGCCAACTACTCGGGCTTGGAAGTAAATGTCACTTTTTGGCCAACCGAAGCTTCAAAATGAAAACTTAGCCCAGCTTCAACTGACCATACTGAAAACAAATTATACTAGGCGAGTTTGGCAAGTAATTGTAAAAGTTGGCGCATTTGATAAGGATTCCAAAATGGTATAACATTTGGTAATTTGTGTAGGAATACGGAAAAATTTTCGGATTCAACGGGACTCGAACCCGCGCGCTCCTCAGATCACGAGTCGTCGACGCTACGCACTAGAGCCACTAGTGTCCGCCTGATATTCGTCCTTACCGTAATCCAGTTTTGAACAAATTTTTCTTACTTACTTAAAAATGCTTCTAATGTACCCATGGCTTTCATCAAGGCCGTAACTTTAAGATTCCAGTTGAAGTGAGACAGAGAGAGCTATTTAAAGTGTGGGAGAGACAGATAGTGACGCTGTTAAATTAAATTATTAAATTAAACATCAATAATTTGGATACTTACATTTATTAAATGCACATCAATTGTTTAACATCAATTATTTGCATTACAAGAGATGTTCAAACTGCCTTCCTTCAGCCGCAATGCAAGCTCGACATCTTAAAAAAGATCGGGTTATCTGACGGGCGAATCTTCCGTTCTTAACAAATTCAGATGCTGCCATTAATCTGTGCCGCAGTTTAGCTAAATTTTTAGTCAACTTTGAATAAAACTTTTCTTTCACCGCTCCACAGTAAAAAAATCTAATGGATTTAAATTAGGCGAACGGACTGGCCACCCGTATACTCGCCTAGTATAATTTTTTTTCAGTATGGTCAGTTAAAGCTGGGCTAAGTTTTCATTTTGAATCTTCGGTTGGCCAAAAAGTGACATTTACTTCCAAGCCCGAGCAGTTGGCTTTAAATTTTTGACCAGGGTTTAAAGAAGCAGTATTCGGGATTACAAAACAAAAAAAAATGATTGAAAAAGTCAATATTTGTAGTAACAGGAGTGAAAAGACCGTCACGGGGTACAGATTTTCTCGATTTTTTTGAAATGTCTATAATTTTTACAAACGCGACTTAGATTTTTTTAAATATTTTTCTGATAACTCTTATGACCTACCCTGTCACCCACTTCCGGCTTGACGTCGACTTCTGGGGCACGCTGTATACAGAATGTACTGCACTCTATATACAGGATACTTTAAACAGGTCACATGAATAACTCGCTTGTTTTTGAAGATTGGAGAAAATGCATTACATCAAACTTACTTGGTGTCGGGAGGCTCATAATCTGGTATTACCAATTTTTCTGCTGGTGTTGAAAAATTTGTGATTATGTTTGTAAAGACAGAAAGTGAAGGCCTATTTCGATCGGGAAATCTTTCATCGTACACACGTTCCGCTTCCCTCATAATTCTATGACATTCACTATAAATAAGAACCATTTCTACTTTCTCTTCTATCGTGTAACGCATTTTAGAAAACTGAACACTTAGACTGAATAAATATTACGAAGCTGTACTCTAGTCGGTAGTCAAATTGCCAATAATGTTGGATAATACAAATAATCGTACAATGTGATTGAATGTTTGTTTACCTTTTCTGACCCGTGTTACACGATACACACACGTGATACACAACTATTCAAAAATACTGCACGCATGTGCTCTCATTTTAAGTGAGTGTGATGTGTTTCAATCTTTAACAATTCATATTCGGTTTTTGTTCTTCTGGAGGGAAACCGGATATATCAGTCACATCATAGTGACAACAACGAATACCGACAATATCATGCTTAATTTTCCAGAATCTTTGAGATATTTTCAATCCTGACGAAGCAGAAACGAAAATTAAAACAAAGAACGATTAGAATCGTTTAGTGTTTCCGCGATAATCTTACATATGTTCGAACACTGTTTTAGTAGACTTGTTTTATTGTCCAGTTTTGGTCAACAAGCAATTTCGTGCTGGCAGGTAGACGAAGGCAGTCCTATTTCAAGTTGTTACGGGACCCTTGAACATCGCGACTACATCTTAAGTAGGAATAAATTTAGCCTGTCTTCGTTTCTAGTCTTTATTCCACAAGCAAAAGAGACACCTCCTCGTAAAACGCATTAATGTGTTTATTGGGTCATGAAAATGTGTTCCAACACACGTGTCGTTATAACAGTTGGGTCTAAAAAAGAAAGATTTCAAAACAGGACTAAGAGAACTACCTGCGACCTCTTCCGCGATCGACCAGACAGTAATCTAAATCGATCTGAAATAAATATCTTAATTAGTAAACGATGAATTAGGATATCACTAATATCGTGTGAATAAATTGATCAATTTATGATATGCTGCACGATTAAATTCTTGATATGCGTTTTA
Organism: Coelioxys conoideus; assembly: GCA_947623535.1. NCBI lineage: Eukaryota > Metazoa > Arthropoda > Insecta > Hymenoptera > Megachilidae > Coelioxys > Coelioxys conoideus. The sequence goes on along the minus strand of OX392457.1, from coordinate 4,830,249 downwards.
AGACTCTTGATATACCTCGCTACGCGATCCGTAGCGGAAAGACGGAACAAAATATCAGATAAAGCATTAGCATACGTTATTAATTTTAAAGTACTTGTCGTAAATTTCAAGTAATGTGTTTACCTTTTTTATTGCTTTCTAATTTTAAAATACGTGCAAATGAACATAATTCGCCACTTTCTTTTGTCGATAAAAGATACTCAAGTCAAAGCAGTGGTCTGCTCGAACTACCGACCTGAATCTAATCGAAGATCTTTGGAGAATTCTAGCTAGTGAGGTTTATAGGATGCAAATCAATATACAGTGACCAACAAAATTAGCACAACAAGAATTTTTATCAAAATTTCACTCAACTTTAAGTAATCGTAACTCCGCGAAAACTGGTCATATCTGACAAATTCTTTTTTCATTTTAATGTTTGAAGTTTCTACTTTGAGCACAATTGATCAAATTTGACTTCCGCCTTTCCCCACCCCCACAACCCCCTTTAATGTGAGGACATGTTTTAATTTAAAAACTTTGCATACTTTGATTCGCTCCATGGAGTGCAATAAATTTTTTTTACTCGTCACTGTGAAGGTGGTCGAAAATTCCCGTACATGTCACTCATTTTTCATTATAATGTTTGAAGTCTCTACTTTGAGCGTAATGTATCATATTTTGACTTCCCCCTTCCCCTACCGCCGCCATCTCCTTTAATGCGAGGACATGTTTTATTGTAAAAAGTTTGCATACTTACAGGAACGTCTTCAGGTAGTTGTTCAAAAACGAGGTGGGAATACACGATATTACATGACATAGTGCATGCACCCACAGATGCACACTCCCATACACAGACAGACGCATACACAAACAAACACACACACACACATGTACACACGATGCACAAAATCCAACCAGCAACCTCCTCGTGGTGCGCATCGAATAACGCTAATATTGGCGGTAACAAGCATAATCTAACTAAAGTTCATGGGTAACTTGTCAACGTTCATAACGCCACCAAAAAAAATCGTAGGGACTTAAAGTTTTTTTCAATTTGTGCACAAAAGTTTGTACTTTGCAGCAATTTTTAGAACGTTCGCGAAAAAAATGTATCGCACCCCGTAGAGTGCATCAAAGTATGTAAACTTTTTAAAATAAAACATGTCCTCACATTAAAGGAGGTGGAGGGGGTGGGGAAAGGCGGAAGTCAAATTTGATCAATTGTGCTCAAAGTAGAAACTTCAAACATTAAAATGAAAAAAGAATTTGTAAGATGTGACCATTTTTCGCGGAGTTACGATTACTTAAAGTTGAGTGAAATTTTAATAAAAATTCTTGTTGTGCTAATTTTGTTGCTCAGTGTATTACAATTCTGGAGCTTAAAAGCTGCAGAGGGTAAGCATTGCACAGTGTGGACATACCAATTTTACAAGCTCTAATTAAACGCGTGAACAATAGAATTTTTTATGTAATCCGTAGAAATGGCGGGAATACGTGTTATTAACATATAAAGATAAAATAAATTATTTTAGTTAAGTATTGTAAATGGAGCATTATATTTTTTAAATTAATTTTTTGTATAAATACAAACTTTATCTCGAAACTATATGTCTTCGCAATCTACTTAATATTGCAGCAACACGTAGAGAACTATGGTAATTTCGCTAAGTGTGTATTCGATCAGCAAAGTCTAGGCTTTACCAATCGAGGGTTGAGATTCGAACACAAAGTCGCTGTGTCGTTGAGAACAGACCAGTTCAGTGAACAGAAACAGCGCGAGACTTTCCTCTCAGGACAGTACTCGGTGACGCATTTTCCTCTTAACGAAATAACCTTGATCGGACTTTGGCCGGCAGACCAGGTGGCATCCTCCAGGATCAAATCGATTCTCGGTGGTAGGTACGACCTTGTTCGTAGGTGCTCCATGATATGGAAGGCGGCTCAAGCTAAAAGGGTCGATGACGAGAGAGTTCGGAAATGCGCGTCCCACGTGGGTGAGTTAGTGCAAGCCATCCTTCCTCGGAGTGCAGTCCTCATGCGCGATCGGTTTGCAAAGAACCAGGATGAAGCGAGGGGAAAGAGGATCATCGCTTGAAAGAAGAAGAAAAAGAAGAAGGGGGTCGCGGTGAAAGAGAAAAGAGGAAGAAGAGCGCCGTTGTAAAGGCAGAACGAAAAGCTCAGGTGTTTCGTTTCTCGGGCCCGGACTCATCCGAGCGACGGTTTGGCGAACCCGTTGTTGGTGAACGTCTGTTCAGGCTACACGTTCTCATCCTCGCCCCACTAGTGCATCTCTGTCTGCACGCCCACGCTACCGGGGAGCTCCTTAAGGTCCTACTCACAATTAAAAATAAAGTAGACTTTACATATAACACGAGTTCTCACAGCGCGAATTCCTATAATGTGTTAAAAATATTGAAACTACTGTCTTCGTATAGCGCGACATTCTCTTACAGCTCGCCAAATACTAAAACAGAGGAATTACCTACGATTAAAAATAAAATCTACTTTAATTTTGCATTGCATTGTTTTCTTCATTGTATACGTTTGTGTAATTATATTTCTATCAAATTTCAGTGAAATAAAAGATTTTTCACATACATTGATAATATGTTTTGTTTATCAACTATATATACACAACTTATTTCCCAAGTTCTGTTCTACTTGAAAAACCCAAAATGAAATTTGACGCAATAATTATTTGCAATATGTTACTCCAGATTAAAAATTCATTTCTTGAATACAATATCGGGAAAATGGTCCTCTTTGTGAACAGCGCAAGGAAATGCTCGTTTTTGGCCATTTTTTATTACTTTTTGCAACGTTTCGGGCATTATTTCCGTTACTTCTTTACGAATTGCATCTTTTAATTTATGGAGCAACCGTGGTGCATTAAAATGGTGCATTTTGGACTTTAAATATCCCTACAGAAAAAAGTCTAGAGCCGTCAAATCGCAGACGCGATTCGTAATCGCCACTTTTCGAAATTAAGCGATTCGGGAACAATCTTCTTCTTCCCAACATCGACCCGAACAACCTGAATGTTCTCGTTGCTGCTCTTTGGATGCTTCCTTGCACTCTTTGCACGGTCACGGACATTACCACCATCACGAAACTTATCAAAAATATTCCACGTAAAGTTTTGATAAATGGGAACCATTCTCTAAAATATACTTTTACAATGTCATCCGTTGTGCTAGCGTTAAGTTGTTCATGCTCAATAATAATGGTATAAAGTAACCTGTCGAATGGCCTAATATGTGTTCTTCGAAATGTTTACAAATAGCAAGTATTGTATATTAGCGTTCAACATATAGTACCTACAGTTGGCGCACCCTGTACTTGTTGACGCTGTTATAAATTTTTACACATAATCAAGATCAACAAATGTGAGATATGCAAATATTGAAACATTGAAAAATGTTTCAAACATAATTCTTCCTAGTCAAATTTAAAAAAATATATTTTTTATTTAAATGGAATATACTTCATTAAAATAATTTATATATAATTACAGGTAACCCTCGTATAACACGGTAGTTAGGTTCCTAGAAAATGCCGTGTTGTGTGAAATCGTGTTGCATGAGACCCAGAGCCAGTACAAAAAAGGGGGTTGCGTTCCGAAAACTTATTGAAAACAAATATTTTTTTTTTAGTTCTACATAAACAACTTAATTTTTATTAAAAATATAAATGTATGCGGATGTCGAAGATCCTGCACCAACTGCACTTCTTATTTCTTTTTCATTTGTCTTAATAGTCTGGACTGTTTCTTTCCGCAACAGTGTATGTTTAACACTACGTTTACAGGACCCGTCAAAATGACGGATCTCAGGTTTCTTATATTCAAGTGCAAAAATGATTAAAAAGCTTATGTCGAAACGAATGTTAACCATCATCGAGATAAAGAATCTTTCTATAAAATGGTATATGTATTATTCATTGTTTACTTCTTTTCATAGTTCATTTTCAATTTAGACTTAAGTGGTCATTGAACTTTCGTAAATCTAGCGTTAAGACGGCAAGCATCGCCGCGACCGAAGAAGTACAGTGTTGCACAAAGGTTTTTGCAATTTTCTTATCGAGTTAGAGCGAAACCGTGTTATACGATGCCGTGTCGTAGTAGGGTTCCCGCAATTTATAAATCGTGTTATAGCGAAACCGTGTTACCAGATTCCGTGTTGTAGGAGGGCTACCTGTACTTACAATTTTCATAACGATTAGCTAATTTCATTATTACAATGCCGCCAAATTCTTGATGCTTTTTTTAGGTAACGATTTGTGTTATTAAACTTCACAAAACAACGTTTAACAGTACATGTACACAGCTCAACGTTTACATAGCTTTGGAGAATGGTAAATGTATCCTTATAGTACATATATTTCTTTCCGTGGGCAATGTATAATTACTTGTATTATATACTTTTTCTATATCGTACATGTGTTTTATGATTTCTACCCCATGTTTGATGTTGTTGTTCATGTTATTTTAAGTTTTTACAGTAATAATTCATACGGAAATAATTCTTTGCCACCCTTGTGTTATATATTAAAACATGAATCATCTACAATCCAGGCAATTTAAAAAGTTAAAGAGTCTATTATGTAATTGTGTATTTTTAATAAAATCGATTTAAAAATGAGTATCTTGAATATCTAAGAAGAAAAATGAAGGTTAAACAAATTCTAATAACAAAAGATTTTATGAAACAAACCAAATCGTTTCAATCAGATTCAACAATTATATGTATGTGGAATAGTGTCGTGCTAATTTAATAGAGCATATTTGAATTTTTGTTCTCCTTCTTATAAAAAGTTTATTTGAACACCTGCAAATCAAACTTTTACAAATATGGCAACAATTTAACAACAGAACTGTTTAAGATAATTGTAATACCATAAAAATGGTGTATTATATAACAACAACAGTAAGGAGTTGTATTTCAATAAACACGGTCGAATGTACGTAACACTTTCAGTGGTATTGATGTATATCATACGTGTTAATATTCTGAATGATATTATGCATGAATAACTGTATAAATATCAGTGAGTTTTTAATATTGAATTATTAATATCATAAGTTTTATTATTTGAAGAGTTTCTACTGCACACTATCGTTATGAAGGCGTATAAATTGGTGCAAAAATAATTGCGATCTTAAACATTCTATACTTTGATGTTAATTTAGGAATGAACTTCGTTCATATGTTACACAATTTTATGTCCTGAATGTCACTTCCGTAATTCATGCTGATGATTTCATTTTCACTATTCATTACTGTTTATTTCCGACAATTCGAAAATTGAGTAACTGTTCACAAATGTTATTCAAATATTTCAACTGTGAAAAATATTATGTCCTCGGTCAATATACACATATTTAAATTGCACTGTATTTATTAATCAGAAAGGTAATGTTGCAAAGATAACAGTGTACTAAATAACTGTAAAATAAATTATAAACATTTAAATTAACACATGGACACAGTCTTAACAATTGACAGACTTAACTTTCAAATGCGACGATTACACGTGGAACATTTTAGTGGCTTTTATCTTGATTAAGAAATATTTTTCTGAAGTAATTGCGAGATTTGCTCTTGCAAGTTAATACTAAATGTACTAAAAATACTAAAAGTTCTAAATGATTAATATAAATTTCTTAATGTACGTGACAAAAAGTAAAACGGTTCTGTCTAAGCGTATATTGTCTTTTGTTGAAAGAGAATAATTGTATATAATAATTTCGTTCCTTATTTATTACCATTACAAGTTAATATATCACCGAATACTAGTAGCTCTAGATTGAATGTTTAATAAGCGTAATTATTTGTGCACCAACTGAATACATAACGTAATAGAAATAGATTTAGATTCACCAGATGTGAATTCTGACAGTAGTGCGTTGAATTAAAATTTGGATAAATTATTGACTTACTGAATAAAAAATAATGAAAATCATAACTCTTTTTAAAGAATTATTATTATAACTTGAAATTATGAAGATTTCAGTCGTTATATTAAAAAATAATTATTCGACTATCAAGGTGGTACTGCTATTATAACAAAAATTGCATGACACACTGATTACACTGTCCAACAGCCAAAAAAAGTTTTAAATGCCACTATGCGATTATTATAGTGTTTCTCGTGCTGATTACGAATCTGCAGCCCGTTTGTCTCCAGCATGTATAGTTGTTGAGAAATTTGATTTTGAAAAAAAAAACACATTTTTCAAATTCAAACTAAGTTTGCGAGGTAATTATAAAAGATACTAAAATTCTTATTATATTAAAAGATTCTATAGACTTTCCTCAATACAACGGTATATATTTGCTATGACTTCTGTATATTTAAACATGTTTAAACAATCATTGAATGCGAAGAGACACCGATTTTGCACCAATTTTTACGTATATTTTTCAATTTATCTCAAAAAGTAACGGTGCAGTGGAAAATCCAGCTATACCACGCGATAGGGCAGACTTTCACCTTTAAAAAGCACCCAAAGAAAGTTGAAACGTCGTTTTTTTTACGATACCAGAAGCAATATAGCAACGCGGGAAACGAAGTGAAGACAGTGGTCCGCCGCGTCAAAGCGGTCGCTCCGTATCCCGCCTATGGTAACGCGATGCAACGAACGATCCCTGTGGCGTGAGAATCACTGTCCTCGCTACATACGTAAGTATTGACTTTTACTCGTAAGAAAACGATTTACATAATTTCTATCTATGTACAGCGAGGAACGAAAGTATTCGTACACTTGGAATGTAAAAATAAAAATAATTGTTATGTCATCCCATAAGTTCGTGCTGTTTTTCGCACGGTTGCATATGTCAATTTTTTAAACATACCTTTAAGTGTCACGAAAAAACGTAATCACCCTCTCGGTGTATGGTTTCTTCCCATTTTTTTCGGTAGGGCCATTATTCCATCCCAATTAAAATTCCCTAGTTTCTCTTCAAAATAGTTTTCCAAGCTATTTCTGAGGATGTTAATATTTTCAAACTTTTTACCCACTAAGAAGTGTTGTAATGCCCGGAACAGGTGATAGGCAGATGGGGCCATATCTGGGGAGTATGGAGGATCTGGTAAAATTTCCCAATTATATTCAGATAATTTTTTTATAATTTTTTTGCAACATGTGGTCTAGCGTTGTTATGATGAAACATGACTTTGTTTCTATTCACTAAACCTTGACGCTTTTCGGCAAATGCTACTTTTAATTTTTCTAACTGCATGCAATATTTGTCTGCATTAATGTTATCACTGCTAGGTAAGAGTCCAAAATACAGTATTCATTTGTAATCCGACTACACACACAAAAGAACATTACGGGAATGTAAGCGCGGTTTTACACATCGTTGAGGTGGTTGATTTCTTTGGTACCAACTCCGTTTACGTTCACAGTTTTCATATAATATCCATTTTTCGTTACCAGTTATCAGGCGTTTAAGAAATGGATCGATTTCGTTCCGTGCAAATAATGACATACACGCTGTCGTTCGGTCAAGACGACTCCGTTCCGTGCGGCACCTAAACGTCCAGATTTAGAACCATTCTCATTTTTTTTAAATACCTATGTATTGTTATTTTCGGTATTTTTAGAATATCTGACATCTTCTGAACTGATAAACCTCGTGATTATTATACAAGATCATGAATTTTATCTTCATCCGTCTGAACAGGACGCCCAGAACGTTCTTCGTCTTCTAAACAAAAATTACCAGCTTTGAAACGTTGAAACCACTTCCTACACATACGAGATGAAAGCGTACTTTCTCCGTAAACAGAATACATGTTGTTTGTGGCAATTTTTACTGGATTTCCTTTCCGAAATTCATATAACATAAGATGTCGGAAATACATACGCATATCGGCCATGATTCTTCACGGCTAGGAATTACAATGTTCATAATTTCATGATCTTATACCCACTGTTAAGTACTCGTGATTACCCGAGTAGGGAGATTCGAGCTTAGTAGGCGTTTTGCACGCTTGTGCCAACAAATATAATAACTACTCGAAGGACCACCCGATATGATCAGGACTAGACTATACAAATTATCTATATTGCAAGTATACGAATGACTATGTTCTTTATTCAACTATTCAACTATGCATATACAAATCAACTGTTCTGTCTGTTCTTAGTTCAACTAACTTGTCTATCTATCTCTATGCAACTCTCTCAGATTCTATTAAATCTCTCCGATGTCACCGCGGTCGGGTAGACTTGACGGGGGTGCATCGTTCTAATTGGCTAAGTGAAAATGTACAAATTGTGGAAGGGCAACAAAGTTAACGCCCTACGTGGGCCCCTCCACTCGCAAATATTCTAAGTTTTGCTCCTGGACCGTGGCAGGTAATAAGGATCAAGAAGCACGCTGACCTTAACTAAACATGCTAGAAATAACGGGCTCGAAAGGTAAAAATGTCAATCTGTCGACCAAATGTGAACAATGACTCGAAAACTACATGGAAAACGCGCGGGTCTTTATGGCTTCTTGAGTTTATAGCTGCCACGGAACGGTCCGTGAACCCTTCGATGGGACGACGGTCTTATTTCTAATTGCTATGTAGAAATCCTAAATCTATTGTTAATGTAATGGCACTGGTGCCCTTAACACCCACGAATACCTTCTTTAAACTGTTCTCGAATAGCCAAACTTAAATGCATTGGTCCCTTATCACCGGGTGTTTATAAATCGTTGCGTGAAGTGCACTGTTAAGCCGCGGCAACGGGAACGGGGTGAAGAAACTCGCAGTTGCTTCTAGTTAAGTATTATTATTCACTATGGTTCAGAATCACGTACAGAGCACTATGTCACAGATCGGCGGATAAATGTTAACTGAACTATTTTGGGGAGATGTTCGGGTTTCTATGCCCTTTGCAAAACAGGATATGACGCTTAGAGTGATAGGGCGGTTGTAACGCATGGATGATGACGACGGTGTTGTTTTCTGGTTATCGGTGTCCTTTGGAAGTACATGGTGACTCTGGAGGATGAGGCATCGATGGTGGTGTGTCATCCATAACAGTACGCATAAAAGTTGGCATGAACTTATGAGATGACCTAATATATATTCTGTATTATTAAGTATATTTAAACATACGTATAATATACGTAAGTATATTATACATACATAACACTTACAGCAACAGATGAACATGATATAACGTCGACAGAATACTTCAAAGCAATTAAAAGGAGAATGGTGTAATATAGAACTTGATTTTGTTAAAAGTTTGGTATTATCAACGTCCAACAAATTATGTCAAGTTACCCGCTGGAGGGGCTATCCTACAAAGTATTGATTCCTGTTAAAATAATGGTAACACTTATAATAATTAAGAGTACCAAAACTTTTGATCCGCAATTTGGTACGGTCACGAGTATTTTAAGTTATTGCAAGTTACTACATGATGTTATTGCCTTCGTTTTTTGCACATTTATTGTTATAAGTATTATATTTAATATGTAGCTATGTACATATGTTCAAACATAATTAATAACATACAAAATATTGTTGTTTTTATTTCTACCATATATTCCAAGTATAAGAATTATTTTGTCCCTCACTTTATGTACTCCAAAGTACAAAATATTTTGTGAACAAAATAGTACATACATATTCAGAAGAACAATTGTTATAATACGAATAATAAACACACCAATACAGTATTTTCAGTGTTAAATTAAGTTATCAAATCTTCATGAATTATTTTACATCTAATTAAATTTATTCTTGCGCATTTACATAGATTACCTTACTTATCTATCTTATTCGCTTAATATTCTGTCTGTTAGATGTGGAAAATACGATTCGCACTATTTTGATACGAGACACGAACAATTTTTTTATAACTGAACTGTGTTTAACTCCAATTGAATTGTGTGCACCCACCTTTCAAAATATCTGCAAATGCGTTTTAATAGAAATCTTTCGAGAATTTCCAAAATCTCAAATTGCAAAAGTATCTAAATCCCCAAATTCCCAAATGTCTAATATCTCACATCTTCAAAAGTATAAAACTTTCAAATTTTCAAATTATTAATTCCGAAAATTCCTAAATTTTACACTCCATAAAAATTCTTTCTACCAATCATGGTAACTTATCATTAATATTGTCCCCGTTTCAATTTCAAGTTGGTTCATCTTTTGCTACAAGCTTGCACAGCCACGTAATACATTGTCCATGATCAATTGCATGAAAAGACATCGTTGTGTAAAGCAGATCAAATATCGAATATAACTTCGCAAACGTAATGTGATACGTACGACGAGAAGCATGAACCGGACTGATCAATAACCTTTCATTTGTGACAAAAGTTTTTAATGCCATCGTTTATACAAGATAACACGGGCGATAATGTTACAGGAAAGACTGGCTGGTTCTGTGTCTTATCGTACAAAGAAATATATTGATATCGTTCTAAAATTCTTTACTTCATAAATTTTCTCGCACGATTCAATACATTACAAATTGTGAATTTCATTATATGTACTACATTAGCAGAATTACCTAGATTTTGGAAATTCACAAATATTAAAAAAAGTCACTCAATTTATTTTAATGTACAATAGAAGAAAAATTAAAAATGTAATTTATTCAAAAGTGTTACCACCACCGATAAACAGTAAGGTCTATGCATGTATGTAGTTTGTGATATAAATACACATTATGCTCGTCACATTCTCGTCTCATAATTCAAGTTATAAATCTTACAATATAATATTATGATGTGGTTATTACGACAAACAAAACTTATTTACCTAAAAACGATTCTCGCAATTTTTTAACAATAACAATGTTAATTATGATAATTAGTCTAACTGTAACATATATTACTAGTACTTTTATGCATCATAAACAATAGATTTTATGTGCTGTATGGTCTTCATGAAAATTCTATGTATATGTTTATCGTTCGCGAAGTTATATGCGTACTGTCGTGTTAAGGAATGACAAACACGTTCATACTCCGATTAACACGGTACTTTATTCAGTTGATTTCGCTTTTACACAATTTTTGATATGACGAATTTAAATAAGAATTGGTACTTTTAAGTTGGTAAAATATTTGTATAACATCACTGCAAAGATGAACCGATATTTTACAATTTCCTTTTCTGTTCTGTAACATTTATCGATAAGATTTTTAACATATTTTTGTTCAAATAAGACCAAACAAGATTTAATTTAGATTATATTTATTGATATTGTTGACGATAATTTTGATTTGCAAGATTTTTTGGTGAATCTATCGTTAGTGTAATCCGGAAGATCATGTAATTTGTACTGTGATTTGGTATGTAAATTGTAATATTAATTATTATGTTACAACGTTTTACTTATATATATACAGGGTGTCCTAAAAGGAACGTAACACCCAGAAGTGGGAGGTAGGTGGGGTCATTTTCAACAACTTTTTCATTTGCAAAAATGTCGAATGAGGCTTTATTTTAAAATTATTAAGGAAAAACACTGATCAATCAGAGCGCGAGAATCTCGCGCGCTCGAAGGCAGTCGTAGTGGTCGGCTTACGGTTGACCGTGTTCGCTCCTGACCACGTAAGTGTATATATATGTATGTACGTAATAATATGTGAATGTAAGAAGGGTATTTTCAAAAATATTAAATGTTCCCTTATTTTGATCTATTTCGTGCTGATCATAATTATTCGCACCACAGCGAAGTTAAATCGTTTCTGAAAATAACATGCAATTACATTTGTGCATGTGCGCTTCTTTTATTGCCAATTATAATTATAGCAAGTGAGATCACAGTCATTTCTAAATTGCTTATTTTACAACGTACGAGTATCTTCTTTTTTTTATATGCGTACAATTGAACTTTTAGACTTATTTGAAGTTTTCAATATAACTTTGGTCGAAACATACAGTTTATATATGTACAATATAAAATTATGGAATACTTTAACAATACTTCATCAAGTATCTCTTTCATTTGATCGCTTTAGACATTTGAACAATTTTTATTTAAAAATTTATCTTTTCGTTGAGTAGAATTGATTCTACATAGATTACATCGTCCATTTGTAGTGCTGAACAGCGGCTCGTGTGCATGTGTGCATGTACGTGAAATCACTGTACAACCAAATCATCTGTAAGATGCTAATGCGTAAAGGAACAAGAGAAAAAACTATAGCACACAGAAGAATGCCGAGACAGGTCTCATGTAACCTGAGATCGTGAACATCGAGAACGTTTTAGAAGACGACCGCATTTATGAGTCGTATGAATATAGATGACTAGGTATTTAAATGGTATGCGTGACGTTTAGTGCAATCTTTGTTTCTCACGCAGAGGTATTTTGAAAGAAGGATTCTTTGCGAGTGTCGAGATTCTATAACACGTTTTACAATCGATCCTATGATCGTGCATGTTTATCGACTGTGTAAAAGTAAATTGTCATAAAAACTAGTTTCGTAATATGGACATTCAATATTCTTAAATATTGTTCAAGCAAACATAGAATCTGATCTGTTTTTCGCTGTTACCATATCATTCCATTTTTCTAATTTTCTAGCAGTAGTTTCGTTTTCTTCTGAAAGTATATATACATTTCTTTCCGTGTAACTTAAAGTATAGAAAATCAAGGACGATATTTTCAATGTATGATGTTACAGTATTTTAAAGACAGTAATTGTGCGAATGATATTAGTAATGAACTCTGTATAATATGTACAGAACATAAGTTTGTAGTTCAACGTGTTCACAACTGGTTCATAACATTTAGATTTTATAACGGATATTATCAAAATCATCTTTTGAGGATGTAAATTTTCAGTGCACTATACGCGAGATTGCAAAATGCCTAAGTATTTTCTAAACATCGATTTATAATCATTTAAGAATACTTGGGTATACACATAAATTGCTGTGAAGTATGGGTTTTTCATGAACTGTCAAGACAAAACATGTTGAATCGAGTTTTAATCTTCTAATCTTGTTTTTGTTTTTGAAAAATTATATTCACCATCAATTATTGGACACTTTAGATGATAGGAATAAATCACCTTGATGAATACTTTTCAAATCAATCCAGTACACGTAATAAATTGGAAAGGTGGCATGATAATGCTTCCACAGAGATGGAGAAATGACAGACTAGAACTGAATAATACTCCAAATCTTAGAAAATTTTGTACAAGGTAATAGATAATAAAAAAAATAAAAAGAACTTTTGGGACAACTTAACATATCGCTCATGAAAAACATACACACCATTTTGTGATGAATTTTTAAAAATAATTAATCTTACAAATTGCAGTTACAAACTTTTATTTGTATCACTATTAATGAAACACATCCAAACTCATTCACTTTCATTCTTGGTTAACATTCTATTCAGATTGTAATCACTACACAACCATATCTCAAAGCCATTCGAACTCACTCAGATCCTAACTTTACATTGACGATTCATCTTTCATATATTTGTAGCGACTCACTCCTTGTTTTCTCTTGATCACCACTAGTCGGTGCGTTACATTCAGACAGATGACACTACATACCATGTATATCGCTAATGCTTTCAGGAGGGTCACTACAAGTATTCCTGGGGCTCAGGCACTAGGTATATGAAATTCTTATAGGTTATTGCGAGGTGGATACGAATCTGAAATCCGTTTCTCTCTAGGTCGTATACAGTTTTTGAAAAAATTAACGTTAATAAAAGTTGCAAATTTCTAACTTTGGAGATGTTTTGTGCGTTTACCATAGCAGCTAATTCCGTGGCTTTTCGCACGAGGAAAATCTGTGAACTTTCCCGAATAAAACGATATAAAGTGTTATTACGTAGTAAACATTTAAATGTTTAAATAATGATCACAGTAAGATAGTCGCCAAAAACCCACCAATTTTTTTGTGATATTTTTCAATTTATTTAAAAAACTATGGGTCTAGACAAAAATCTAACCATCATACGCGATAAAGCAGACATTTCTGTTACAGAAAACATCTCGCGAAGTTACAAAATTACTTTCGTTTTCATTTTATAAGGAAAATAATTTGGCAAAACACGCGTCGCTTCCAGCAGTACTATGGTATGTTACAACGTGCCGCGCTATTCAGTTATTCCGTTACGCCAAGGCTGTAGGCATCGAAAATGCGTTATAATAACACATTTCGAGAACTTGGTATCAAATTATTCTTACAGAAAACGGAAAAGATCTTGCATTCGTAAATAAGAATTAAACATAAGAATGCCTTCGTCATGGTGTGGATTTACTGTACATTACTTCTATACAACGATATTATGTATTTCAGTTTTACTTTTAATTTAAGTACATTTAGCGTAAAAACGACAGATATTCAATGATGAATATCTGTAAGAATATTAAGCACCTGACTATATTTTAATAATACTATATTTGTAACCGAACAAACGACTTTTATGACTGTTCACAGCATCATTTTAAATGGATAAAGCATACATTATATTATGTAGTGCTCTTCCTACCAGTGATAGAACCACTTTCTTACGACTTTTGCAATTATCAGCTTTTGCAATCCCCACCTATTTTAACGCGATGCAAGGAACGATCCCTGGCGGGATACGGGGCGACCGCTCTGACGTGCCGGACCACTGTCTTCGCTTCGTTTCCTGCGTTGTTATTTTGCCTCTGGTATCGTAAAAAAAACGACGTTTCAAATTTCTTTGGATGCTTTTTAAAGGTGAAAATCTACTCTATCGCGTGGTATAGCTCGATTTTCCACTGCAGCGTTACTTTTTGAGATAAATTGAAAAAGGTACGTAAAAATTGGTGCAAAATCGGCTTTTATCGTTACCTCACCAAATTTGTTTGTATTTCGAAAATGTGCTTTTTTTTTTAAAATCAAATTTCTCAAAAACTGTACGTGCTGACAGAAACGGATTGAAGATTCGTAATCAGTCCAAGAAACGCTGTAATAATCACTTATCAGATTTTAGAACGTCGATTGGCTGTTGCACAATGTTATCAAATATTTGCTTCTGTTGGATACTGATCTCTTTCTATTAGGTCGAGTCATAATCAACTTCCTATGCGTCTAAGTAGAATCTGTTACTCGCATTTATTATATGTTATTCGTATCTATTAGGAACTCGCTATGAAGATTCAGTTAATCCTTTGTCAGCTGTTTCGTGTAATGCACGTTACGTTAAGCCGCTTTCCTTAATATCTGAAATACAGAGTCAAAAAGTGCATATTAGTCATGTAATGCTTTGGGAATTTAAGCAAGGTAATAGTGCTAAGGTAACTTCGGCGAAAATATGCAATGTATATGCTGAAGTGCTAATAACTTATTAGGCAGTTAGAAATTGGTTTGTAAAATTTCGATCTGGAAAGTTTATGTGGCATCGTGTCTCTACCCGAAAAATGGCCAAACACTGTTAATAATAATGGAGCGTATTTAGTTTAAATAAAATCATTGTCACATAATAAGAAAAATATTTGAATTTTACTAAAAAAAATGCCACGAACTATTTCCCAGACCCAATATAATAAAGTAATCTAATTTCGTTATTAAGTGAGAGCGAAATGTGTGACAAAAAAACGGAAGTTACTTATGACTCGATCTAACACCTGTTAATCACAATATTCCTTTTATGTTTTCACACATATCGCTCCATTTCATTCACTCTACATGTCCTCGTGATATCTATATCATTTTATGTTAATTGTTAAAATTATATAAGTTGTTCAATAATTCACAAACTTTAGTCTTTTGAACGAAATCTTTTCACAGTTCGTTATTGAAATCATAATGCAACAATATCTTTCGACATAGAGTAATACCCCCTAAAATGTCGGATGTTAAATTTGTCATTTAATTGGAAAAATTATTAAGAAATTTCTATCAACAGGTATAGTAATTTAAGTCGATATAAATGATCATTGTATAACATAGTTTGGATATCATCCTTTATTTATGCAGTTCAGTTTACATTTTAAAAATAAGTGGTCACCAAACGTCCATGAATAGCAAGTGCATCTGTATGAAGTTTCATGTTAATTTTTGAGCTCGTCCCAATAAAATGTTATAATACATAATTTTCTATTAGTTTCAAAGCCACCTGACCCTTTATAAACTTGATAAATATTATTTGTAAAGTTTTGGCGTTACTCTTCTATGTTCTGAACGTTTGTACGCTTATCGGTAAATTATGTTTTACCCTATGCCAAAATATGTGCTTATCTTCGTTCTTGCGATCAATCGGAAGTTGAAATTCACCGAATATGAATGCATACCCATCGATACTGCACAGCCCCGACTGATGAATCACGTGGCCTATTAGCCCACATAATCATCACGCTCGGAGAATGCTTTGTCTCTCCTTTTGATACGAGCGACATTCACGACATTAACACGAGACCAACTACGTCATTACAAGATAGTTCTTCATATAGTTATGAAGACGTCAATCGTTGATGCGAGTACTCCCACGGAAAATGGTTGCGAACACTGACTATGATTTAAATCAACGTTCCCGAACACCGCTTCCAAACTGACAGAAATAATCCGTTCTATGAATGGTATTAAAACCGAGGGCGGACATAGATCTATTGTCGCCTGATGGAAATCACCACCGTACTCTGTGTGGCACCGTGGCATTCTTCTCCTTCTCGATTTTTCGAGTGGGAGAAGAAAGCAAGAGTGAGCGAGGGGACTGGTCTTTTTTCTCAGCAAGGTTCAGAGATCCCCAGTGTATTACGCGTGAAATACATTTTACATACTAACTGTCAGCGCCTCAAGACGATAACAAATTTAGATTGATTTGTTAAAGTTAAAGTCCATAACGATTTCTTCAACATTTCATATCATTAATTGTTATATTATTAGGTTGGTGCATATGAAATGTCGGATTTTAAGTGAATATATAAAACTGCATATCTTGTTTCAAAAGCCGTTTATTTAATTAAAATATGATCCATTTGCTTAAGTATACTTTTCCCAACGAGATTGTAATATATAAACGATTGTATTAAGGAAATTCTGATCTTGGGAGCCAATAAACTCTGATACTGAATTTTTCAGACTCTCTTCATTTTCGCTTCGTATAGGCGGTGAAAACAGTCCTAAATGTTTAAAACAATGAAAGTTAGTTGACGAGACATCTGATATATGACCTGGGTGTTGAAGAATTTCAAACTTCAACTCATTTAATTTCAGGATCGTTTTGTGCGACGCATGCGGCCAAGCGTTGCCTCGGAGGTGCCGATTAATGAGTGATGGATGTACAATTTTCAATTTTTGTTTGCACTTCTCAAACCAGCCGCACATTTCGTTCGATTATATTTTTTTCCTCAAACGCATGGTTTATATTGCCGGTAGCTCTTGCAGCATTGTTGCCGAATTTATACTCATATAAAAAAATTACACGAATATCGGCTGAATTCGTGTCGGTACAAAATACAAAACAAATAATAAAAGCAAACGTTTTTAAGAAAACCTTCTTTGTTAAAATGTGACTATGACAATGGACAGTACAGCTATGAAAGAGGTTGTGCCAAAAACGTAAGCATAAAGGAAACATGGTGACAAAGGTTCACATGCACAGAAAATCCGACATTTCATATGCACCAACCTAATATTTTCACTTTTTTAAATGAAATACATAATCAAGAAAGAGGATGAAGGAAAATCGTTACAAACAATTTAAATATACGTAGGTTTTCAAATACAAGATCTTCTTTATTTACATTACACGATGTCTCTGTGTTCGACGAGGAAAAGAGCTTATTATATGTTCATATAAAGAATACTTTAGTACATATGTAAAAGAACAATTGAAGTCATAAAATTGGTTGCAAAATGCAATTACTATAGAAAATATATAATACAATAACATTTTTTCGTAAGCTATTTTGTTTTTGAGGAAATTGAACTTGAATATTTTTCAGCACATTTGTGATAAAAATATGCTAATGACAAGGAAGATAACAATTTCATATCCTTAAAATGTGTTAGTCAATATGTTTTACAATACACGTAACTTATGCATACACTTATGTGATATGCAACTAAATCAGTAATGCGATGAAGAATAATTATTGTCAATATGTTTACGCAATATTAACAATTACATTTATGAAATCATAATACTTATGAATTCATAAATTAACAAAAACGTTACTGCAAATGTCATTCCTCCTTATTAGTGGTAAGTAAACCTACATACAAGTATTTTTAAGAATTTTTAAATTTAATATGTTCAAAAAAGTCAGTGTATGAAGAAATTGTATTTTATATGCCTCGTTCTTTCCTTTAAAGAACCTGCGCAAAATACGGGGTTTTTGGCCGTTTTAGGTGCCCTTGAAATTAAATCTGAAACATAGTCCAAATGATACCTTATGATACCCTGATTCTTACAATTAGAACAAAAATTGAGCTTGCGTATACGAACGGTTTCCAAAAAAATATAGGGGGTCAAAGTTGAAAAAATGTTGCAGTTTTTGCCTATTTTTCTGAATATAGACATCTCTTACGAATTTTTTTCTCAGACTCTATTCATCCGATTGAGCTAAATTTATTTTTTATTTATTCATAAAGGATTGGGCTACTGTAAAATATTTTTTCTGACTTCGTCAATTTGTTATATAATATGAAAAATTTAAACAAATTCTTTTTTTACATTTTCCAATGAAAAGCATTTTCTGAGGATTATTTGAGGTATCATTTGGACCATGTTTCAGACTTAATTTCCAGGGCCCCAAAAACGGCCAATTTTGCGGAGGCTCTTTATTCCCTTTCCATTTATATCATCAGTTTCGTACTGTATATTACAATAATTAGGCACATGGTCATTTTCGATATAACAAATTGATGTCGTACGTTTTTATTAAAAGGTGCTACTAAATTATACAGCATATCGCCTTTAAACAAGTTTACTAAAACGTCTTCGAAAATACTGGTGGTATAACAATATATTTCAAACAAAAATTACACAATTGATACGTATCCTCGTATAACAATGTAAATTACAATGACCTAGATGTTAAATTCATTTTGAATGACTGTATATGTACATCTCTAAATCTAGTGATCAATGGAATTTTCAAAAGTGGAATATATTTGTTTTCCAAATTTAAACAAACGTCTTATTAATGACTTTCATTAACTTCACATCTTTTGTAAAAGTGAATATTAAATTATTAAAAATTAATATTTAAATGAATGTATCCTCACACCGTCATAATTGCTGTTTTGAACTCCCGGATTAATTTAGATGTCAAATTGAATGATTAATCAACATATCATTGTATGATAAGAAATACAGCACTTTCTTAGTTATAATAAAGTAGATTCGTAGAAATTGCAAAGGTGACGTCTCGCTTAAAACTATACAATTTGATACATAAATCACGTACTATGTGTTCATGTTTTAAAGAACAAACAAAAATTGTTTATCAATAACAAACAATGGTTTAACAATAATAAGACAATAATAAGGGAAAATATCATTTGTAACCTAATTTAGACCTAACTAAGATTTTAAACATACTACTTCTATTAAAAGAAATTTGTTATAGGTGTTAATAATTGAAGGACACAAGATAACATGAATCAGGCGAATCTTTGATCAATTCCATTCTGATCTAATAGCAAAATAATCAGGCAAATATGTAGTGTTTTGTATCAAAGAAGGCAGGCGTGTGTCGTTTTATTAAGACAAGCAATAGCGGTATAAGGGCGGTCTTGGGCGGCAGACTGGCCCATATCTTGGTCGCCCACACATGTGTAGCTTCGTTTCGCTCCGCATTGTCGTCGTCGAGTTTTACGCCAGGCCATTAACACTTCCACGACAAATGAAAGCTTCTTTTTCTCTTCCTGCTAGCACCATGCACCAAATGTGCACGGGCACAGATGCACAGCACCCTGACACCTATGTATGTCGTGACGCCCCCGGAACGAGCAATTATAGTGACCTGAGGACGCGCTCCGGAGTGCCATGATGCTTCGAGAATTATATCGCAGCAGCACGGATACGTTGTTACACTCGAAATTCGCGACGGTAATGCTCAGGGCGAGCTCATGATAACTGCATTTTACGTATACCTTACAACCTGATTTCACAGTTCGAGAGACGAATCCGGAGGAGTGACACTGTTCGTAGGCGGAAAATTCATACTACGTAAAAAATATATCGAGTGTTGTTAATGGTTCTGTTTCAAACATGTAAAGGTATTTTGTTGACCAGAATTGTACTTATTGTTAGTATTAGAAATATGATATTCTCCGCTTAACCCATATGTATCCTGATACAGTCCAATATGATCTGGCCAGAATTACATATTTATTTTCTCAATTTATAAACTGAATGACAATACACGTTATTAAGAACACCGTTCATCAATCGTTAAAATGTATGTCATGTTAACTAATTAACTGCGTTCGACGTGTATGTATACATGTCAGTCGAAAACATCATTTCAATGCTATTAACATTAATAAATTATTCATTGTTGATCGAATAAAAGTGTAACTTCTTCTCATTTTTCTTTATTTTTTTCGTATAATTTACAATATAATAGGAGTATTTGTCCAGTGTTTGTCGCGTATACTCGTCATTGGTTCATTTTAATCATTTTATTAAAATGCAATAGTAGAATGAAGTATATCATGTGCATATGTGGTATTTTTAAACCACCATAGCCAAGGTTTTATAAAAATGTTTGCTCCATGCACAACTCCTATGTTTTTATATGTATTCCCCATTTAAATTTTGTATTTATCAAAGTTTGTAGGTATCATTAAAATTTCAGTTAACCTTCGAGGAAAAATTTCATAAACTACTAATGTTATGAATTACTTGACAAATTCTGATAGAAATAGTAAAAATATAATTTATCAATTTCATACTAAGACTATATTATTGTGTATTTGAACTCAACACATAATGCATTTTTATAGCATTCTAAAGAGTATCGCCGTGACTGCAGATGATCGACACTATCATTAGTTATTAACAATGTCGAACTGTTAACAGTGTTGGATTTATAATATCCTGGTCGTAATTTTGGAAATTTGAAAAATTTTAGGATTTAAAAATGAAAAAATTTGCAGGTTCTGAAACTGGGGGCTCGGAATCTTGAAAATGTGAACATTAAGTATTTTGAAATGTAGAAATTTATGAATACAGAAATTAAAAAATTTGCGAATTTATAAACTTAAGAATTAAAAATTTAGAAATCGAGTGTTTGAAAAATAAGACTTAGGAATTTAGAAGTTTAATTAGTTTACAAATTTGAAGCCCTGGAAAATGTAGAAGTTTGAAATTGTTTTCGTTGGGTAGTTGAAGATCTGGTGATTTAGAGATTTGAAAATTTAAGATCAGTATTTAAACGTACTGAACTGATTAAAATATTAAATAAACGTATGCTGTATCGTTTGATATGTATATCAGTATCATTTAATGTAGAATTTTATAATATTCACTTAAACTTGGCGTACTCGAAAACAAAAAGTTATTATTTTGCAAAACAATGAACATTTTATTTCAATGTGACCTGGGTTTGCTATTTTCTAATCGAAGGAAAACACTACTTCATTAAACATTTTCCCTCTTTGCATGAGTCACGATGAATTTCTGATTAACTAAATACATTTTGATTATGATATGAATTTGTTCCAATACTACCAACATAGTAATGAAAAATGTATTTGCAATGCATATTATAAGCAGGTGCGTAATATCAGAATTACCAAATATCAGTATCAAAATGTATTTGAAGAAAATATTTTAAATAATTAATAATTATTAATTCGATTAGAATCTTTAAAGATCATGTACGTCTTCAAAACTACACACATGACACTATTATAGATTATCTTGTTATTGTAATAAATAACCAATGAAGATAGCAAACATAAATGTTTAACTGTGTAGTTGAATATAAACGGCCAAATATGTTATGTCTGACAATAATTATTTTCATATAATTTTAAACCGATTCTTTTAATTAAAATCACCGTTGAAATTTATTTATATACTTTTCTTTGTTATAATTTTGTTTCACATACATCACTCTCACCGCCTCATTTTTATTATTCAATATCAGCAATTAAATTAGCAAGAATGCATTTTCTTCTCATGAATCATTTATAGAATGTCTCGATCTTGGTAGCCTATGTCGCTGTCCTTTCGCGCGTGTCTCTCTGCGTCCTACACATCGAAATCACTGATTCATGAATAATACCCTCGCCACTAGTGCGACTAAAAGCGTAAGAAATTAACTCAGTATTTTATCCTTTCTATTAAACATATGCAACAAAAATGCCTTACATGTAAAAAATATGAAATACATTAATTGTTAAAGATATATAGAAAATAATTCCAAATATCACTCCAAAACATTTTTTCAGTACAAGTCACAAGATGGTGCTAGAATAATGCATACATGTAAGATGTGAAATGGAAAACTTTATTTTCGGCGCGAATAGAGCTATAAACAGCTCCATACAGTTGCTTATAAAATGTATAGTGATTATAAAATTAAAATTGTAAACTCGTAGTAATTGTAAACAATACTATCCTGTTCTTGATAATTGATTTTGTATAAGTTTTATTAAGCCTACTTATTATTTTTGTAAAAACAGGACCTGCTATGTGATACAACTTAATATAGTTTACTCCAAAAAAAAGACGTTGAACAGAACATGTTTTAAAGTTTTCAAATTTCTCTTTAAAAATAAAGTATACATTGTATTATAATCATCCACCTTATGATTTCAAGATAACAAAGTACTTGATAAAAACACTTATGAAAATTACAGTTCTAGAATAAATTATATTGTACTCAATTTCGTTTCCAGAATTTGACCTTTTAAATATAAAATGACAAATTATAAATGAATTTTACATCCCACAGTACCCTATCAACAATAATTTCATAACCGAATATCGGCTGTGTCAACATTCCTTTGGAATTGCATTAGTTTAAGCAAGGTTATGACGTACTTCGAATGTATGCACTATAAAATATCAACTATAACGAATTTGTAATGATCATTTAATCTGAAGTGTAATCTTGCAGAAACACCAGTTAAACCATTTATAATATATCATCAAGCATGTGTATAACTTATATTTTTAAAAAGATTGTGTATGCTCCTCTTTATATTATATTTAAATTTACTACAATACTCTCAAAAAGATAATAAGATAATTAATAATAAATTCTGTCTATTCAGTAATATATTTCTTTTCATTTCTAACACGAAGTTACAAGGTGTAATTTATTTAAAAATTGATACAAGAAGACAGTATTACAATTCCAGTATACGCCGCAGTAAAAAAAATTAATAAACTAAAATAGATATAGTGAAGTGGAGGAGTATTTTAGTCTCGAAAAAGAATTGTTTGCTTTGGATGATGACTTCTTCATATATTATCATCTGATCCGATAAATAATACAATTCTTCTGAGTGATACGTTTAAAAGGACGAAATTCGCCACTTTGCAATCAGTGTAAAGAGCAAAATGGCACCAATATGATAAATTGGTTAGATTTTCTTTAAATGGAAATCTTGTCTCAGTGTGTTATATAAAATTTACGAACAGGAGAAAGCTCACCTACACGATCAAGAACAGTGGCATCTGTGATACTCGACTGCCATTAAGATCCGTGCTCGGCGATATATCCGGGGAGGTGTTACATTGTGCAGCAAATTTTTACTTTTTTTCGATGTTCTAAAAAAGAGTATTCCAGTTACCAAAAGTTGGTAAAAGATCATGGAAGAGGAGCCGTTGCTCCGAATCCTGCCCGTATTAACGCGATGCAAGGAATGACCGCTGTTACGCGGAGAACATCTGCTTTATCGCGTGCTAAAGTTCGATTTTCCACTACACCCTTACTTTTCAAGATAAATTGAAAAATATACGTAAAAATTTGTACAAAATCGGTGTGCCTCCGCGTTCATAGATTGTTTAAACATGTCCAAATTTTCAGAATGCATAAAAGACGGATACCATTGTATTCAGGAAAATCTACAGAATCTTTCGATACAAATGGAATTTGAGAATATTTTATAGTTACCTCACAAAATTGATTTGTATTTCGAAAATGTGCTGTTTTTTCAAAATTAAATTTGTCAAAAGCTGTACGTGCTGGCGAAAAAGGGATTGCAGATTCCTAATCAGCGCAAGAAACACTATAATAATCAGTGATCGGATTTTAGGACGTCGATTGGCGGTTGGACAGTGTTATTTATGTGGCACAGTTTATATTAAATAATTACTCAAAGAACGTGATTGCAAGAATTGTCACAACTTTTCAAATGTTTGAAGTTTTAAATTACCAAATATCCAAGTACCCAAATTTTTTAATCTCCAACTTTTCTGAACCATTAACCATTCAAATATTATAATAATATTTTCAGGTCGTCAAGTACTTACATTCTCAGACTTTTACATTTCTACATTTCTAGACATCCAGAACTTACTAATGTCTGAATTTCTAAATTTCCAAACCCCCAGAACTCCATCTTCATAAAATACGAAATCTCCAAATTTTCAGTTTTCAAAGTTCAAAATTCTCTAAACTTGAGCTTCTCAAATTCCCTTATTTATAAAGTATGCAATTTTTAAATGTTTATATTTCTAAATTATTAATTTTATGTGTTTAATGATCCCCAGACTCCTAAATTTCCACATTTAAAAATTTCTAAGTTCCCAATCTATTTTAATTCTATAGGTTTCGATTTTGCAAATTCATATGTTTTGGAAGTTCAAAATCGTCATATTCCCAATTTCCAAATTTTTACATTCTATTAATTACTGAATATGCTTCGATACTGTTAAAGTAATACATATTTAAAAAATGAATATTTACATTTAATACAATATACGATGGTCTACGTTTTTTATGTTATTTATGAAGTAAAACTAAAATATCATGAATATAAATCTTACGACAATGTTGATAGATAATTTCAGTCTAACATAACTTTAGAATATGTATATTATACTCACTGACTTTTTAATTTCATTTCCTCGTATTGTATTGTTAATTTTAATATGCCTGTTTTGTCTTTAAATTTTTCCTTACTTTAGATTCTTAGGTTTATTTTAATTATTTTATTGCATCAATTGGTAACATTTCTTTAATATTATTATTTCATATTAAACCCTTTCCCTTTCCAAATTAATAAATAAATTTAAAAATACCAACAAAAATTGGAGCATTTTTGGGGTCTTTCGTACATTGATCATTGTTTAAACATATTTAAATGTTTACAATGTAATAGCAATTTATATCGTTATATTCGGGCAAGTTCACAGATTTCTCTCGTGTAAAAAGCCACTGAATAGCTGCTGCGGTAAAAGCACAAACAATTCCCAAAGTTAAAAATTTGCAATTTCTTTTAACATTAATTTTCTTAAAAAAACTGTACATACCAGAGAAAAACGGATTTCAGATTCGTATTCAGCTTGCGAAAATCTATAAGAATATCATAGTGGCGGTCAAGACAAATCAAAAAAGTCGAAATTTGTTGTACAGTGTAATCGAGTAAAATCAGATTATGATCTAGACGATAATAATCTATGTTCTCTCAAGTTATAAATGCAATTCTAATTATTTTTATATAATTTCAACAACAAATACACATTTGCAATGTTCACAGCGGGTCGTTAATCGACAAGGATAAGTATGACGACCGTCTCGGTTACTGATCGTGGGTAATAAACACAGCTGCACAAGAAAAGTTTCTTGGTTTCACTCGGGGCTCATTTCACGCAATAATAATCGAACGGTTCGTGGGGTAAAGCAAGGCAAAGATTACCGCTACGCGTCCACTGGTTTCCATTTTTGTTCTCGAACTTTTTCTGCTCAACGCGAATTATCCGTGCCAGCGTACCCTAATATGCGGAAAGTAATTAAACGGTGTTCTCTTTCTTTACGTATACCAGGTTTGTAGTAGACAACGGTACACTCGAAACACGCGTAACAATGCCTTCCTGCAATTATATGAAAGAAATACCTTTATTCTATTTAGGTCAGTAGATTTCTTGCAAATGAATTGATTATTGCTGTGCGTATATTTATTCTGCTCTCCTTACCTCAACTTTTCTAGTATTTCGAAGCATGTGAGAAACATAATAATGGCGTGAGGAAAGCGGCTAAGGAAAAAAGTTAGATTAAACTGTTTATATTATATGTCCTTTCGAAACACATGGGACGTTTTAACTTAAGGAGACAAAACGTATTGAACGATTTAAAAACCTTTATTTTCTTTACTTTAAGTTATACGCGTTTAAAATTCGAATATCTATCCAATTTATAGCAATGAATATGACAATAGCCACCCTGTTACATTTTCAGGATCGGTTCAAATTGAATAACATTTCGTTTTTTGTAAATCACATATGAACAATATTTTGTTATTGATTACAGTGTACGTGAAGATTTTTTTATCGCTTGCCATGTCTGATAGAGTGTAATGCGATTTAAAGACAAGTTGAATACTGTGGTTGCCACAACGAATTATGGACCCGGCGGAAACAATGAGTGTCTTCCACCACAATTTTCTTCAAACCATACTTTTTGAGTTGATAACAAATTGCGACAACCTTGCACATGATGCCGTTTGAATTTTACCGAAATATTCTTCACTATATTTGACTCACTAATTTAATTTTAAAGCAGTTTAAAATTAATGTTTCTAACCTTCACGTGATGTTATTTTTATGATTATCAAAATTTGGAATATACTTTTATTATAATTACATTGTAAATAGTACATACTTGCTTGTACATTAAAAAGAATCGTGTATTTTATGTATTCCACTTTTTTTCCGACAATGTCGAATGACAATCAGCATGCAGTTTTGAAGCTAACATGTAACTCCGTCAATTTGTATAGCGTTAATTTATAAAATGGGGAGAACAAAGAAGGAAATTACATATATGTTCTATGCGGGATATACCTCATTTACTGAGATATTATTTACAAGTAACTCCACAAAGATGTAACTTTTTCAGATCATCTGACAAGTTTGTTGCTTAAATATCTTAAAAAATAAATGATACTTGATATGACATTTTGATCGGTAAAATTTTGATCAACTAATTTTATAACAGGGAATCATCTTTTTACTGATAGCAAAATATTAAAAAAAAATAAAAGATACAGGAAGGAAAATGATTTGTAGATTTGAATGACGACATTCATTTTTTTTTTTTTTAATTTAAGTTTTACGTCGCATCGACCATCAAGTCATTAGCGACGACTGGGGTCCTATATCTTACGTTTTGATCGGCTCAATGTTGTGGTACATATTGATGTCTTTCAGGTATTTTAGAGTGTTTTCTATGTGCTTCGGTAATATTAAGGCTTTTTGGTCGGTGTTATTTCATACTTTTGTTTTTGTAGGTAGTGGGTCGAGATATTCTTCTTGCAGATCGTGCACATTGGTGAATCTGTTTTTTTTATGGGGTACTCGTGTGTGGATTTACAATGACCGGTTCTGAGTCTGGCCAAGATTATTTTATCCTTCCTTTTAATATCGTTACTAGGCATGGTTTCATAAAAGTCCTGAGTTATGTCGTGTGTTTTTATTTTCTTAAAAGTACTCCATACTTTATTCCATGCTTGGCGTTCAGCGTGACGTATTGCGACAATGAGGTCTTGATATGGAATATGTCTACGGTTGTTATCTGGAGAGGGCGATGCTGCTTCTTTGGGGGCTGTGTCGGCTGTCTCGTTTCCTTTGATTCCTTGATGGGATGGGACCCTGACTAAGGTTATATGTTTACCAATGTTGGTAATATCTGTATAAGTGTACTGGATGTTTAGAATGTCTTCGTGTTTAAATTCACTAATTGGGTTTGGTATTGCTTTGATTATACTAATAGAATCTGTGAAGATGACGGAAGAATGGCCATTGTTGTTCTGCACGTAGTTTAAAGCTTCAGGAACTGCCCAAGCTTCTGCTGTGAAGATGAATGAGGCTTTTGGAAGAGGGATCTTTCTAATAGTGCTGTCGCAGACGATGGCAGCTCCTACACCCTGGTCATTTTTTGATGCATCAGTGTATATTATTTGGTGGATTGGGAATTTGTTATTTGGAATTATTTGGAATTTGGGGAGTACTGCAAGGTCGATGTAGGTATCTGGAACTTTTTGGGTCCAGGGAGCTGATTCCCTATGTTTACGTGGAATGATTGGAGTAGCTGTTATTACAACAAGCCTCTCGTATTTGGCAATTCTTTCATGGAATGGAATTGGAGACTTAAGTTTTATGGTTTGTAAGTGCGCATATCTATTAATAAATATGTTGTTGTAGGTAGGATTATTTGGAGTGGAGGACATTTTAACTGCGTATTTTAGGATTAGGTATTTTCTTCTTTGTTCTAGTGGTGGTTCTTTTAATTCATATAGTATGCTATTTATTGGACTAGTCCTGTATCATCTAGTAGCTAATCTTAGAGCGGTATTCTGAATTGAGTCGATTGCTTTCAAGGTATTAGGTTTAGCTGAGTTATAGACTATTGATCCGTAGTCCAGTTTAGATCTAATTAGTGCCTGGTAGGTTTGTATAATACTTTCTTGGTCAGCTCCCCAGCTATTATTTGCTAAAGCTTTTATGATGTTTATTTTTTTTGTACATACGGTTTTTAGATATTTTATATGTGATCCCCAGGTTAGCTTATGGTCAAAGATGAGTCCAAGTATTCTACTACTGTCTACCTTTTCAATTTCAGTGTTCGGCATATGGAGGTTAGGGGCATGCATGATTTTCTTGCGTTGTCTGGATAATGTATTTTGTGTTTTCGGGAGAAAATTTGAGTCCCGATTTATCTAACCATAACAGAAGGTCGCTTATGATTTCCTGTAGGAGCTCCATGATAGTGGTTTGGTTTTTCCCGCTACAGGTTAGTATTAGATCGTCTGCAAAAACAATTCCTTGGATCGGCAGCTTGATGTTGCTTACAATGTCGTTAATTACTATCAGAAAGAACGTAACACTGATTACCGATCCTTGTGGTACTCCCTCGTGTACGATGGTTGGTTCGGACAAAGCTCCGTTCGTTCTCACTTGGATGATTCTGTTTATGAGAAAGTTTTTAATGAAGGCTAATATGTTACCGTTTAATCGAGTCTTGATAAGGGCGTTGGTGATTGGAGTTTTTGGTATTGAGTCGTATGCCTTTTCAATGTCCAAACAAACTGTAATGAGTGATTCGTTTTTCAAGAATACTCCATATATATTTGCCTCTAAGTTTATTAGTACGTCTGTGCTTGAGCGTTGTTGTCTGAATCCATATTGATTAGGTGATAGTGTTGGGTTTTTTGGAAGAAAGCGTTTGACACTTGTATTATTAAATTATATTATTATAATATGGTTCACTACGCGCGCGTATGCCTCGCTTGACGCATCGCCATTTCAACCGTTCTGTATATTTTTAAACAAAAGAAAAGCGTTCACGGATGCCAATGCATCTTTTGCCCACTATTAACAACCAAAGAAATACATATGTAAAAATAAAAATAAATTAGTACGAATGCGCAATACCTCTACAGATAGCATATTGTACTATTCGAGGAACCACCTGAGCCTTTTGTTAATTATTTTTTCTAGGAGTTTACAGAGACAGTTTGTTAGGGCGATCGGTCTATAACTTTAAGGATTATTTTTATTTTTGCTTGGTTTGGGTACAGGTACAGGGTGGGGCAGAGTAACTTGCTTATTTTGATATTCAATAGAAAAAAAAGTAATACAAATGTACATTTAATTCTTTAACTAATATCAAGTACAACATGTAAAGTTTATTTTCACGCAGTTTTAAATATGATATCAGGCAGATGACGTCCGTTATTGTCAATACACTGTGTTAATCTAATTTTGAAGTTTTGTTGAACTCTTTCCAGCATATCGACGGGTATGGTGATTGGAGCTTGACGAATGTCGTTCTTAAGGTGATCC
This sequence comes from Coelioxys conoideus, assembly GCA_947623535.1. Taxonomy (NCBI): domain Eukaryota; kingdom Metazoa; phylum Arthropoda; class Insecta; order Hymenoptera; family Megachilidae; genus Coelioxys; species Coelioxys conoideus. Next base: position 4,800,326 of record OX392457.1, on the reverse strand, counting down.
AGGGTCTTAGGACGATCGCTATAAACAATAGATTTTAGGTAACCGCATAAAAAATAATCACAGGGGGCTAAATCGGGCGATCGTGGAGGCCAATGCGGATCGCCGTTCAAGGAGATGAGGCGTCCTGGGAAGTATTGCCCCAAAACGGTCAGTAACATACGAGACGTGTGTGATGTGGCACCGTCCTGCTGGAACCACACATCTTCCAGATCCATTTCGTTGAGTGTTGAAAGGAAGAACTCCTCAATCATATGGACATAACGGCCAGAAGTTACTGTAACAGCCCGTTCATTGTCTTCAAAAAAATATAAGGTGTCTGGGGTTAGGAGGACTCCAATACCGCATGTTTTGCTTATTTGCAGATCCCGAAAGATGAAAGCACGTTGGAATTCCGAAAGAGGAATGCACGTTGTGTGGCGATGATCGAGCGACTGTTACTAAAATACACCTCGACAGCAAACGCGCGTTGTACCTTTGTTCATTCCATGATGCTAATTGAATCAAGCTGGATAAAATTTGACAATCCACACTTTCAATTCTTCATACCCTCACCCACTTCGGAGCAACCGTCACTCCAGGGCGGTAAATTGAAATAAGCAAGTTGCTCTACCTCACACTGTATCACTATGGCCTTCTTCCAGTTGTCTGGGAATATTTGGTTTATCCAAATGCAGTTAAAGATCTTTAAGAAATGATTAATGTCGGTTGGAGGTAGTTCATTTATTAGTTTGTTATGTATATTACCAGGTCTGTTTACGTAGCGCGGTGTAATCTCGTAATGCTTACGCGAAGTTTCCTTCCGACCCGTCGCGGCGCGTTGCTCTGCAGACCTAACCGGAGAGCAATTGTTCGAAAGAAACTATTTCCTCGCCAAAGTTCGAGGATAATTGTTTCTTTCAAAGACCGAACGATGTCTTATGTCCCGAACGATGGACTTTGCGTTTAAAGATTTCCGTGTGACTGTTTTTCGTAACGAAAACTTTCCTGGCTCTCGAACGGTCGAGCTGAGGTGTTTAACGTTTGACGAGCGATTTTTTTTAATTAGACGACCCGTTGTTGCCCGCACTTCCTCGAAAGATTGGAAGTGGTTGAAGCATGCTTGTTAAGTACTCGTGGTTACCCAAGAATGGAGTTTCAAGCTTTGTAGGCGTTTTGCACGCTTGTGGCAACAAAATACAATAACTAATTCGAAGGACCACCCGAAGTATTTGAGACTATACAAAATCTCCATGTTCGATACTATGGCGAGTTACTATGTTCTTTATTTCAACTACAATCCAGCTATGTGTTACTCTGACTCTATACTATGCGAGACGAGTTGTTATTCCAACTATGCTTGTACTATTCAACTAGTCGAGATTCTACAATATCTCTTCGATATCACCTCGGTCGGGTAGACCTGACGGGGGTGACTTGTTATAATTGGTTATGCAAAAATGCATAAGATTGTGGAAGGGACGCAAGGTTTACGCCCTACTCAGGCCCCTCCACTCGCAAATATTCAAAGTTTCGCTCCTGGACCGTGGCAGGTAATAAAGATCAAGAAGCACGCTGACTTTAACTAAACATGCGAAAAATAACGGACTCGAAAGGTAAAAATATCAATCTGGCGACCAAATGTGAACAATGACTCGAAAACTACATGGAAAACGCGCGGGTCTATATGGCTTCCTGAGTTTATGGCTGCGACGAAACGGTCCTCGAACCCTTCGATGGGACGACGGTCTTAATGCTAATTGCTATATATAGAAATCCTAAATCTATCGCCAATGTAAGGGCACTGGTGGCCTTAACAATGCTAATTGGTTTTCGTTCATAGCGTTAATTTTCCAATCAGCATGCTTCTTGACGGTAGTGTCCACCCTCTTTGGCGCCCTGGACGCGCCTTTTGAGGAAGAGGGTGGGAGCGATACCGCCGCGATCGAGAGGCCACCAAAGACCTACCGCGTTTGGGACTTTCCCGCTCGGTAGGCCCTCGAAGGTCAAGTCCTGTTAGGTTCGCGGATCGTTAGATTACCATTTGGGAAAAGTCGAATTTATGACATGAGCGTAACTATTGTGAACAAAATGAAGATTCAAATATAAACTCTATTGTCGAAAAAAGGTAAATGAATATTACGGTACAGCAAAACATGTGTATCTCAAAAATAGCTTTTCGTAGAAGAACCGTCATAAACACCCTCTGGAAACCCTCGCGCTTTCTGTTCCACATGCGACGGAACAAGGTCCAGAGGCAGAATTTTTTGTGGTGCAGAGGGTATTTGTTAGATCTTCTAGAGTTATGATTCAGTTTACAGTGGATTCGAAAGCGGAGTCTTCTAGGAGTCTATTGTTGCTTATTGGGTTTGTGAGATGCGTCGAGGGTAAGTCTACTCTTGCATCATACGTTTCATCTTTTGAATTTTTTTGGAACGTCTCTGCAAGAGTGTCAGCTATGTCCTGTGGGTTAGTCATAAATTTATTGTTGCCTAGATCGAAAAATTGAACTTCTGTGTGGTATTCTATTCTATTAATATTTATAATTTTTCTCCATAAGGTATTTGTTGGAGTTCTATTTGTGATGGTTGATACATACGATTGCCAAGATTTCCTTTTACTTTCTTTTATTATAAAAAATAAATTTTCTATAGTTGGTTGTCTCTTTGCCTTGTTGAAGGCCCTATGACTTTCTTTCGTGGCTGCATGGCATTCTTCGTTCCACCAAGGGGTGTTTCTTTTTCTTGTACCTATTGGCTTAATCGGACCTGAAGCTTCCTGTGCTGCTGCTATAATAGTTGTTTGCGGTATTTCGATTTCATGATTGATGTTGATTGGATCAATTTCGATATTTGGGATTTCTTGAAAGGCATTTGTGATTATTGTTTTATATAAACAGCAGTCTATTTTATTAACTGTCAATGGGTTTATTTTGTTACTGTGGGGCAGTGTCTAGATATGTAACTTTTATGGGAAAATTGTCGCTGTCGTGGAGGTCTTCCAGGGATTCCCATTCTAGCTATTGCGTCAATTTGCTGCTACATAGTGTTAAGTCGATCGCATTCATTTTCTCAGTGTTTGCCGTAAAATGCGTCGGGCTACCTGAGTTGAGAAGAGTGATGTGAGTGTTTTCTAATAGGTTCTCAATAATTTGTCCACGGCCATCTATTTTGTACGAACCCCAAAGATAATGGTGCTTATTGAAGTCGCCCACCAATAAGAACGGTGTTGGAAGCTGACTTATAAGCAATTCTAGGTTAGATTTTAGGGTATGACTGTTAAGGTATACCTGTTAATTGCTTCTAGGTCTGTGTTTAGCGGGATTTCGGTGGCGTTGAATTTTTCGGATACTACGATGAGTACTCCCCCACTCACGCGATTATCGCCGTCTCCAATTTTATTGAAGACGGAGAACCCCTTGAGATTCGGGTAGTGGTTTCTTTTTGCGGTTTGTTTCTTGTAGACAAATGATGGTTGGGTTGTGTTGGTTTAGTAGAAGCTGGAATTGTTCGTAGTGAGTGCAAACACTATTTATGTTCCATTGGATTATCTATTTCATTATAATTAAGAAGAGTCACATTCTATTTCTGATGTCCAGTTAGTGGCTGTTTTTGTTAATGTGTTCTGAATTATTTTTTTGTCTAATCTGTGTACTTTGAGTAAAGGATGAATTCTTATTATCATTTCTATCGGATCTGGTACTGTGATTGAGTTTTCAAGGAAGCTTTTAAATTGAATTGAATTTAGCACTTGGTTCTTTCCTTGGTCTTCAATGTAATTTTTGGCTGGTTCTAGCATATCGTTGATTTTTTCTAACAAAAATGCAGGAGATGGGGGCCGTTTTGTTTTCTTAGAGGCTGGTTCTGGGTTCCTATGGGGTTTTTTAGCTAATGCATCTGGTGGCTTGAATTCATGATCGCTTAGTTTTACAGGTTTGGGGTTACTTTCTTCAGATGTAATGGATAATGGTCTTTTGTTTCCAACTTTATCTAAAATATGGTCTTCCATTTCTATTTCTTTGAGTTCTGTTGTGTTGGAGACATCTTGCAATACCGTTTCTCTTTTTTTAGGTGTATTTGGGCTTTCTATTTCTACATCTTTCGACTGTCATTTGTGGGGGAGGGTATGGAGCGTTGTGTGTTCGGGTTTGTTTGCGAGCTGTTTTCGTTTCGGTTTGCGCTTAGATTATTGGGACATTGCTTCGCAATATGTCCTTCTTGATTGCACCAAAAGCATGTTTGTTTCTCAGTGGTAGCGAATATTCTGTAGGTGTTGTTTTCTAACGTGACTACAAAAGAGCTCGGGTTTGGTTTATCGTCTTCTGGGTCTACGTAGACTTGTCTCCTGAAACTTAATATTATATGCGACAGGTCTGGGTCGGCGATTTTAGTGGTGTTATTTTTGAATGTAATTTGATGTTATTTCTTCTGAAGCCGTTTTCGATAGCTGAATTAAGAAATATGGGTGCGATGTTTAATAATATGATTCGTTGTGCCGGTAGTACCATTGGACGAATTTCTATGTTTACGTTGTTTGGAACCCTTTTGAGTTTGGAAGTTAAGTTTATAACCGTTTCTTTACAGTCAAGATACATACAGATTCCTCCGTTGGAGATCCTTGAAAGATATTTTATAGCTTTGCGTTCTGTTATGTTACCGATTGTCCGAGCGTATTCCTTAATGATGATACCGTCGACTGATTGCAAAATGATAACTTGGTCTTGGGTTGGGGTGTACAGTAAATTCTCGCACAGTGCAACAGAGGCCGGAATCGAAACTGTGCACTGACCGCATAGTGGAAGCGAAATTTGATACTCCGCGACTGTCCTCTTCTCGCCGCGGCTCGCCTTCGCCGGCGGCCGAAAAAACAAATCGCCGCTGAAACGGTGAGGCATTTAACCCTTTCGCGCCGAGCGCCGCATATATGCGGCATCCACTCAACGACCTCTGGGTACGAGCGCCGCATATATGTGGCATCGAAATTGTGGCAACCACGCATGCAACGCCATCTAAGCAAGTGCACTTCGTAGTTACTTGTTTTTACATATTTTTTACGTATTACTTATTACATTAGAACAATGATTGTGTTATTCAGCACTGTTCCTATTCAAGACTTAGAACAACATATATACAGAAACCACGCGCACTGTGCATATTTTCAGCGCGAATTTCCGTTCAGGGACGGTACTTCGGCGGACGGGGAGCTCGGCGCGAAAGGGTTAAATGTCCGATGATGTTCGAACGACGCACTGACGCGATTTGGTATGTCTTTTCAAGCCAATCTGCGAGGGGATTCAACATACTGACTGGATTTGGTATGTCTTTTCAAGCCAATCTGAGGAGGGATACGACGCAAACCGTGTGCGTGTTTTCAAATACATTCGCATTTATATAGTAGAATAGGTACTACATTCTTTGTAGTGAGCCGACCGTAGAAAAGGATAGCAATACAAAAACAAAGAGGAACTGAGGTTCGAGACGTTCGGCAAACATGAAAGACTCCTGCGTGTTCTGTCTTTTAAATTCAAAAATCAAAATTCTTTATTGTTGGTTTTTTCCATCGTATTCGTCTCGTTTTTCTGATTAAAATGATACCAAACACGACATAATTACGATCATAATTACCTGTGTAACAAGCCATCAAGTTTCGGACGTTAGAATCTAAGGAATTTGTATCTCTGCCGTAAATGTAACGTCCGAAACTTTTATGGCTTGTTACACAGGTAATTATGATCCTAATTATATCGTGTTTGGTATCCTTTTAATCAGAAAAACGAGACGAATGCGATGGAAAAACCAACAATAAAGAATTTTGATTTTTGAATTTAAAAGACAGAACACGCAGCAGTCTTTCATGGTTGCCAAATGTCTCGAACCTCAGTCCCTCTTTGTTTTTGTATCGCTATCCTCTTCTACGCTGGGCTCACGAACGTGGCCCGAATCTTTCGATTCACTGTCCACTGTGAGGAACATGAATGCGAAATTTGATACTCGGTGGCTGTCCTTTCCACGCCGCGGCCAAAAAAACAATCCGCCATAAGACGGCGAAGCATTTAAATGTCGAGCGAGGCGAACATAGGCGCAGCAATGACGCACGCATATGCGCATGAAGAGGCGTTTTCCACTGTGAAGGACAACCAAGCAGTCCACTGTGAGGGTCTTTCCTGTACAGTAAAAGTTCTCCTCGTGTACAGCAGGCCGGAATCGAAAGTGTACTCGGGGAGAGCCGTAGAAGCGAAATTTGATATTCGGCGGCCGTGCCTTCCTCGTCACGGTCCGCGGCCGACGAAACGACAAGGGTCGAATATAGGTGAGACACATACTAATGCAAGCAAAAAAGAAGATTAAAATGATCTTATTTCCTATTATTTTGTTATGAAACTTATACCATCGTATTCGTCAGGTTTTTTCTGATTAAAATGACACCAAACATGATGTAATTACGTTAATAATTACGTACGTAACGGGTGAATAAAGTTTTTAACGTGAAAGAGGACGGCGAGTGGAAAAGACAGGGAGGCAGAAGGTTGAAACATTCGGAAAAGATGAAAAGCAGGCGGAGCTCAGACTTTTAAGGCGGGACCTCCGTATAGATGGAGTCAAAAAAGTCACTTTTTTTTATTTAAAAAGTTACTTGAATGCCTATAGAATACGAAACGCATTGGTATTTGGTGTAACGTGCAAAGCTATTGTTGTAAGAACCTATACACGTGACCCATCTTCGCGCCAATCCGAGACGCGCATGGCAGTAATGATCAAAAATTTGTTTATTTATTATCCCTGTTTGAAGTGCTTCTATACCTGTCATAAGGTTTAGTCAGATGTTTCGGAAGAAGTATTTACGCAGAATTTTCAAAGTAATGGTAGATATGAAAGCCATTGAAATAATAGCAGACTATCCGGTAAGTCGCAAAATCACATATTCTTCTCTTACCGAAACTTTAAATGCGATTTTCTCGAAACTCGTTTCGTCGCGAAGTTGAAAATCAGTGTACACGATTACTCGAAAGTTACTCGACCGATCGGTCCGAAATTTTGTACACATTTTAATGATAGTTATGTCTCCTGGATGAACCTAAAAGTAAGTTAAAATCATCGCAATAAACATTTTTTTTATTGCAAACAAGACTACAATTTTTCTACAAAATGTTCAACTTTTTGTTCCGAGGTCTGCCATTCTTCCAATTTTTAATATTTTGTGGGGTAGAGGTACGGAAATAAATTGTCTAAAATTTCGCGTACACAAAAATACTTTATTGATACAAGACGCTCACTAGCACGCGCTCACGCCGTAACGTTCAGAAAAGGAAAAACCGCGCGCCTACTTTCCTACGGGCTTTTATAGCCCTTTGCGAAGGCGGGAAAAACGGAGAAAAGCCCGCGCAAAAACGAGCGGGAAAGTTGGCGTCACCAAAAAGTGCGGGAGAAAACTCCGTCCGCACAAGTGGTCACCAAATGTCACTTACCGACGCTCGGAGAAAGCTTCGAGCCTAAATATATTCTTACATCTAAACTATACAATAACGGCGAGGCTGCTACAATTTTTTCGATGTCTTAGGTTCATCCATTTACTACATCTATGTACTAATAAAATTTCTTCGTTTTGGCTATTTCGAATAATAAGAACCGACGCTAGAGTGTACACCGTTTTAGAAGTCGCTACATGATGCTTCTAGCACAACAGGCTGTACCTCCGCCATTTTGTATTTTATTTCCACAAAGAAATTCCAAACTGAAGTAGAAGTATTACTTAAATAGTCCTCAAAACCATCAAAATATTTATTCACTCTTTACCCTTCAAACAAATTATTGAAAATCGACTTAATTTCGGCGTTCTACATAAAGGTCCCCCCTTAAATTAAAAATTAAAAATTCTTATTTTTGATTTTTCGTAAATGAAACTTTTGCCATCGTATTCGTCTCGTTTTTCTGATTAAAATGATACCAATCACAATATAATGAGGATCATAATTACCTGTGTAACAAGCCATAAAAGTTTATTTGTATCTCTGCCGTAATTGTAACGTCCGAAACTTTTATGGCTTGTTACACAGGTAATTGTGATCGTAATTATATCTTGTTTGGTATTATTTTGATCGGAAGAACCCCACAAATATGTTAAAAAAGTTTGCAGTGAAAAAAATATAAATATTAAAAAATTATATTGCTTTTGGAACTAGAGATTTGTCAGCCCGCATCAAAGGGGCCGCGGCGAGAATCGTGTTACACTTTGACTGACTCGAGCGAGGCGAACACGGGCGTAGCGATGACGCACGCATTGGCGCAGGAAGAGACGTTCGTACTCGGGCGGAAGGGACCAAGTAGTACATGACGAGAGCTTTTACTGTCTATGTTAAAACTCTCGAATAACCACGTGTTTGATTTTTCAAATTTTCAAGCGCCAAAATTGATGGACTTTCAAATTCCCAAGTTTTCGAAATTTTTGCATTTTAATATTTCCAAAGCATTCACGAATTTTTCGATTATTGTATTTTCAAATTTTTTTAACTTCTAATTCTCCAAATCTCTAATTCTTTTAGTTCTTAGATATTCATATACCAAATTTGAAAGTTCTGAATTTCTAAAATTTCCCACACCCTTAAATTTCTGTGTCTCTAAATTGCAAGAATTTAGGAACTTCGAACTTCTACATTTCTCCATCGTCATATTTTCAAATCCCCGAAAATACCTAAAGATCAACATGTACAAGGCATATTCCCATTCTAATGCCATATTTATCCTAAAGTACTTGTAAAAGTACGAATGCACTACATTCGTAAATATAATTTCATATCTGGCTTATTGTTAGCCTCAAATTATGTTGGATATAAAACATTAAATTTTACTTTCAATTTTTGTTAATAAAAATTGGGAAAGTATTTGCCATTACAGTTCTCGTATTGAAATCATGTTTCCGCCTCAATAAAAATATAGGAATATAACGGACATAATATATGTATGTCCATTCGGAGTCCAATATCGTGGAATGTTGGTTTTCAATTCATATCAATAACGTTTGATTTTATGAACATGCGTACCGTCTGAATCGATGAAATTCATCGTCCTTCTTTTCTGAAGATTTCCATAGGTCAAATGCAACTGTATAAACTGCAGATCAGCACCTAAAAATCCGTCAGACCCGTTCACATTGAACATGACATATGTTATCAAGCCTTGAACATCATTAAGAAAGTTAAAAGTTATTAACATCGAAAGATCAGAAGATAGCGTTTATATCAATTATTTGGTTAAGTGGTGAAGCGGACATACAGATGGGGTCCACCAAACCTAACCTTCACTTATTTCGATCTCGAAATACATTTGCTTCGTCGAACATTTTCATAATCACTCTTCTCAAATAGATCTAATGCTTTTAGATGAAGTCCGGACACTATATTTCATTATGAACACAAGCATAACGTGTTTGTGTAGTTTGCATATACAGTAAATCCTCCCACAGTGCGCCACTCGATTCCCTCCCACAGTGCGACACGTCTCTTCCTGCGTCTATGCGTGCGTCGTTGCTGCGCCTGTGTTCGCCTCGCTCGAGCCAGTCCAAGTGAAACACGATACACTCGCCGCAGTCCCTTTGATGCGGGCCGCCAGATCTCCAGTTCCAAATTTACCAATATAATTTTTTAATATTTATATTTTTTTGACTGCAAATTTTTTTAACATATTCGTGAGGTTCTTCCGATCAAAATAAGACCAAACACGATATAATTACGATCATAATTACCTGTGTAACAAGCCATACAAGTTTCAGACGTTACATTTACGGCAGAGATACGAATTCCTTAGATTCTAAAGTCCGAAACTTTTATAGCTTGTTATACGGGTAATTATGATCGTAATTATATCGTGTTTAGTATCATTTTAATCAGAAAAACGAGACGAATACGATGGTAAAGGTTTCATTCACGAAAAACCAAAAATAAAGAATTTTGATTTTTGAATTTAAAAGACAGAACATGCAGGAGTCTTTCATGTTTGCCGAACGCTTCAACCTTCTGCCTCTCTGTCTTTTCCACTCGCCGTCCTCTTTCACGTTAAAAACTTTATTCACCCGTTACGTACGTAATTATTAACATAATTACATCATGTTTGGTGTCATTTTAATCAGAAAACCCTGACGAATACGATGGTACAAGTTTCATGAAAAAATAATAGGAAATAAGAAAATTGCAATCTTTTTCTTTGCTTGCATTAGTATGTGTCTCACCGATATTCGGTCGTTTCGGTAACCGATCGTGTTTAACGCTTGACTGATTCCGAGGGGGATCACCCCAGCAAGGGACAGCCGCCGAGTATTAAATTTCGCTTCTCCTATGCTCACAGTGAGCAGTTTCGATTCCGGCCTCTGTTGCACTGTGGGAAGATTCACTGTACCCACATGTCTAAACGCGACAAGTACTGATCAAATATTTTTGTACTTCATACCGCAAGGTTCAGATTTATGGCACTGTAACAACAGTACATATTTCAACTTTTGTTGTTATTAATATCTTAATAAATAATATTTGTAAGATTAAACGGAATAAACGCGTGGAATTCAGCGAATAAATTGTGTGAGCTTATTTGAAAATACTGTTTGTTTATTATCTCTGCTCTCGGCAAAAGCCTATAAAAGAATGTCTTTGGAGACAACAAATACGTACCGAGGACACCCCGTTAGTATGGTTGTTCTTTAGGGCACTCGGGTTCGGAGGAACTTCCCTGGGGAAGGGGAAGCGCTGACAAAAAGCATATGACCTGCTCCGACTATTTCTCTATTTCTAATTTTCTAAATTTCTAACATATTACTGAGACAGGTAACCTTAATATCATATATGAAGGTCAAGGTGCTTGGGCTGGAGGCTTGATACGGCAGATATTTTGAACACGAAGATGCGATTGATAAAAACAACGAATTTTTTCATTATCCTTAACGTGTGCTATATGTATACATGAAGATCTTTTTAATTCGACTTTTAATTCAAGTTGTTGATCAACATAAATTATTAAGTTTCTTTTGTCAAATTTCAAGTCCTTCCCATATTTAATACAATTTATAGCACCCAGGGTCACATTTCTTGCAATTAAGAAATTGATTAATTAGTTATAATTATTACATACATCAAAACTGCATGCAACTTCATTTTATGTTCTTATAATGACATGCATCGTAATCACTGAAACTGTGGTAATAATCATAATATGACAATAAACGCCGAGCAGAATTGCGAAATGCCTTACCCGGTGCTATTTAAAAATATTGTGTCATATGATACCTCAATTATAATATGAATACTAACTAGAATACTAATCTGATCGGGCCTAACCTTATCAATATGTGATTAATGTAATTAACTTGTTGGATTAAGTTTGGTCGGACTTCACGAAATAAATGAATGACACATGCAAGACCACCAACATGGAGGCAAAATATAATTGTAATGTAAAACTGAAGTTTTTTTGCGAATTTCCCAAAAACAAGAATCGAGCGACAATATCAGGTTTAGAGAAAATTGAGGAAAACAATGGCCTTGACAGCATATTTTAAAATAGTAATAATAACACTGTCCAACAAATTTTAACTTCTTTTCGACGTTCTAAAATCTGATCAGTTATTATTATAGTGTTTCTTACGCTGATTACGAATCTGCAATCCGTTTTTTGCCACCACGTACAGTTTCTGAGAAATTTGATTTTGAAAAAAAGTACATTTTTGAAATTCAAACCAATTTTGTGAAGTAATTATAAACGATTCTGAAATTCCGTTTGCATCAAAAGATTCTGTAGACTTTTCAGAATACAACGGTATCTGCCTTTCATGCATTCTAAACATTTAAACATGTTTAAATAATCTATGAACGTGGATAGACACCGATTTTGCACCAATTTTTACGTACATTTTTCAATTTATCTCAAAAAGTAAGGGTGTAGTGGAAAATCCAACTATACCACGCGATAGAGCAGATTTTCACCTTTAAAAAGCACCCAAAGAAAGTTAAAACGTCGTTTTTTTTACTATGCTAGAAGCAAAATAGCAACGCGGGACACGAAGCGAGGACAGTGGTTCTCACGCCACAGGGATCGTTCATTGCGTAGCATTAACATAGGCGGAATACGGAGCGACCGCCCTAACGCGGCGGACCACTGTCCTCGCTTCGCGTAGTCGGAGGATTATTATTTTCCCTCGTACGTTTACGGAAAAGACATATACATTATTGTAACTATTACCTACAATATTATTGCATGATTTTCAAACTTTATCGGTTGTTTTGTGATTTTTTAGTTTTATTGTAATATAAATAAAAACTGGCTCGACTGTTTTGCGGAAAACTAACCATTCCTATTTCAAGGTACACAAGAAAATATAAAAAGAATGCAGTACCTTCGTTTTTATTGTACTAACAGAATTAAACAGCAGGTGTAAAAAGCAGAAGCAAAATATATTAAATCCTACTCTTGCAGATATAGCGTAAAGTACACATAATGTCCTTCATATTACATGTTGATACACGGGTATGTACCCTATGCACGTTGTTACAATATTCATTTAAATAAATTTGCAGGAAGTAAGAATCAGTAGAGAGAACGTATTTTGACAAGAGACAAATTTATTTAATTCTCAGGCTAAATGGTTGGTTGATATATCTACTAATTCTTGTTTTTGGAAAGTATTCAATTTGGTTATTGAAAACGTAAACGGGAATGAAGAATGAAAATGAAATTTTTTTCAGAAATCCGTAACGTGTTCCAAAATAAGCTTAATAGTTTAACATAACAAAAACTTCAACTATTTTCTCATCAATTTGCCAATTTCCTGAAATTTTAAAGATTATTACAGACAATTTTCCTTGAGCAACAATAATATTTATGAACAGTTTGTTTGATAAATCGGTTCGAACCTACATTGACTATATTAATTGGTCGATTTAATGTAAATCGACGACGGTAGCTGTGTCAACGACATTTTCCATTAGATAGGTATAAAAATAACTCACCTGACAAGCGTGCGAGCCCCGTTGAATGAAAGTTACGATCCATCGAGGCAGGCAATGCTAATTTAATTGCCCCGCGGTCAGCCAATGACTTCTGAATTGAGACACAGTAATAACTACTTAAGTGAGGGCTAATTTACCGATGTATAGTTCGAGGTGTCAGCCTGTCAACGAGTTGACCGTTCAGAATGAGCTCCACACACTACACGCTCTCGTATCCCGAAGCTAAAAGTGATAACTCATAAAATTAAAACTGATCTAACCGAGAGAATCCCCAGAGGCCTTGATACCTACACGTCTGATCGTAACATGGTTAATCGGGTGTATTGAATATCAGTGATTCACCTAGAATCCTCGACTCGGTGGTCTCCACCCGTCAGAAGACCTACAGAATGAATCAACTGATGTGTAGACCCGATTAAAATTTACGTGTTCCCGAAACTCTGACCGATAAACCAATATTAGATGTTAATATTCTGATGCAAACATTCTCATGATGCCATTAAGAGTGACTTCTGACTTTTCGGGTCGCATGTTACGACTGGTTTAATGAATATTAATACGACGGGACCTTTTAACTTGTTTTGTTCGAAGGAACAGATCAATCAGACTCGTTAGCTGTAAGGATTCATCTATTTAGAAAGTTAACACGAAATTTAATAGAAAAACCACTTGGACCAATGCAGTTAAAAATATATTTATTTAAAGTAAGGTTTTACGTCCAACTTTTAAATTTTAACTTTTAAATTTTAATTGTGTTTTGTGTTCAATTCTGGAAACAAGTTAAATTTGTATTCAATTCATTTTGTATTCAATTGGTTAATGCAATGAATCCCTTTTCGCTAAAAATCAGCTGACATAATAGTGTTGTATTTACAACAAATGTCTGCATCAAATTCAGGTACCGTACATATTGTTATTCTACTTGTTTAATTTAATTTATTGGAACAAAAACAATGGACATTCATAAAATAGCCACTGTAAATGTCAGAAGCGAAGAATTTTCCACGAAAACAGTTAATCTACAAAAACAATAAATATTATGTACAAAAAATACTATTTAAAACTGTATAATACATGTAAATTTGGGAATACAATAATTATGTAATTTAGGAAGTTGGAAATTTTGAATTTAAAAATTTTGAAACAAATGTAGTAAAATTTGATCGAAAGTTTGAAATATAGAATTCCACACACAACAGAGTCTCAAGTATGAACTACTTCATATATTTTATTGCAATTCATGCCGGATGCTGTGATCCCAATTTTTCCGTTTATTTCGGTAATGGTACGCATATAAGTATGATACATGCCGAATATTATATGGAAATTAAATTGCAAAATATTTTCCGGCAGAATTAAACTATACCTCGCCGCGTTTGAAGCAATACCAAATAACAAGAAACGGGGCACCTAATAAGGTATGCGTTTTTATTACTGCGTCTAAATAATTTTTGAATATACAAACAGCAATTTCGTAAATTTGTCGGCTGTGATAACATAATGTCTTTTTTATTCAGCTATATCATCGATATAGCATTTTCTGCAAATTCTTTGTTTTGTATTATAAATATTACATTTTTATTATGATAAACCATTTCATTTAATAATTCGAGTGTTCGATTTCTATTCGAACACCATTATATATCATTCGTAAAGAGTCGTATTGGACCTGGTTCAGAGCAATGAAATACTAATTCTAATAAAAAAAAACATAAAGTAACGGTGTTTTGTGTCATACTACGTGTAAATCGTTAAGTCGTCGACAATTTACAAGAAAAGTTTGCTGATCTGGAAATTCTAATTTTATCGAAACGTAGGATTCTACGGGGCAATAAATTATGTAAGGAAAAATCTGTTGTTTCTGCTCACAGTCACTTATGTGTCCGTAATCACCCATTGAAGTTTCGCAGAATGTATTTTGTTTTGTATTTTACGTATATTTTGCTAACCGTTAGATATAAAAATAAATCTTTCATATGAAAAGTAAGTGGTATTAAAGGAACAATCAAATTCCACAACAAAAGTATGTTATAACTGATATATCATAAGTGCTATTTTTTTATTAGTCGACTTCATCACCTTGTAATAAGTTGTGTGCACAGCATCATAATACATGTATGTTATAACATGTATGTATAATAATAGCAGTGTTCGCATATTTTCGGTACCTGTCATTTGCTATAACTAACAATCACTCGTTTTGTGTAAGGAGCAACGATGGAAAGTACACATGTTATCATCTTTGTCGAAATCTATTCTTCAAACTGGTAACCCAAAAATACTATTTTATCTAAACTTTTGCAAGTTTCTGTTATGTGTACTTTTATGCAACGAAGTAATATATTGTTGCGGCTCAATATACAGTTGTTACGATTATTAAAAAATTTATATTTAGTATCACAAAATTATGTACCGATTTCACTGAATAATATTATGATTCTCCTGTATCAATTTTATAAATTGCATCTAATACCGAGATTCCAGTAGTGTGCCATTCAATGTCAGACCTTAAGAGATTAACAAAAATTTCAGGAGATCCGGGTATCGTAATCAGTAAAACGACTAATTTGGTGACATTCGAAGAAACAAAAAAAAATGTAAACGATAAATATGTCCGTACATGCGAATTTCCTCAAATATAAAATCGACACCAGTTGGAAACTAATGACATTGTCGACAGTCCATGAGGAATAGCGTTATGAATCATTCAAGTGGTAATTACGTCAAGATCAGATATAACTTTTTTTGCTCAGTCATTTATCTACAAAAAAGAGATGCGGTTGCGAAGCATGTTTACAAAACGATTGGCATTGAGTCGTAAATAAACGGTATTAATTGCAAAAGTTAATTGCAGCTAACAAAAGTTGGTGATTTGGCAATCAGGTATGAGTCGAATTTTTGTAACCTTTTTTAATCTGTCTCCCGAGCCCGCAACGGAACATAGTCATATTTGTTTAAAACCAAACGAACGGATATTGCCTGATAAGCAAAAAACAAAAAGCTAATTGCTTTTTCCTGTGCGTAATCAGTATGTTGCAATATTCGTTGCGCAATCCGTATTGTATTTTTGCTTTATGATATTCCTTCAGTAATTCAGAAATTCATACCTGTTAAATTTTCGGCATATTCCAACACAATAAAAATGAAAGCAACATTACGTTATTGTTTACTTTTTAACTGATATTTAGTTCAATTGTTTTCTGTGATTCTGCATCAGTAAAAATCTGAATGAACCAAGAGACTAGATTTAGAAGTCAAAATTCATGACAATCAAAATGTGTAATAAGAAAAGACAAATATTTCAATTAATTGTGATAAAGGTGTCTATGCACAAAATTATTTAATAAACTAACAATTCTTCTCAGTTTGGCAACCTTTTAAAGTTAAAATTTGTTATGAAACGCTTCGAACGCAATCTGTATATACTTTACTATAATATACTTAAATCGTTAATTTTGCTATTAAAATTATTCTGAATAAATTTAATAGAATATTTGAATATGTAATTTAACATGAGATAATATATGTTATAAGCTTTTGTTTTATTAACGCAGTTTGGTTAAACGTTTATTAATTGTGCTTTACTATGTGTTACGATATTATCATTACATCGATTCTCAGTACTTTGTCTAGTAATATACAATTGTCTGTTTACTGCATGAACTGATATCTACCGTATTAATGTAGCTATTTTTGAAATTTATACTGAAAAGGTATGAATGAAAATTTCAGCATATTATTTTTATGCACATAGAAAAATAAATCTGTACATACTATAAGTTATTCCAGTAATTTCTATCTCATTTTCTAGAATTTACAAGCGATGTCCGCATAATTATGGCAATAATCTAACTAACTCATTAGTTATATAATATATAACTATAATATAAAATAAGTATGACACATTACTGAGTTAGGGCACAAATTTTAGATGAAAAATAAATGAAAATTTTTTGTTTGGTATCATTTGACATAGTATCATACGATATAATGTCGCACGAACTATTTGAAAGCGAGGGTGACAATATTTATTTCATCGCAAAACCAACTTGAGACGCAAATGGGAACTGAACCTTCGGCGTTAAATTCCTTGCACCTATTTTTTCAGCGCAGTTACCACTTGGAAAGAGTCGGCTTTTGCTGTGCATGCATTAATTAAGATAACGATCGTGCAGGTGGTATAGTTCAAACGTGACACGATTATGTCATCGGTCGGATAAACTGTCGCTCCACGAACGTTACCACCTTACTCATACGGCGTCAAGCTTCTTGTGGATCAGCATCGAGACACTTGCATATTCTACCAACTTGATTTACCGTATTTTCTTACCCTTATCACTTGCACCCTTATTCATGAAGAATTTATCAATCGTTGCACGCGTTAAATTAGCAGAAGAGAAAGGAAGGGTGAAACCGAATGCCTCTATTATTTACTGACGAATCGTATTATTGTTTAATAAACTCTAATGTTGTAAGACCAACTCATAGACAACAAGATAACTTATCACTTCATAAACACAGTGAATGATCCTGCGAAAAACATCCTGAGTTCACTCCTCAAACGCCAACTCATCTAGCCTACTTAGTCATCCTGTCCTACGCACTCGGCCCTTACACAATGCCTTGTACATCCATTACTCACCCTCATCTCGATACATATAACTAGCCCTCTTTCGACATTTAGTCAGTTCTTCATAATTTGTACTTGCGTGCGGAACCTATCGTCACCGAACAAAGCCTTCGAGTTCATAATATAAGTCTTATTAGTGTTGTACTTATTCCCTCATACGGAATTCAACATTACAATTTAACAACGAGGTAACATTTATATAAGTCAGCAACATTTATAAAAATAAAATAATCCAAACTTTTTATTGCTTTAGTACATTATAAGTAATGCATTAATTTAGTACATTAAGTAGTAACTCAGTACATTATAATTACACAGCTGTGTTCTTTTATACACGACAAATCACTCGATGTAATTATTTCAAACGATTTCCCTGTTGGTATAACGATTGAAATTTTTTTATAATATTGTTTAGTAAGGTGTTTAACATAGTTGCAGCACCCTTCCTTTCAATCGCTTATATACGAAATTTTCAAGGGAAACAAAATTCTTTCCTGTGTTCATAGTATTTTTTCTTTTTAGGACCAGATGTAAAAAGAATATTTTTATGATACTTATCGAATTCGACTCAATTTCAGCTGAATTATAAATATAAAATGATGGGTAGGCTTATCGATGAAAAATTGATGTTCACATTAAAAACATCTTGAATAAGCAGCTAAGAAGAATGTAATACAACCAGTTGAAGAATTCACTGCGTTACTGAAAAAGAGAAAATTTCAATCGGCCCATTAGCAGCCGAATAATTTAAGATAAGCAAGTTAGGTGGTTTACCCTATACAAAGTGTGTACGATAATATGGATCAATGTCTTTCTCGTACATAATTAGGATTACAACAAATAAACGTGGTCGAAATTGTGCTATATTTTAGTAGCAATACTTTTGTTTATATCAGAATTTTATATTTGAATTATTTTTCATGAAATAAAGGTGATCTCCTGTATAGTTTTTGCCATAGGAAGACGCGAGTGAACACGAATTCATTTATACAGGGTGTCTCATTATAATCTTTCCACGCGATTGTCGCGCAAAATATTCATTATTCGAAAGAAATATTTAAACGAAACATGCTATATCTGAAGGGGACATTCAATGGTGTACGCTGTTTTTTTCTGGACGGAGGCGT
Organism: Coelioxys conoideus; assembly: GCA_947623535.1. NCBI lineage: Eukaryota > Metazoa > Arthropoda > Insecta > Hymenoptera > Megachilidae > Coelioxys > Coelioxys conoideus. The sequence continues at coordinate 4,781,605 of OX392457.1, read as the reverse complement.
GTTCCAAAAGGATTTGCAACTTATTACAAAGAAAATTATTGTATCTTTCTCTAGTTAGTGTACCATTAAAAAAATATGGACTCACTAAATAGTCACCAGTAATGCCACACTAAACATTTAGAGGACATTGAAATGACCTTGAATAACATTTCAAGGTCAACATAATGTAAAGCAATGGATTTGTCTTAAGGTAAGCTATGTGTCTAATGTAAAAAAAACTACGCTTCCATTTAAAAAGACACAAGTTACTTTTGAATCTCGGGAGCGCCTCCACTATAGAAAAAGAACAGTGTACGCTATTGAATATCCCCCTTTAAATAGACCATGTTTCGTTTAAACATTTTTTCCAAATAATGAATATTTTGCGTGATAATGACTATGGCTTTTAAGACAAGGGCAGAAATGTATGAAACAAATTAAACATTTCGTAATAATATATTTACTAATATCCTGCTACTATACACGAATATGATTGATTACAAACCGATGCGATACATATCATAAATTAGAATAATCTAATTGTAAAATGAAATTAAAGACGAAATTGTTAGGAACAATTTACAAGAAATGCTTAGGACCAGTTTACTGACATAAATAGTTATAGTTTTTAAATAAGGAATTTCGAAATGATTGGGAATCAATATTATTGTTTCTCATACAAGGTAACAAACTTGTGTCCGATAATAAATTTTTAAAATAACACGTTATAATAATACATTGACAGGGATGTAGTATATATAAAATGGGCCGGAAGTATCGCCTAATTTGCCGTCCATGGATCATTTTTTTATAAACTAAGGTGAAAAAAACATATGTACACTATGCGGCCGACAAGTTGTCCGGTGAGGAGGTTGTCCTGAACCGTCGAAACTTGAGACCGATTGACGATCGCAGACTACTGATTGTTTACGGTCTTCGGGTCAACTAGTGTGCGTGACCGCGCGAACCAATAAATTCCGCCGCCGAAAATGCGTGAGATTCGCTGCGACCATCTTTTTTTTCGGCCAATTACTGCCGTCGCGTCTGAACGCCTGACCAAACCTCCTCACCAGACAACTTGTTGGCCGCATAGTGTATCAATATCAACTGCAGTATTAGTACTTTTTTTGTTAGTGAAAATCACATTCTGTACGATATGTAATCCTATTATTTTGTAGTGACATCATATTAATGAATATATATGATGCCATAAAATATTAAATTTGTGACTCTCACTTGTGCACTTGCATGAACCTAACGATCATTATTATACACGTGCTTCAATAAGTTTTGATTTATGTACACTTTCATGTGACAGTAAACAATATATAGCATCCCATTGAAGAAACAGGAAGTAATTTTTATTTCCCGCAAAACCATATTTCTTTTACAATATAGTACAATTTTTTGTATTCCATTTTCTTGAAATTTTGTGGACTTGAAAAGAAATCACTAGTCCATATCGCCGCGAACACACTATACATATATATACTGTTTACCGGAGTATGTGCATACTTCATTTTCTTCTAACGTAGTATAATGTATGATTGTAATTCTTCTACTTTTTTACATGATGAAAGATAAAAGTTTATTTTATAAAAAACTGTTAAATAGTCAAGAAGCGAAATTACTTAGTAATAGCAACTAGTAATAAAAAGTATTTATCAGTATTAATCCATGTCTACATTTCGCGTAAATGTAAATATGTATTTCAACATAAAATCAATATGTTACAATATGAAACTTTCTTAACTTTCTTATATACAAACTGTTGTTCGAGGAATTCGTTTGTTACAATGAATACCTAGTGTTAAATTCCATACGAGGCAATAAGTACAACACTAAGTAAGACTTATATTATGAACTCGGAGGGTTTGTTCGGTGACGATAGGTTCCGCATGCAAGTACAGATTATGAAGAACTGACTAAATGTCGAAAGAGGGCTAGTTATATGTATCAAGATGAGGGTGAGTAATGGAAGTACAAAGCATAGTGTAAGGGCCGATTGCGTAGGACAGGATGACTAAGAAGGCTAGATGAGTTGGCGTTTAAGGAGTGAACTCAGGATGTTTTTCGCAGGATCATTCAATGTGTTTATGAAGTGATAAGTTATCTTGTTGTCTATGAGTTGGTCTTACAACAGTAATATCTAGAAAAAGTAAAAATTCCAGCACAATCAGTACAAAATAAAATATTATAACTAAACGAAGTTTCATATGTTTTAAAGTTGACATCTATTAAGGCCGAGATATAGCGAGCAAAAGAAAAAATATATTTTCTGTAATTATAAAGCATACTTTCAAGTGGATTTGGTACATTAAATTGTCGATTAAATAAAAAATATTAAACTAATCTTCAAAAACAAAAGATTACCTCCTATTTGTTTTTTTCTCGAACGTTCTACGATTATTCCTTTACTTTTTAACACTATATTTACGGACGTTTAATGACCACTTACGTCTAAATTGAGGGCAAACTATTAAAATAAGTAAATCATGGAGAATATATAAACCAGTTTATAGATGGATTGCTTATCTCGATGAAGGTTAACACGCATTTTGACATAAACTTTTTAATAATTTTCGTAATTGAAAGTACGAAATCGAAGCTCCATCGTTTTGACAGGTTTCGTCATCCTATTGTTAAAAGTATTTTGAGTTAAGGAGACGATTTTTACTTGAAGCTTGAATAATTCGGCCAAATAAAAATTACTCATTTTATATAAAAATGAGTAAAACTCATTTTACGCTTCCGATTTATAGAAGTACGGCTTACTTAAAATATTTTCTTCACTTCAGATACCGTTACGGAGTTGAACAAAATTTTGTAAAACGGTCAAAACACTCTTTCATATCCCTATCTTTTCCTTGAAGAACAACGTAGCTAATCTAATTTAAGTATTTAATCGTAAAGGTACTTTTATACAGTTTTCTAACGATCGTACCAATGTAATCATTTTAATGGGGATTGACTGTTTCATCTTGGCTTCGTTTTTCGCGTTCATAAAGATTATCCCTTCTTCTGTTATGAGACGCATTGAATTATAATACTGAAAATATGTAAACAAATAATATAATAATGAAAATAACTAACGATTTGAAACAGTTTCAATTTTTGTATTCACTGTCCCAATTTTTAACTACAATATCTTACATAACCACTGATATTTTACCGATATTGACCGATTGAAAAAATTATATTAAACAAGAGAATTTTACTTTAAAATTTTTTTAAATCCCCCATTTAAAAAAGCAGTATTACTGTTACCTGATGGCTTCTTCAATACCATATTTTTATTAATAAACGTTAGGTTCATATAAGTTCTTACTTTACTATACATATAATATAAGTAAATATCTTGCAAAAAATTGGAGAGAGGAAATAAATATATAATGTATGTGCAATTTACATAACTATGCCAATCGAAGTGCCTATACACTATTTAAATTAAAAATGCCGAAAATACCGAAAGGAAAAATGTATACATTAAGACAGCAAGACCATGTAATACTTTGTTTACTTCTATTTTGATTTATTATCAAGATGCGAATGATATTTTAAGTTTCACACCTGTGATGAATAAAATTGGATCTTAAAATTACGAGGATTAAAAAAATACGAGGATATATGAATCCAAAAATTAATAATTATTGTGATACTTTTCAGGAGATTAAGATAAATATTCGTGTGTGTAACACTCATACAATATTTATCACCCTTACTATTATTGCTTATTTGCCAATTATTCATCTTTAAATCTGTACATCCTAATAGTCTTTCACACGTGTTTAGTACTATTACCAATTACGAGAGCAAAGTTTACCAATTACAACTAAGAAGTTAAAAGTGGCTATCATATATTGATAAAAAGCAAAATAACATTAAATCAATTACTACATATATGATACGATACAGCTTTCGTTTCATCCATTTACTCATATAAGAGTTTAAAAGTTATTTGAATGACACACTCACGTTAATTGTTTTACATAATATTATTCACCTTTACATACATTGAAGTAAAAGCGACAATACGAGTTAAATATATGTTAAGTTACAGAGCAAATCTTTGTCGTTGAAAAATATTACTTTTTTAATTATTACCGTTACCTGGAGAGAAATCTGGTGTAAGCAACATCCGGATTTGCATATCATTGTACATACAATAGACAAGTTCATACTACAGAGGAAACAGCGTATTGCAAAGGTCACATACAAATTCCATATTGCGATTACAATCAAGACATTTCGTATCAGATGCGTTGAGATTCGCAGGAGTAAAGCAAATGTATGACTTTGACCAGGACTGTTTAAATCTTAGGAAACATCGAAAGGTGAATGAAAGTGTAAAGCACAAATATGCAGACTTTTGCATTATCATATGAGGTCTAAGTTTATTGCGTTTCGAACGTATTCAATTCATTTGTTAGTATAGTAGTCGTGAGATTTAAACGGCAGCAAAAACCATTGAATATGTTAATAACGTATACAGTATGCTGTAAGGATGACTCAAATTTGCTACAAAAATTTATTCAGAGCGATCTTCAGAGACCAGATCTAATCTTTATTCACGATGATTTACAACTGCCGTACTCATCTTTTTTTAAAACAAAATCTAGACCGTTCGAGCCGATCATAATTTTCACCGCTTACGAATTACAAATGTTCCAAAAAATTATAGGCCTTTACACGGCATACAATACAATATAAATATAAATATTAAAAATGCGTGATCTCGTGTGTAATGACCCCAGTTCTATGTGATAGTTAGCAAAAATGCTTTGGAAACCATACTTTAACGTACATCGATTTCAATAATACGCACGCAAAATGGGGAAATTATACAATAAAAGTCCAATAGAAATATATGACAGAGTTTCAGTGACAGAGTTTTTGAAAAGTGTACCAATAAAATAATGTAGGCATACAAACGAAATAAAGAATATACGATGAAGGATTGAACATAATGTTTATAATTTACCCTCCAGATAAAACAAGTTAAGATACGCTTTATTCGGTAGTACTTAAAAAACATCGTTAAAACATCACTACCTATACAAATCTTTTATTTTGCACACAAATGATAAAACGTTTAAATGACTGTAGTCATTTTTTACTTACTTTTAAATGGTTTAAAATAATAAAATTTATGCCGATTTTTATTTAAATATAGCGGTAAATATAAATGTTTTTTCCACTGTTTTTACTTGATATACTTAAATATAATGTATAACAGTTTCACGTGTACATATAAGTATACATATGTATAATTTGTTTGTAACTTTTCAAACGAGTATTTTAACACTAAATCTACCAACGTATAATGCACTCTTACATTGAAATTAAAAATGATGAATAATAAATAAATGTACAGATCAATTCTTTATTTTGATGAATGTGTATACAAATTTAAAAAACCTACTTTAACAAATTTTCTAACTTAGAAATAGGAACTCCTTAAATCTGTTATCTGGCAGTTGGAGTGGTAAAACGGTAACGTGCACATCCCGCGAAATATTTCATTAACAAGAAAACACATTATTATAATGTGTTTTGATGAACGATTAAATGCAGGAATGCAAGAAATATGTAAATTCTTAGTTTGTAGAGGAAAAATTTATCGGGCACACAAAGATGTCTTGATAAATGGAGCATCGATCATAAAATGCCTGAAGCTATAATGCACTCATCGTACGAAACTTTCTACGTCAAAGTTTGACTATTGAATTAGATGATCTAATTTAGCTGTATATGATATACGACGTGTTCCGAAGAAAAGATTACGCTAAAAGGACAAAGTGTTTTTAATGCCTCAAAACTATTTCGAAAATGCAATTTTAATTTAGTTTGCAATAGTGGAAACAGTTTAACGCTTAAAATATATTTCGTTTGACAAGTTAAAATAATCGTGTTAATTGAAAAAAGTTTAGAACTTAGCATATGGTGGTTAGTCTTCCGATTCCTGAAGTATTCAGAATATTAATGTACATCGTTTGAAGGGAGGAATTAACGTGCAGTTAGTCGAATGACTAAATTGTGCAGCATTAATCGAAAGAAGAGATGCACGAAGGAAGGAAAAAACGACAGTGAAAGAGAAGCAAAGAGAAAGGTAAGTAGTTGAAAGAGCTGTAAAGGTCCTCCTCTGGCCTACCCACATTCAACGGATATGCTACTATAACCTACATGACGTCACTACCGCGACTGCACTCACCCATTCCACATTCTTTGTCCCTCTGCTCTCGTTTCGACCATCCTCTTTAGTGATTATGAATATAAAAATGCAGGGCTGAATTTTTCAACGATAAATTTGGGAGAGGGTACAGGGGAGAAAAGTGATGAACCGCATGCTGTTTGGAATACCAAGCAGCTGGTCCGACTAGATGTTTGCTCCCGTTCTGCATAAAGATCGAGGCACATCGAAAATTATACTAAAATACATCGGTTAGAAGTTTCGAGATCCACGATTACTTTGAAACTAGTTTACAGGATCGAATTCGGTATACACATTTACGTGTAAAAAATAAACATAGAATGGCAGGAGGACAAAATTGTTGCTGTTAATGCACAAACTTAGAATGCAAAAAAATTATGAAATAAAATTACACTTAACTGTGTGTAACAGATACTTATAGGAGATACATTTAGATAAAATGAAATGTCTAATTTGCAAAAACGACATTAGACGTGTTACAAGTGTATTCTTCCGTTTATTAATTAATGTTTACTGAACATAACAATGTTTATGTATTTATATAGCGAAATAAAAAATAAGGAAAAAGTAAGGAGCGGAAGAACATTATTTTTAATGAAATTTCATTTATGTAGGATGTTAAATTGTCAAACATTATCAATTTCAAAGTAAGTAATTCGATTTCTGGAGATTTCTTTATAGCTTTTCTCAAATACCTAAAAAATATTTGACATATCTTTGTAACACAAAGCGTATCGATTGAATGTACGAGTTATAAAAACGACCGAGTAAATGAAAATTTTGAAATTTGTATGTTTGGTTACTGGGAAATACAAACCTGGGAATTTAGATATTTGGAGGTTTGAAGACTTGAAAATTGTAAAATATGAAATTTTGGAATAAATGTTTTGAAGCTTTGAAAGTTGAAAGTTTGTGTATTTTTAAACGTCGAAAATTGAAAACTTCTGAACTTTTTAATTTGGAAAAAAAAAATTTGAGGAATCGTAAACGTAGATATTTTGAAATTTGATAACATAGAGAATTGAATATTTTTGCTGATTTGGTAATTTGTAAATTTGGAATTTGACGATTTTCAGACTTGAAAGATTGGTGTCTTAAAAATGTGTAAATATGAAAACTCAAAAATTAAGTAATTGATAATTTATGAATTAGAAAATTAAAACATTTGTAAATTTAAAATTATCTTATAAATATACATATAAGTAGTACATATAATCATCGACCAATATTTAACCATAACAATGAACCGTAAATTAAAAAGTGAAATTGTTTTACAGAAAAAATAGTTGTTAATGAATTTGTTTTATTTAGTGGATTTCAGTTTTAATTAAACTTTATAAATAAAATTATAATGTAATTAATAAAAGCATATTTTTAATTGTAACGCTGACAGTTCTGATTTTGCTCATCCGATAGCACAAAAGTGGTGGTAAGAACTATTAATGTGATCTCTCCATTTATTCTTCACTGTATGTATGTACATATGACACAAGCAAACAGATAGTACGAAATATTGGACCACTATATTTCAAACGAAGAAATTGCATCCTTATCAGACGATGTCATTTTTACTGGATTTGTCACGATTCATAGCTACAACGTATTGTTATACGCTCATAACAAATATTTTGCACATGTTAGTCATCTCACGCTCATCCAGAACCTAGTCGCGACACAGTCATCAAGTTTATCATTACTCATCCCTTCGCCTGCAAAACAACCTTCTCCTTCCCTTTTAAACTATCCCATCCCGAAAATACATAAAAGATCCGAGTCGGCGTTCCTTCAGTTAGTCTTACAATTAGTTCAACTACCTCTGTATATTCTCGTTATTTGTGATTTCAACCAGTATTAATAATAAAAGTGTAGAACATTCCGCTAATCGTCGATCCTTAATTAAATATATTAAGTGATACCCTATTCCTTGGCTTCGATATCGAGGTATCGAAGCAAACCGGGCATCACAGTATGTATTATACTAACCATTGGTCTTTTCCTTCGATTTAGCAGTCATAAATATGAGTGATAGTGCTTTTAAAAAAAAATAACAGTTTGAGCTGTAATGAGAACTTTCATAAAAATTACACGCTTTATTACTTTATCCATTAGAAAAAAATCTTAACGACACTGCAAAAAGATTAGGAATATTGTTTACGCTGATAAATAAATGTACGCTACAAGTGTTATCTCACTCTGTCCTTTCATTTGACTATTAGTTATTGAATATTCGATTCTATCCGCCATAAGCTCCACTCGTAAACAATAATTTTTCTATATCTGTGTATAATCTTATGTAAGCTTGTATTTGATTATAACGGTTAGTTTCCTCGCTGTTTTTTTAAAGTTTACTTGTCTACGCCGTTTACTTTTTTTTATCGTAATGGCTCATCTACACATATTTAACTCGAATAAACCAAGAATAAGTGATTAAAAAATAAAGAAAAGTCCCTATAAAAAATATTCATAAAATATATAGAATGCATCCATAGTTCTCACACTGTTTCATAAGTATTATATCGGAATACGAGTATGAGTTAACGCATGATTTATTTGTGCAACATGTTAGATAAAATTATTTATTCACAGTTAAAATAGTAGAATGATTTAAATAGTTAAAATGTCATTTTATGTTTAACAAGTCTGAACTAGAATGATTTATCACGCACTTGAGCTGCGAGTCATAGTTATCAAAGTACGACAAGGGGTTAACTATGTAAAAATCGCACCGGGAGATCACATTTTGATGTTCTGATAGGCCATTTTATCGATTTTACCAGCCTTGGTCACCCTTCATTAATTCGAAACGAAACATTCTCATTCGTAACGACCTGTTGCTTCGAATCAGAATCCTTACGTCCAAAGCGCACGCGTACGAACACGGAATCACCGTCTAATCTTTCATGTCCGCATACCGGTGGCTTTTAGAACACACTCAATGCGGTTTAAATCCTTTGCTTCGCAATGTTCTACGACTTGTACACTGATACTTATTAACACGTTGACCGTCACGACAGAAATTAATATCACAATAGTCATGCCTGGTGTAGTATACACATGATAACAGGGTAACTGCATCTAATATGCAGCACTTAATTTTAAATGGTAGTAACGTTGAAATATGACAAAATTAATAGATATTCGTGTGTTAATAAGTAACTATAATTCACGTATCTAAATATTAATTCTGGTAGAAATTGTAAATGGTAGAAAATGTAAAAATGACAAAAGCAGCAAGTTGAACGGATGGGGCCTAATACAGAATACGTAAAAAATGTACAAGCAAAGTTGAAAAAATGCATATTTATTACGAAAAGTGAATATTTATTTAAATATAAAAAACATAAATCAACGTCTTCTACTTTTTAAAAGTTTATCTTGTATGACATTTTTCTTCGTCTTCGGCATGTTGAGCATATTCCTCACCCGTAAATGCACTGAATCTGCTTTTATACATTGCCATCATTAGAATGGTAAAAGTATAACTATAATCCTATATGATACAAAATACGAAACATGGAACATGTTGTTTATTGATTATATTTAATTTATTATCTTTTATATTATTTACATATGTATCTGCGATGAAAAATAATTATACTAAAAGGAAACTAAATATTCGAAAACAAATACACTTAACAATAAATCGTGCATAAGTAACATTTTATAACGTACTTATAACATACTATTCTATATCAAGTATAGTCAGATTAGTAATATGATTGGTTCCTTAAATGAAAACTCTATGTTAGAAGAAGATTTGGTAACCTTAAATTTTACATTAGAAAAGAATGAAAATTGATTTATATAGATAGTAGGATAAATCAAATCAGTGATCCAATTAAATATTTTTAATGGCGAAACATTCTAATTAATTTTAGTAATATATTATAATACTCGAATCTCCGGCCGTCCAACAAGCTTAATAAACCTAACCTTTTTCCATCAAGATTTAATACACTTACTGCTTTATATTATTCTCAAACAGGTAAACACAAATTAAAAACGCTTTAAACATTAGTTTGTCTATTATTGCAGAATTTCGTGATATAGTTGTAGTTGTACTATCCTTTACAAGTAAGTCGTAAAATGTGGTACATTATTTTTTTAACTAATTTCAAGAAAAACCGTAACAAAATGTTTTAAGTATAGTGAGTGAATTGGACCAACTGAGAACATATCGTACTACAGCTCGCTCTACTGGGAAATGCATTACCCTTATAAATGGAAGATTTGCGAATTCAAAACTTGTTGAAATCATCCATCTCACGTTTTCGTTTGTTTCTTATATACTAGATTGAAATAAAGAATTATTAAATTTCATTCTGCCATTCATTGGAATTATACGGGTGAATAAATATTTAATAATTATTCATAATAAAAAGGCCTTCTGCTTACATTTTTATTAAAACTATTTCATTAAAACTCTTTTAAATTGAACTGATGACGTAATATCTTCAACATACAATTAAATGTGCAATGGGAAAAACTAGTTTTAACAATAATTTTAATACTCGAATCTTACAAAATCTAATCATGGCAAACTTTTGTGTAAGAACTACTACTGGGACTTTATTAGAAAGAAAACATCACTACAATGCAGTGGTAACGCTGAATATTAATAAGAGGAGAGTTACAAATGATTGTATTCAAATTTTGTCAATCCAATTATTTTAATTTGTATAACTTTAATAAAGTGTAAACTAAAATTTCAGAAACAATCATTTGAACATATACGAAAAAAAGTTAAGGAATTCAAGAGAAAGTAACTACAGCGAGGAACTTGAAGGTCTCGTTCGGGTATTCAACGCGCTCAGACGTATTGTCTCTTTGTAGTATAGACGAATGCCGTATGCACAGTTAGTAAACAGTTGGTGAAGCTAAGCTGTATTGGTTATACAGATACAACCGTGTAAACCTATAAGCTGGGCATATATACATAGAGCCCGACTGTGTGTGTGTCATCATGTCGCAGAATAAGACCCAACACAATGAAGAAACAGTCACAACCGAAAAGTGCCTCTCAAACGATAGTTCCTCGCGTATTCTAATGGTTAAAAATCACAAGGTTCCAAATACTCCAACCAATCCAACCGAAACTACGACCTCACATGCAAACATCACCAAACAGGAATACATTCCGACCCAAGACCAAGCAATAATCTTGCATTCAATTAACGGCATCACAAATAAAGAATACGCTCGGACGATTGATAACATAACAGGACGCGAGTTTGTTCCAATGAAATTAATCTTATGAACAGTGTTTTAACCCTTCCGCTACGGGTGCCGTCTATATCTGGTATCCACTTGACGACCTGTGTGTACGGGTGCCGTCTATATCCGGCAGCTTGCATATACGAGCGCTATCTATCGTCGGGAAAAAGAACTTATTATCGGTAGGGTATCTCTTGATTTTTTGGTTCCATATTGGATTAATCCTAGTAAAAGGATTTAAAACACGTTTCGTTTGTTTTCTCTAATCCATAGTGTACATATAAGAGAATTTCAAGGTGCCGTTGAAAGACGTAGTAGCGAACACCGAAAACTACCGACGTGCATTGTGAACACTTTTCGGCACGGTGCCCCGTTCAGTGGTGTCACTCCGGCGCAGTGGACTGCCGTAGCGAAAGAGTTAAATGAATTGTGTCCGAAGGTTGACACGGTCAGATATCCGAAACGAAAGACTTTAATAATTTTGTTGATCGTCCGAAACGTTGACGATGTAATTATTTCTTAAGACTTCCGAAGCGATGAACTTGTCATTATTTCTTAATCGTCCTATACGGTTGACGATTTGTTGGTTTCTGACTTCCGAAATGTTTGAAGTTCTATTGAATTCTGACGAGTCGCTCTCGTCCGAACTTCCGCGAAAAGTTGGAAATTTCTTGAGGCATGCTGATTGGCTCTCATCCGGAACATTATTTTCCAATCAACATGCCTCGTGTCTTATATCCACCCTCTTTTGAGCCCTGGACGCGCCTTTTTCGGAAGAGGGTGGGAGCGATACCGCCGCGATCGAGAGGACCCCCAAAGACCGAACGCGTTTGGGACTTTCCCGCCAGGTAGGCCCTCGAAGGCCAAGTCCTGTTAGGTTCACGGATCGCTAGATTACTGTTATGGATGACACACCACCATCGATGCCTCATCCTCCAGAGTCACCGTGTACTTCCGAAGGGCACCGATAACCAGAAAACAACACCGTCATCATCATCCATGCGTCACAACCGCCCTATCACTCGAAGCGTCATACCCTGTTTTGCAAAGGGCATGAAAACCCGGAACACCTTATGAAAATAGTTTAGTTACCATTTATCGAGTTTCTTCACTCCGTTCCCGTTGCCGCGGCTTAACATTACCATTTGGGAAAAGTCGAGTTTAGGACATGAGCGTCGCTATTGAGAACAATGCGAAGATTAAAATACAAACTCTATTGCCGAAAAAATGTAAATGAATATTACGGTACAGCAAAAAGTGTGTATCTCAAAAATAGCTTCCGTAGAAGAACCGTGATAAACTCCCTTCGGAAACAGACCTAAAAATGTCAAATTTTTACCGAAAATATCTAACAGTAGAATTTGCATGTATCTCGATAGCAAAAACACAGTTTCAAACTTAACACAAAACCACAATATGGTAATCACCAATAACACAAACATTGAAATCAGACCGATGGTTCTACCAGCTCCAAGAATCATATTGTCCACCCATAATCCCCAACTTACAAATTGAAAACATTTCCAAAAACAATGATATTAAACTACTCTTGAATATTATCCCATTAAAAGCAGGAATCACCGATGCGGACCTGCCCCACATTCTACGTTTTATGAGGTAGATGTATGTTGACATTGAAAAAATCAAACGAATACCGAGCTCCTCCTCAATCACACTGAATTACTAACTTACAGAATATTCTGAACAATAAAGAAACGAACATGTGTCAAATGCCAACAAGAAGGACACATCGCAAGCCAATGCGTAAACACAGCAAACATTAATAAACCTATCCCAAACACCAATACACATACAAACCAAAAATTGTTTATACTCCTTTGAGCTACCAAAAGCGGAATGCAAACTGAGAAATACGTCATCACAGAAAGAGAACTACCAACGCAAAACACCTTAGAAATAGTCGAACCCATGAATGCAGAACAAAAAGACGTAGATAGAAACAAAATGGAAACAAGATGGCACGTTCCACAACATCCAAAGAAACCCCAACAAATCCGGTAAAATGAAGTGATCTAGGGCTGGATACCAAGGGCCCGATCTGGAAAACAATGGAAGACAAAGAACCTGAACCAACATTTAGAAAACCAAAACGACCCCAGTCGCCTGACTTCTCACTGGACAAATAACCTCGTATTGAATTACCTCCAACTAAAGAGAGAGGTCAATAAAAATTAAAATACGCAAATTGTACAAGAATATTGTCGGAAGACCATACAAATTGAGGCGTCGATATGCGGCCGCCACTTCTCTGCCATAATATGTAGGATAAAATAATTGATTAAAACACGTTTGTGAAATTAGAAAAAATTTAATAGATATTAGTAATTTGTAACACACTTTTTATTCGGTGCGTGGCTCGCTCGCGTTAACTCGGTCGCGCCGCGGGCAAGGGTTCAGCCAGGAAGCGAAGAGGCAGTTTAGGTCGTCTCCGGAAGGGAGTACGATAGGAGGACGGAGTGCCAGGTCCGCGTAGGTCCGGCTGCTCCAGAGGATGGCGTTGATCTTCTAGTCTAGGAGAGCCTGGTCCGCGTAGGTCCGGCTGCTCGGAGCTAGAAGAGTCGTTTTAAGGAAGGAAATGGAGGGCCTAGTCCGCTAAGGTCCGGCTACTCCACGGGTAAAATTGGTCGGTATGGTTGATGTCCTGAACTCGACTGACTTCGGTATGTTTTTCCCCGGTATTTATATGGTTTTTTCGCACTCCAACCCCTGTCCCACTATGGATGTGCGTTGCCGTGTACAAGGGTTTTATGACTTGACCTGCCCTCGGTGCGCCGGTTACGCGGTGTACATTTTCCTATAACTAGTTTTCTATATACACAATATTACAAATATCTTATTCTAGTCTGTTGCGCTACAAATTTTGTTGTCTCTTTCTTTCGACGCTACTCCGAAACGTACTCTTTTTGACGCTACTCCGAAAACGTCGCTTTCCGCGCGCGATCTGAAAAATTGCCGATCGCGGTTCGCATGGGAAAGCCATGCACTCAGAGCGCGCGCAGCCGAACATGCATCGGTAAGTCTGCACATCGGGTGGCCGATATTTCGGCACCACATAATATAATTATTTAGTCTAGGTTTAAGATAGCGGGTGAGAATGAAATGGGTAAATGAGTCGAACGCGTGAACGTTTTCTGTGTGGTACTTGAAGTGTTTGCGTGAAAACGTTTGAAAGATCGGTTCGAGTGTCGCGTTGGGTGTTCTAGTTCGTGGAATGTCTGAGAATACGCGTGTATCGCGAATTATTGGTTTAGAGTGAATGCGACTCGCTGTAAAAGAAGAAAGCATGATTTTGGGAGAGAATGCGTTGGTGTGCAAGAGGGTAAAGGTAAGATGGTTTGAATGCAGTCCGAATGTGTCCTGCCCGTCTACCTTTTAATCTCATAAAACTATCAGACAACTGGTCATCGGAGATGGACAGCAACCTATCGAGCTAGGTAGCCACTAATTATTGCTAAACAACTCGCTAACCAACAGTAAACCACGGTATGAAAACAATTATCCAGTAGAATGTAAACGGGTTTTCCGCATTTCTTGAACAACTTCAAACCATCATCAAACAGCACATTACAGATATTGTATGTTTACAAAGAACAAACTTGAAAAGAAACTATAACTCCTCACTAAAAAACTATAGTCTTCTTACTAAAAACAAGGGAAACAGCAACTTCGCCAGCGGTAGAGTAGCTATTCCAATTTCAAATAACTTTTCAGCTACAGAAACTCTACTAATCACTTAGAAACAATCGCAGCAACCGTACATCTCCCGAATAAAATCAATGTCTGTAATGTCGACCTACTAAATACCCAACCTATCCATGCACAAGACATCCAAAATATAATAGAACAAGTTCCTCCACCTGTAATACTAATGGGAGACGTCAATAGACCAGTACTTTGTGTGGGTCATTCAAGATAGATTCCCGTGGGAAGATAATGAAGAAAATATTATAAGACTCAAATCTAATCCTGCTAAGCACAGATCGCCCCACACACTTTAATGTAAGTAATGACACATTCTCCGCAATAGAGCTAACTATCTGCGACTCAAAACTGACTGAATACATATAAAGTAACCTTAATGCCAGTGACCACTTCCTAATCAAAGTAACCTATGAAGACAACACCATACAACGTCATCACTCGCAAGCACTTAAATGGATCTTGGATAAAATTGATTGGATAGTATACAGAAATCAGAAACTAAACGTAAACTCACATACGAGCACCCTCCGTCAATGCAACTTCAATATTTGATAGGTGAAATTGGACAAGAAGGTTTTGATACATCTTATAAGTAAACACAAAAAATATAAATGAATAATAACTGCATTAGCAGTGTCGTTTCATATCACGAGTTTTATACAACTTGTTCCGTTCGAAGCAACATTTTGATGAGGATTTCTAACGTTTGTCTATGATCGGGCCGTTAGAAAGTCGTTTTTGAGCCATGCATTCGGATTCTTTTTCTTTTCTTTCTCCATAGTTTATTTTCTAGGTCCTTGCCATAAATTTATAGTTAATTTTCGCTTCGTCGTCAACGGTCGTTTCCCGATCATAAACTCGGTTCTTCCGAAGGGTGATTTTTAGACACGGTCACGTACGGACCTAACGGTAATATTTGTTTGCCAAATGTTCACCCAGAAGACAAAATCGCGGCATTGCCGGAAGCTACAAAGAGTGGGCCCAATTTTCACGGGGCATGGTGATTGGAATTTTGCATTTTTACACGAAAGCCAATCAGTATGCCCATTTGCACTTCTGACATGTCGTGGGAGTGAGTACGAAAGCAGCTCGTTAGAACTTCTCGAATCGTCATCCGTCTCGGGCGAAAAGAGAAAAAATAAATAATCGTCAACCATCTCGGATAAACCATCTCTAAGCGTCAATCGTGTCGGACGACTTAAGGAAACGTACATATAAGTCAATCATTCCGAACTGCTTTAAATTATCTGTATTCAAGTTAAGTTTAGAATTCAGTGCGTCGGTAGTACGGGCGAATCTAAAGGATAGGCTAAGATTTACAACCTTAACCGAGGAAGTTAATCCGCGTGCGTTAATCATCGATGGACAATCGTCATTGCGAGGTTGCCACGTAACACAACTAAAACAACAACCAACCACACAACCCGAATATACTGCATATGCAGTAGCCGCCTACGAACGTGTTAACCAAAAATATGTGTAAACCACTCGAAAAAATAATTAACAAACGACTCCGCTGGTTTCTTGAATGTGACAACCTTCTATATCCAACCCAACATAGATTTCGCGAATACCGTTCCACAATAGATATATGAGGTCATCCCATAAGTCGTGTCGCCTTTTATCGCAGGTTATATAAACGTCTGTATCTTGTTTGGACGACATGTTTGTGAAAACTTCTCTCTGGACCTTTCAAGAGATATCCTTTCTTCAGTCTAAAACGTGCATCCAAAGTATTCAGAACGATATTTTCGATTTAAAAAATTCAAACAATGAGTGTCAATGAAATTCATTTTCGGCATTGCATGTTGTATGAATTTAGAAAAGGCAGTTGAGTAAAAAATGCAGTTAAGAACATTTGTGACGTATATGGCAAAGGTGCTTTAAGTGTAGGAAAATGTCAAAGGAGGTTTTCCAAATTTAGAAATGGCATTTTTGAACTTTCCGATAAACCACGGTCCAGTCGACCAGCAATGTTTGACATTCAAAGTTTAACAGCTTTAGTTGAAGCAGAACCTTGTTTAACAGTTGAAGAAATAACCGAAAGAATGTACAGTAACAGTAGTACTGTACATAGACATTTACATCAAATTTGAGAAATATCAAAGCTTGGGAAATGTGTTCCGCATGAATTGTCAGAAATGAACCGTATGCAGCGAATGAAAATTTGTGCTTCATTACAAGAGCGGCAAACCTCTCGCTCATTTCTTGATCGAATTGTTACGAGCGATGAAAAATGGGTTTTATATGAAAACCCAAAACTTAACAGGCAGCGGTTGTCCTCGGTGCAGAACCCAATACCATGTCCTAAAGCGGATCTTCATCCGCAGAAAATTTTATTAATTGTTGAGGGATATGAGTGTAGGAAGCAGGTTGGTAAACGTAATCTTAACAGTGAAAATAACTTTAATATAAAATGTGTAATGATATAACCCAGGCACAGCGTACTGTCCTGTCCAAACGGATCTTTACATCGAACTGCTGAAAAGCAGACGGTCGCAAATACTTATACCTACGAAACGTACATGCGGTGTACCTTTTCAGGTACACGTACATCTATATTTAGCTTTCCGAAAAACGTTACCGGCAATAAAACATCTCGAGAGCCGAATCATTTTATTGCGCCTCGAGAGTTTGTCAAAGGGGAGTTTTCTTAATTATAATATTACTTCAACATTAATCGTATGGTGGGATATCAGAGGTGTAATTCATGTGGGGTGTAAGATAAGGATGTTCGAGCGAAATGCAGATGTAGAGTGTTTGGACCGAGAGAAGCGTGAATGAGGAGTGTTTGGATCGTGTGACAGTTCTTCGCAATGAGAATGCGTGTTGTACGAATTGGTCAGCGGGTGTGTCTGTGTGTAAGTGGATTTGGGGGGAGAAGAGTATTGTAAGGATGCAACGAAAGTCAGTTGAGCGTGAGGATTAGCAGAGAGAAATTAAGCGTGAGAGTTAGAACAAACAAGTCTTGAGTCAAAAGAGAGAAGTTGCGTGTGAGAGTAAAAGAGAGAAACTGTATGAGCGTGCGTTGTATTTTGTGTTTTATATATTAAATATTCTTATTTTTATTAAAACGATTTCTTCTGTCACCAAGATCCCTACATTCATTTTGAATTTTTAAATCGTAATCAAACAGTAACAGCCAGTGAACAGTTTGATCGATTGCTAACAGCCTTATGCGAAAAAAGACCATCCTTGGTGAATAGGAAAGGAGTTTTGTTACATCATGACAACGCGCGACCACACACAGCAAAGACAACTTTACAAAAAATAAAGAAGTATAATTGCGAACTTGTACCCCACCCACCATACTCACCGGACCTTACACCAAGTAATTATCACTTATTTCGAGCATTGCAAAATTTTCTAACCAGCCAAAATTCCGACAATACGGAGCATATTAAATTGGCAGTGACTCAGTTTTCTAATTCGAAACCACAAAAATTTTTCATAATTGGAATCAAACGGTTGATGAAAAGATGGAAGGAAGTCATTGAGAACGATGACAAATACATTAATGATTAAAGGCAAATGTAAGTATTATTATATTATAATTAAACTTAGCGTTAAACAGCGACACGACTTATGGGATGACCTGATATTTACCAACGCGCATAAAAATATATGCGATGCTTTCCAAAAAAAACCGAGTCGCTCATAGCAGTATGTATGGACATCAAGAAAGCATATTCGGTCTGGAAACCGAAAATTATAAATTTTCTTATAAAATTAAATATTAACGGGTGCTGTATTTTATTATCAACTTTCTATCAAACAGATCTATTCAAATGAGAATCAATGGTACGTAACCTGAACCAATGGAAATCGAAAATGGTGTGCCCCAAGGATCGGTGCTTAGCGTTACACTATTTGTACTTGGAATTAATGACATACCTCCAACCTTAAATGCGCATTTATTCGTCAACGACTTCACCCTAAAGTACGCCTGCGTAAAAAGGCTAAACACTATTAAAGTACTAGCTAGACAAAATTTGGGTGCTGACCAAGAAATCCTACTTAAAACATACCAAAATGTAATCAGATCAAAAGCCGATTATGGCAGTATTCTATACAATTCAGCTAAACCGCATTTCCTAAAAATGATTTACCCTATTCATAATACAGCGTTGCGATTAGTAATGAGATTATTTCGATCATGCCCCATTATAGTGTAATATTGGAAGCCGGAAAAATCTCATTTGAACAAAGGAGAAAATTTCTAAGTATGAAATACGCACTCAAAAATAGCTTCCACCCTCTGAAATCCGACCTACATATATTCAATGAAAGATATTACGAATTATTCGAAAAAGGACCAAAATTATCAACATCGCTATACGTTACAATGAGAAAAAACTTTCCTTCAATGTCGGACCGAAAGATAACCATTATAAAACGAAAACAGGGCAAAATCTCCCCGTGGCGCATCAGATCATCAGAAATCGTTACCAGCCTAACTGAATGCAGTAAGAACTCTAGATCAAACATCCAACATCAGAACAACTTCTTAAAACTCGATACAAAATATGCACACTGCCGAAAATTCTTCACTGATGCATCTAAAACCGAACAGGGAATAGGATACGCCATAATTACAGACGATAATGTTATCGAGAAACGACCACCTACACAAACATCGATTTTTACTGCCGACAGGCTTATATCGAAGCCTATGCAGTACACGACACACTTAAACATATACTCTATACCTGTAAATCTCAAAACCACGCAATCTATACTAACTCCATGAGCGTAATTCGAACCCTAGCAAACACGGCCAAAAATAACAAAAACGAAATCATTAGATACTTTTTAATGCACGGAACTTGTCTCCTCCAACAAGATGGTATATAGTATATGGTGTTCCTCGCGCCAGGGCATAATTGGGAACACACAGACAGACTTCAGGGCCAAAGAAGCAGCTACAATGCAGACCGAACTCCAGCCAACACCTATCCCACATCAGGAAATCATTAACCATCAAAAAGAGAAAAGCCAGGAAGAATGGAACAACATCTGGAACTCCAAACCAATCCAAATCCACAGAGTTATCTCAAATTTCTTCCAAGACACCCCGCGAAATCAGACGAACAGGTAGGAAAGAATAGAACTGGTGACTGCAGAATGACACACGAGTTTCTTATCAAAAAGACAGAACTACCTATGTGTTGTGAAACCCTGTTTACAGTGGACCACTTTTGTTACAGTTGCCAAAAATATTGTATCCAATAACTGAAATTTGAAATTAACCCAAATACCACCTTACGTCAGAGAAACACGCGACAAGTACCATAGATTTCCTCAAACAAACCAATTTACTCCTTAAGATATAAAATCGCTGCAGAAGTCGTCGCTAATGACCTCGATGTCGATGCGATGTAAAACCATCACAAAAAAAAACTTGAACTCGTAACCATCCATTTACAGAGTAGAATGTTCTTCCCTAAGCCCAATCATTATAGGTGCATAAAGAATTATTAAGTCATCCCATAAGTTCGTGCCAACTTTTATGCATACACTTCGCGCAACGATTTATAAACAACCGGTGATAAGGGATCAATGCACTTGAGTTTATTTGTTCGAGATCAGTGTAAAGAAGGTATTCGTGGATATAAGATCGTGAAGTTTTGAACACAGTGATTCCTAGCCGTGAAAAATCATGAGCGATTTTCGTATTCATTTTCGACATCTTACGTTATATGAATTTCGGAAGGGAAATTCAGTAATAATTGCCACGAGTAACATATGCTCTGTTTACGGAGAAATTGCGCTTTCATCTCGTATAGGTAGCAAGTGATTTCAACGTGTCAAAGCTGGGAATTTTCGTTTAGAAGGTGAAGAACGTTCTGGGCGTCCTGTTGAGACGGATGAAGTTAAAATTCGTGATCTAGTCGAGCAATCATGATGTTTATCAGTTCAGGACATATCAAATGCTTTAAAAATATCAAAAACAACAATACATAGGCATTTAAAAAAAATGGGGATGGTATCATAGCTGGATGTGTGGGTGCCGCACGAACTGACGGAACGGAGCCATCTTGACTGAACGCCAGCGTGTATGTCATTACTTTCACGGGACGAAATTGATCCATTTCTTAAACGCCGGATAAATGGTAACGAAAAATGGATATTATATGAAAATTGTGAACGGAAACGGGGTTGATCCCAAAGAAATTAACCACCTCAACGATGTGCAAAACCGGGCATACATCCCCGTAAGGGTCTTTTGTGTGTGTAGTGGGATTACAAAGGAATACTGCATTTTCAACTCTTACCAAGCGGTGATACCATTAATTCTGACAAGTATTGCATGTAGTTAGAACATGTAGTTAGTTGCATGTAGTTACCACACCCTCCATATCCCCTAGATATTGCTCCATCTGATCACTATCTGTTCTGGGCATTACAACACTTTTCAGCAGGTAAAAAACTTGAAAATATTAACAGCCTCAAAAATAGCTTACAAAACTATTTTGAAGATAAAACAGAGAATTTTTATCAGAATGGAATAATGGCCCTACCAAAAAATTGGGAAGAAGTCATACAACGAGAGGGTAATTACGTTTTTTCGTGAAACTTAAAGGTATGTATAAAAAAATCGCATATGCAACCGCGCGAAAAATGGCACGAACTTATGGGATGACCTAATCTTTTCGATACAATCCATTTATTACGTCCAAAATTATAAAAAAAACTATTGTTGTAGTTTTTGGTATACAATATATTTTATTAGATTTTTCGGCTCTCACACACACACACGCACACGCACACGCACACGCACACACACACTAAATCACTACACTATTTTTCTAGCTATTAGTTAAAAAGCACATTTAATTGTCTGGACAAATTAATCATTTTATAGTGATCTTTTATCAAAGAAAGTAAGAATTGAAATGAAACTGTCAACGTCTAGTTATTCCCTTGTTAATATAGTATTATATTGGAAATATGAACCACACCTTGCCTGAACTTGAACATTGCCTTCTCAAGCTGTTAACGCGTATTATAAAATATATCATTTAGTGATCTAAATATGGTAAATATGTATAAATATCACATTCCATTGTGGCGGAAATACGTTTTTGTAGAATTAGGGTTTTATATTTCAAATCGATGTTTATAAAATATTTTGGTATGAGGAGAGGTGTACATAATACTGTCCATTTTTAATAGCAGCAATTTTACATTTTTGAAATAAGTACCATTGGTCGTAGTCATTTCTTATTGTTTTCCTTTCGGATGGTAACGAAAAAGTGCAGTTTGGTGACGGTTTATATGCAGTGTCGTTTTTTTCTTTATAGCATCTTCGTCATTTTTTATTTCCAATATTAATCGTCGGCGGACTCACTTTGACATACTGATATAAAATTGTACACAAGTGTATGTTCGCAAACCACGATATACGGGGTGGTCCACACAACATCTGTACAGTTATAACTTGCGTTCGACGAAATAATATTATATACAACAGTTGCATGGTTTCAAAATATGCACTACATACAGCAATAATTTTGTTTATAGGTGAAGGCGTTTCGGAGATTTGCAGGTCAACTTTGTTTTTTTTTTTCAATAGAATACTATATTTTCAGTGGTAGGATCTTATAGGTTCGCGTGGTCCTGTATACCAGTGAACTCAAATAATATAAACAATCGGCAGTTGGCGATCCTCAATCGGCATCAAGTTCGAAGGATTCACGGCGAGGATAGGCGTACTTCTTATGTTTAATTTTAACCTTCTCACGCCCCAATTCCTGGATGACGCGCTGAACATGGCTCTGGCTCTTATAATCAAATATATTGTTATGACACTCATCAGAAACTAAAAGCATATCAACTCTTTAACTATTATAAAATTTCATTTTTACTCCTATCAGACTGGTAATTACACACAAACACCAAAGGTAACTTCGATACAGGATTATGAACACGTAGAAGATTGCAAGTCATGATAGATATTTTTGTATTGATAAACATTATCCCGTAAACATCGATATCCTGCGAAAATCTGTGATATAAGGTTGGATATCCAGCATGGTATTACGTGAAAAAAATTTTCAAGTAATAAAAGGAAATTACTCATTAGATGTTAGGCTTAGGAGTAATAATAACGGTCATTACTTTTTTACTTAGAATTCGATACTCTGCCATATTTTCGTATAAAAAAATGGCATTTTATTTAAAAAAGTAAAGTTGACTTTCAAATTTCCGAAACGCTACAGCGTATAAAAAAATGAATGTACTGTATCCTTTGATACCATGCGACTTTGTATATAACATTCTATCGTGTAACGCATATTTTGAAAGTTATATCTGTTCACACGTTGCATGGGCCACCTTGTATTTATACACAATATATCTGCAGGCTGTACATTAATAAGAACAGGAATACAAGAAAACTTTATTCGCACAGGAATCACATTTGTTTCCTTTGAATTTCGATAGAGGAATGTGTCTTTTGTTTATAGGATAGCATTGTGCCTGCTAAACTTTCTTTTATTATAATATGCAAACAAGAAACAAAAGTCGGTTGCGTTAGAATTTTATATCTTTGACAATGCGTTCGAACATGCTATTACGGATGCACTATTATCACAAATATTTTCACGTATATCTAGGAAGTATCTCACTTTCGCCATAAACGGATATACATAATATTCAAATCTAGCATGTTACAACTACAACAGTGGCACGTATCGTATGTTAAGCGCTTAGGGGAATACGGTAAAGTTCTACCCTAAGCTATACAGGGTAAGGCACTTAAAACCCGCCATCTGAATAACTGGGTTTCTATTAGTGAAAGGAGAAAATGCATCAGGCCAAAGTCATTTGGTATCGAGGGGCTGATCGTCCGATGTTAATAGTTTTTTGAGAGACAGTGATATCAAGGCAATACATCATTTCTACTTTTTTAAACGGAACTGTATATTTTTTACTTACACTCTGATAAAGTATTTGAAGACGAAACAATGACCTAATGGGAAGGTCATACATAGTCTGAGTTAAGCAAATTATGATGGAAAATAATTTACTTTGGGGAAATAGTCGAAAGTGCATTTGAAGTTTCCGAAATGCGTTACTTAATACCGGAGAAAGTAGATATGTTCATGGTGTGTGTCGTCAAATTATGCAAGTCGCAGTCTGTCTGTATGTTGAATACGGTTTTCCGTACTGGAAATGTAGATGACAAAAGTCGAAAAATATCCAAAACAGTAAATGATGATCGACATACAGTGAACATTTTAACAGGTGTAACACAAATTCTCATGCTGGTATTACAAGGCAACTAGGACGTGAAACTGACATCGGACAACGAGGTATTTTGCGAACACTACATTTAAATAAATTCCACGATTTTCATGTTTCACTTCACGAAGAATTACACGAATATGGTTATCAAAACCGTGTCAATTTTTGTGAATGAGGTCTACAGTATTACGGAATGATGAGTTGTTTTTAACTAGAGTTATGTTTACGGTAGAAGCCACTTTTACAAACTGTGGCGAACTCAATATTCATAATATGCATTATTGGTCAATAGAAAACCCAGGGTAGCAGCGATAAGTGGATATACAAAGACCTTGTTCTGTAAACATTTGTTTTGTAGACTTCTTAACAGTAAAATAATTGGTCCTTATTTCATCGATAACACATTAAACACCTCGTGATATAAGGACATTTTAACAGACATTTTGCCACATCTGCAGGAAGATATTCCGCTTCATACGCGACAAATTATGTAACTCCAACAAGATGGATACCTTGCTTATTCTACACGGACAATTACTCAATTTCTCAACGTGACATTAGGAAATCGTGGATTGGTTGTATCTAGGATGCAGGAAATCATAAATGGTCCGCACGTTCCCCACATTTAACACTCCTGGAATTCTATTTGTGGAGAAAATTGAAGCAGCAATTGTACAATGAAATACCAATAACCAAAGAAGATATGAGAATGTGAATTGTAAAACAGAGGTGACCTTCATATCTTTTTAACGCCTCCTCCTATTAAGAAACTAGTACCAGCGGATGATCAACCCCTCGATACGAAATAATTTTGGCTTGATGCATTTTTTCCTATCACCAATAGCAGCCAAGTTACTCAGATGGTTGGTTTAAAATGCTGCATTCTGTACAATTCAATTGTTAGTAGTTTTGAATGCAAGCGTTTAAATACTTTCGCGGACGATTGTATTTTCTCTAGGTCTGGTTCTAGACAATCACAATTGCGAGTGGTCAAAGACGTGATTAGCGTTGCATTCGTTGCGAAGTGAGGTTAGGTTTCTACGATAGGCAATTATCTCAACAAGCAAAACAACGCTCCAGTGTTGAGAGCAAACATCTGGAGCTAGCCAAGCTGCTCGAGTTTATTTGTCACTGGATAGTCATTAAGCGACCGCATGAGAAGTAAAGGCGGTAGGTAAGCAAGAGGAAACGATCTTCAGTCCGAGGACACCAGGATGAGGAACGCAGGAACAGGTCGTGAGCAAAAACGAAATGCTTTTCTCAGAAACCGCGTAAACACCTTCGTGGCGTAGATCTTAGGATGCCGGCGAACAATGTAGGTATCCAACTGTCTTAGGCTCTATTGCTTTCACGACTTCCTCTATCCTTCGTTCCCTACCACGAGTTAAACCACTCTCCAGATGCTTTCCAATGACGCGCGTCAATCACAATTATCCATGACATAGATCAGCCTGTTAATTGTTCCCTTCGTGCTTTGCATATTATTATGTGCCGTTGAATCTAAAGAACTTGCACCTATAACTTTCAACTTCCCGTTTTGGACTGGAGTAAATAGTGGTGCCTTTTACCGGCGAATATCCCGTGACAGTTGATTTTCCTGCGGTTATATTTGAACAATAATTTAATATGTATCAACACATTTTGCGATTTTTGTATTACACCGGTATCGCTTAAATGTCATCAT
This sequence comes from Coelioxys conoideus, assembly GCA_947623535.1. NCBI lineage: Eukaryota > Metazoa > Arthropoda > Insecta > Hymenoptera > Megachilidae > Coelioxys > Coelioxys conoideus. Next base: position 4,755,545 of record OX392457.1, on the reverse strand, counting down.
GTAACCGTAATGCACTATATATTTTTTCATCCTTTATCTTCATTTCGTCATATTTGAAGCTTCATTTTAAATTGTGCATGCCGTAATGTGTGAATCTAAAATTATTTTAAGCTCGTCATCGCAATTCTATGTATGTTAACACTTGTTTTTTTTATGTATGTTAACTAGTACGTTAAGACACAAGGTCATCTGAATACAAATAACAGAATAAATCTGGGTAACTTACATTACAAAAGATGTTTGACGCGATGACTGTTTTGTGAATTGCGCGGATTCGGACACCCAATGCTAGTTCAGACTCAGCCACAATTTAAGGAGCCTAAATCTGATTGAAATGATAGTTCGTGTTTTGTAGTGTTCGATCGCGATATTAGTACAAGTGTTTGTAATCGTTAATTATTAGTGTTGTAAGATGATTATCGATGCGTGTTTTGAATTTTCTATTCGTGATGTTAATTTCGTTCTAGGCTCGTGTTTTAAGTGATCTAGTTCGTGTTATAATTTTGTTCGTTCTATTCGTGTTGTTAAATTTATTCTGTCGTTTATCGCAAACATGACCATGGACGACACTTCTGATTTCACGGTTTCGAAGCGGGTGAAGGATACGATTGGCCACGACTTTTAGGAAGTTGCCGCCCTCATACAAGCGATAGTCACCCCTGGAAGTGACATCGACCAAGGGGGTGACGTGCGAAAGATGTCCGCGTGTTTTAGGAAAAAACTCGTAGCAGGTAATAAGCTGGAGAAACACTCTGACGCTGAGTACGATGGTGGAAACTAACGGAATCGTGGATTAACATTCCAAAGTAATAAACTTGGGGTTGTTGCAAAAGTATTTTTTCTAAAGAAAGATGATCAATGGTTTCATAAACTTATTGCTCTTATGGGTCGGTTCGGATTTCTCTGGCTAATGCCGTACAAAATTAGAAACTCCGAATCTGGATTTTTATGAGGGGACTTCTAGGTCTTGTGTAGATATTAAAATATGTGAATGATTAAAGTGATGGAACAATGACCATCCGCATAGATACAGCGTTGCAATCGTTCAATCGCTGACAATAATCTGTCCCTATTCCTAAAATCATTCTGTATACAAAATGTTTTCGATCTGATGGTATGACCAAAATAAGATGAATTTGCGTACAAAAGTCATCCAAAAATACCGAATAAAATTTATTCATATGCAACTTCATTTTAAAAAAAATCGAGTTAGAACAGTTTCAAAGTATGTATAAACTAATTTCTTTTCGGCAGAAAAAGTTACAGCTTTTATATTAATTCATGAATTAATGAAAAATTAACATGTCACTAAAGTCTGTTATCAGTCGTCCTTCACATTATTATTATTGATGTAAATACTAATTTATTATATAATGTGCCGAATTTAGTCGATGATAAAAACATACTTACAACTGGGTGGCTCGTAACTCGCGTAGGACCCGAAATGGAATTGCAGGGGATTTGATTCTAAGTAGCTTTTTCCTTTGCAAAAATGGGGTCTAGGCTCTCGTTTCCGAATTATTAAGGAAAAACACCGACCAATCAGAATGCGCGAATAGCTCACACTCAGACGCGAGAGCGAAGCTATACGGCCAACCACAGACGTGAACAAGCAAGTTAGTATCGTGCTATGTTACGTATAAGTTAAATCACATAACGAATAAACAAATTCGACCCAGTTGTACTTTAAATTTACAAAGAGAGTATAAAAATAGTAAAATAAAACTCATATATTTATTTGAAAATAATCCTGCTTCTGTGTGCTAAGGGTTCCTAGTTACTGGGACGTTTAACCGATCCTGATCTTTCATAAAAATAGTATGCACCCCGGACAGCTGATGTCACAGTCAGGTCAGTGAACTAACTTTACTTCAGTGTCACTTTTCATTATCACTTCACTGTAATTTTGTTGTCATTTTTCACTAACTTCTTAACGTAGTAACAACGGTTAACAAGCGAATACGCGCAAACGATTATTCAAAAATAATTTCAGTGTTTGCTTTTTTCTCTTTAACGTTGCTCTTTGGACGTTTTGTCCTAAACTGCCGATCATAACACCAAAAATTTCCCGCTAAGAGAAAGCAAGAGTTCTGAACATCGTCTTCCGTCCTCTTGACCGTCGGGTCAAAGGACCATAAAACGATTAAACAGTTTCGTACTGTTAGCACGACGGACGCTTCGTAGACGTTCGAGGAGTCGCTTTCCCTTTCTGAAGGCAATAACAGTTCTTTTCCTAGAGAAATGTATTTCCTCGCTCTCTTTCCAGTGTTAAACGTCCTTGTTGTAAGGGACTATGCCAGTGTCCACGTGTGCCTAAATTTTCCGTCCACAACGTTCATCGTTCTGCGAACGGCAGTTTAAGACACACCGTCCAGTGTTCGACATCACAGAGAAAATGAAAAATCGTGCAAAATAATTTATGAATAATCGTTCGCGTGTTTTATCCACGATTGCAATACATTAGGCAATTAGTGAAAAGTGACAACAAAATTACAGTGAAATATGGTGATGAAAAGTGACAGTGAAGGAGTGTTAGTTCACTGACCTGACTGTGACATCACCTGTTCGGGGTGCATACTATTTTCACGAAACATCAGGATCGGTTAAACCGCCCAGTAACGAGGAATCCGTTGCACAAAGCAGGATTATTTTCAAATAAATAGGTGAATTTTATTTTACTATTTCTATACCCTCTTCGTAAATTTAATTTGTTTTAGATCTTAATTTGTTTAGTCGTTATGTGATTTGACTTTGACGTAACACAGCACAATACTAACTTGCTCGTTCGCGTCTGCAGCCACCCGTATAGCTTCGCTCTAATTTTAATTCTAGTCTGTTAGAAAATCGTAACTTCTGATCAATATTATGAATTTAATGTGATAATGTAGTAGGACAGCAAGAATTATCAATGTAAATATTTTCTGTATTTATAATTCTTGTTCTCCTACTTATTTTGAAATATAGTCTCTGTTACGTCTTTGGTATGGTGAATACGGCGACACGATAAATTATCAATCATAGTCAAGTAGTCTAAAAAAGAAAAGTTAGACATGTTATCAATTTATTTTGAAGCTGGAAAAGGTGCTACACACGTAGAAAGATTATGCGCCAATAGATTTCCTTAGCGAAAATATCTATCACGTAGTACCTTTGATTACGTTCTTAAAAAATTTCACCAGACGAAGTCGTTTCGCCACAATGAACCTTTTCTGTAAATAGACATTGAAATAAAAATTTCTCCTAAACCAATGGTATTTTTTACACAAATAGAATAATACTTTTTTGTAAAGGATATGAAGGATCATCAGCTGATGCAATACAAAAAATATATAATTCCATTTAAAAAAACGTTAATGACATTCTTATGTCCTTTACACGTCTACGTACAAAAAAATATACCATCAGAATAAGTCCAATTCAAAAGCATTCAACTCCATCTGAAACATTGTTTGCTAGGATAATAATTATGACTAATAATTATGACGTAAAGTTAGATGGCAAAATGTGGCGACTCACTCTGCATCACCAACATACTTAATAAAGTAATATAAAGCAATAAACCTAGTTTGATAATGTTAATAATTACATTTACTGTTTTATGATATGCTGGATGCAGAATTAACAAAGTCCTTGTAAACTTTGTTAATTTCTGCATTGTGAAGAAAATTTGTTACAGATGTAGGATTTATAAAATATATATATACAGGGTGTCCCAAAAGTGTTGAAGGAGCCGGAAATGGGAGGTAGGTGGGGTCATTATGAACAACTTTTTCATTTGCAAAAATGTCGTATGGGGCTTCATTTTTAAATTATTCAGGAAAAACACCGACCAATCAGAACGCGAGAATCGCGCACCACGCGATTCAATCGCGACCACGGCCAATTATAACTCGGGCCTACACTTCTGCCTCCGAGCGCGCGGATATATATATATATATATCGGATATATATATATATATATATATAGCGGTTTCCAGAGCCTCGAGAAATACGTCACGGAATTTGGGTTTTTCTAAACCCAAAGTTTCGCGAGCAACCGCCGTCCTCCCTCATGCAGGAAACCCGTTCCCCTTCCAGAAAAGAACCACGCTAAGGGTGCAATGGAAGGGATAAACGGAATTTTTAAATATGGCACAAATAACTAGCATAGTGACTACAGAACTTCAGAGCTCGGCAGAATATATATATATATATATTTAAGATGTGTGGGAAAGATACAATTAATAACTCGTTCTCGATCTATGTATACTCTTCCAATACTCGTCTCCGACTGACCTCGCTCGCTGCATTCACGCATCTTATCTTAATTCTACAACATTCTTCACTCGTACCCCTAATGTCTCAAGTTCAGTAACACGGTTCCAAACACTCCTCTCAGTCAGTCGATCTCTATCGCTCAGCCATAAGCATTCTTCATTCACACTTCAATCTCTCGGAGATACTCAACTATATTTGATATTCTTAACCAAAAAAGGCATAAGAAACAATTTTATTTTACGTTTTTGACATATTTTATCATGCAGATTTGCTCTCTTTTCTGTTGCACCATTATTTCAGGAACATCCTGTATGGAGTCAAGCGTTGACTGTTGCATGCACGATCGCTGATTGACATTATCAAGTTAATTATAATCAAACTAAGAATAACAAAAATTCAAGGAAAACTTAAGCAGTGTCAATAATACCTGTATTACTTAAACACAGTAACACAGTAAAACCTTAAATTAAAAAAAAAAAAACAATCGTTCATTAAAATAAATGATAATTTTGTCCTTTAACTCTACTCTACGTGTGTGTACAAGAACTCAAAAGTCAGGTTTTAGAAAATATTACGTTCTTTAAGAATTTATGTTAATTTATTTATATTATGTCTGTAACATTATTGTGGTTGACGCATGTTAATCTGTACAGTTTGTCGCTAATTTAGAAATGATAACGTAAACTAATCTTTTACATTTATGATAAATATTTATAAACATGTAATTAGGTTTGAGTTACATTAAATATTTCACGTTATCGGTACAGGGGTTGAAATAGCGAAGAATTTTAAAAATGATTTGCCGGAGTCAGTGATATTTGTGGGAAAAAAGGAAAGAAGTACAATCTATATCTGTTGTAGTTTATCATTAAAATATGTAAAGCCGGATTCGCTTTGTTGAACGACATAAGGAAAGAGCGTAGGAGGGAAACAGGGCTCCGACAGTGGAATACGGTAAAACTCCAACATATCTGATCGTCACAAGGTTATTAACTTGTCATATAGTTTTTCACACGCTTTGAATCTAGAGTAGATATGATGATTCGTTATAAAATACGATATAGTTATCTGTGTTGTCAACCACGGCCGATCTCTCCATCCGATATAATAATCATAATTAAATGGAACAAGAAATTGTGGTAACTTGATATTTTGATTGATCGTAAAATGTAATATCGTAACTTATATTCTTGTTGTTAGTTTCAATAATCTAATGTATTGCTGTCAATTATATTCTAATTGATTTTGTCGGTTATTATGAAATCAGCTTAGTAAGGTGACAGTCATCAGGCATGCAAACTGTCCAAGTTATGTAATATTTTTTTGACGACAAAGTCAACATGTAGCGTTTACAAAGTGATTACAATAACAATTAAAATGCTAATCTATCTTGTTATCTTTCCGGTTCACCTTCTCAATGATTAGAAATAATGCATGTGCGAAATCTTGAATAAATATCAAGCAACAACAAAATATGTTAGAATTGATATTTTCCTTGGCGATATTAAAAAAGGAGATAAAGGAATTTAGTACTAATTAATTTGCGATTGACATGCAATAGTAAAAGAGCTACTTTACTGCTACTGAATTAATTAATTTTGTAACTACATTTTGATCTATACATATATTAAATATTTATTTCCAAAGTTTATATACAATATTTTATGCAATACTTTGGATACGTTATTGTAACTTGTGCGGTATTTTATAAAATGTTACGTCAGTTTAGGATGTGAAAGTTTTAATATTGTAATATAATTCTGATGTTCTTCAAGCATATTAGTGTCCTCTAAAATAATACATACTACAGAAATAAGAAAATCAGACATATAACATAATGTATAACAAATGCTTATACAGAAAATGGATTTTCTATATCGATAAAATTATACATTTAATTATAGTTGTACTTAAAGTAACCCGGAAATATTTCAATACTTTAACTAATGAGAAAACAAGATACAAGTTTAATAAATAATAAATTCTTACCGCGGTATTGATAATACGGTTGATCGAAGTCAAACATATAATTTAGTCCAAAAAATCAAATAGCAACTAAAAGAAGTTCGTATAACATAAGAATGTATAATCAATTAGTAAACAGCATACAGTATTGAGTATTGGAATTAAGCAGTATGAAGAGGAAGACTAATAAAGTTTAAACTTGTTGCACTTTCCTTTTTTGTTCTGTATTACTTTAGTGCTGTTTCGAGTATTTTATGGAGCACGGTATAATATAATTACTGGATTCACTTCGCATAGAATATAATAATTTATATACAAACTTGAATATAAGTTACAGAAGTTTCCAAAACCAAATATAATATCTGAAATAATGTTTCAAAATATAGTACGTATAAAACCTTAAATATAATCAGTGATATTATTAATTAAATTTTTTCAATTTAAATCTTTCAATCGGTATTTGATATTTGATTTATTTAACTGATAAAGAAGTCATCATACGATATAAAGAACCTATAGTTACAATTATTTAATCAGTTCTGCAATATAGAGTGCCCATTAACTGGTGGTACAGACGGGAAGGGGCTGACTACGTGAAAAATAAAATAAATATGAAATAAAATTTCTTTATATCTGTCTTAATTTTGGAGGAAATTACATGTAAATATTTTTAAAAATATTTCGAGAAAAAAAATATAGTTTACATTTCCATCTTATTATTGCAGATAAAAACATCCTTCTTTGTTTTGTACCAGCTTGGAAGAAATAAAAACTCTGAAATCTATTACTTTTTTAAGTTTGGCTGTTCCAATATTAAAATTCCCACGCACGTTACGTTCAAACTGACGAAAGCATCCAGCTTTATGTAATGAACTACCCGAAAATATCATCAAACGGTTTGGTTGTCGCTTCAAAATGGATCGTACGAATGAACAAAAAGGGTCATAGGTTGCTGAATGGGTAGCACTTTCTCAAGGAAGATCGTTGGACGGTTCCACTGATCGACCGATATTCAAATTCGCGTATCCCTCTGGTGGAATGCAGACCACATTACCATGTCGAGGATGCAGTCTGTACAACACGATGGAGTTATTAATCTCATTCCAAATATACTATATATGGACAAAGTTTCGAATATGATTTGAACTTACAACTTTTTAGAACATTTTTAAATGTATCTTCGATCTTATAAATAGAACTCTTACAATATCACGAATTTTTAGAAACCACATATATGGAAAAGTATAGTCACATTAACATTAAATCTGCTGGTGTATAATTCACGCTTACTTGGGAATTACAAGCGAAGTTGAAAAATCAATGAACAAAATATCAAACAAAATTTAATATAAATATTAATTCCTTAACAAAATAAAAATCAACGCAAACTTCAAGTAAAACATTTTAACAAACTTGTAGCTTAAATTAAGAAATGTGTTAAATGGTCATCATGGTTGTGTTGGTAAGTTTCCTTTTAAATTCGGATTATATTTGCTTTGAAAACAAGATAAGCCATTGTAAAATTCGAAAGTTAGAGCATTGGTAAATTTTACTAGTGCGGTAATTACGATGGGCAATTCTGAAAATAAAACACATAAATTGTAATATAATACTGATGTAAAGGAAGCAAAATAAACCAATGCTATAAAATTAGGAATAGAATAAATATTTTCTTCAGCACTTATTGAATATAAGCTACTGCAAGAAAGAGCACGTGTCTGCTTCACAATGCTTTATTTCTAAAAGCGTAACTCATTTTTATATTATTCATAAATAACTCACCTTACATTCGTTTGTTGTTTTGTAAGGAAATTCAAAATTGTCTTCTTGTGTTATAACTAAAAATGTACTGTGCATGTCTGCTAAGTTATACAAATCAGTAGGATCCACATTGTTAGAGTTTGATACAGACGAGGTTTACGACATGTCGAAAGAAATTGCCTACTTTTGAATTGCATAGTTTATTATCCGTACCATATTGTATGTGCCAACACTACGATGGTACATGACATTTTAGTTTTAGCAAAGGCATTTATGGTCATGCACTCATTTATAGATTTTTTCGGTTTCAGCGGCACAGGCCATGCCATAAACCTCGAAGACCCAAACATCGAAGAGTAACTTGGCCCTGGAAATTAACGGTTTCCAGAGCCACGAGAAATACATCACGAAATTTGGGTTTTGGAAAATTTAAAATTAAAATATATACAAATTTTAAACGAAGCTGAAACTTCTATTATGGTTTGGTATTTCTATAAACGCTAAACCTACAATTTTTTTCATTGTCAAACATTTTTATCATTTTTAGTTACGTATATTTATTAATTTATACATCTGTCGAACCATTTTTTGACTTTGCATACAAATTAATTTTAATGCACATATACTTGTCGTGTGATATAGAAATCCATTACATCGTATTGATAAACGTATTACTAATACGTCATAGCGGGAACAACTACATTACAAATTAGAATCACCAACAATTCCAACGAAGATATTTAAATTATTAATAATATACGTAGTAAATATGAATTTGATTATTATAGGAAATACTAATTGATAAAACACTATCAATCAATTACAGATCTTAACAGTCACAGAAATATAGCAACCGCATAAAGTAGCAAGTAATGTCACTACCCACGATTTCTTGCAGAGTGACCGCATCGTTCTCTGTGTGACATTATTCTGGCTAAACTTTAATTTAAGATCTTGTTATATCGTTTCCTTTGACGAAAGGACGCCATTTAGATACAGCGCATTGAGAGGATCAACCTGATCAAGTTAACAATTTATCGGACCGCGATTGTCGACCGTGAACCTCGTTGTGACTGGTCGCGATCAAGTGATGATCGACGCTCCTGTCGAGACGTTACTTTGTATTGCCTGTCATTAAAATTCCTTCAGCATAAACGACTTGAGGGGAACAGAGAACAAGGCTCACAATCACCTTCGACCTGATGTTAGTTTAGTACGTGTACGACAAACCGGACATGCTGTGATGGTGAGTTAAGCGGCATTTTCGATGGCGAACTGTTACTTTTAACTACCGCACATAGAGCAATGAAGGTGGATTAGCATTACGCGCATATTGTCGACCACGACAAACGTGTGACCGTACGTTGGCATTTTCGACGGCTTGAGATCTTGGCCGGCTCAATGAGTTGCTGATTCTGCCCTGATCTCTGTTTACGAAGCACTATCTTTCTCGCTTCTTTTGGAATTTAGAGTGCTACGCGGATCTACCACGTCGTCTTGCTGTACACAGGATCTCTCGGTTTTGCAATCGCAAGCTCGTTTTATTGCCATCGAGATATCGTAGCCGGCGCTACTGCTAGTATTATGTTTACGATTTGGCTCTATGATGATGCTCATTGTGTACGAAATTTTTAATGAGAAATGCTATCTTTCCTTCTACATATACACATATTATTGACAAAGAATCTCTGTATAAAGGAAATAACACTTGGGAAATATAATTAAAAAACTTCACAACATTCGAAAATTTTACATTTAACTATAATTTTTGTGATGGCTAGTATTCCACAATACTTTATACGTATTAATTGACCTATGTTTACGTATCGACTTTGGAATTATGATCATTCCGTAATTCGTGATGGGAGATCAGATACCTACCTAAATATCTTTGTAAATCAATCTCTTTTTCACAAACTTTGTTGTATGAATTCTTGTACATAAATCTAATTATTGTTAGTTATTATCATTGCTCTTCAACATGATTATAAACATCATAATTTAATTGTTAATTGAACATTTTGGTCCTACAATGATGAGATTCCAATCGTTTTCAGTGACATTGACTAATAAATTCTTGTTAAATTCTACTGTTCATCAAACCGGTAATAATTGTAATACCACTGTAGAATCAGTTAAATATACCAGCATATTTGAAACTTAACTGGATGCAGTGTTTCTATAAGTGTGTTTTGTAGAAATTTGTTGCTAAAAAATAGAAAATCTGGTTTATATAATTTCATAATTGTATATCACTAAAGTAATGCATTGATAATATAATAACTCCACTAATTTATGCAGCCTCGGACCCTAATTTTAATACTCAACCTCTTATTACTACTTACAAATATTTGCTATATGTATAGAGAAAACCAATATAATTTTTTCTCTTGTAAGAGAAAATCATTCATTTTTCAGATTTCATGAATTTTTGGCTTACTGTGAAAACTTTAAGACGGTGAATACAGCGATCAGTAGAGACGAAATGACAAATGAAAAATAAAACTTAGTGCTGCAATCTAGGAAAAAATACCAATTACATTCGGAACTTTTTATTTATCATTATTTCTTTGCAAAATACTCCCATAAGAAATGATACATTCAGTAATGGAGTTGAGGCTATACGGCGTGGCACTACGTATTTCACTGAATCATTAGAGACATTACAACTATCGCTTGTTCAATAAGGGAGTTACTTATGTTGCAATCAAAGCCATTAACGATTACAATTAGTGAAATTTTGAATGATCAAATTTATCAAGCGAGACTGTCAAATCGAATCTTTAATTATTAGGTCTACCGCATAGTTCTGTCTGTTTATGAAGAGAAAGAAAATGATGCAGTTTTTAATAACTGAAGAATCTATCAACCCTACCTTCCTTATATGGTCCAAAATGATTCATGGAGCCGAGTTATTTAATATTTATCAAAAAAGGAGCCAATGTTATGCAAAAAGGATCAACTAAAATTGACGACCTAGAGCGGGTCTTATCACAAAGGTCCAAATCACTTACTTCAAATTTTCCCAGCCATCCGACACACGTTCTGCCCGGAGCACTATTCCCAACCATAACTTTTATCAAACTTCCATACTTTTCGTTAGCATTTCTATCCTGTCAGAATTCATACAATATGTAGCGCCGAAAATGAACTTTGTCAGAACCCATATTTTCATGATTGGGCCTAGCTTAATAATGAGACAACATATTTTTGCCATAGTTACTTTCTAAGGGCTCATGTTTCTAAACGCAATTATAAAGAAATTAGCCCTATGTGAAATTATTGGACAGAACTTTCTTGTAAACCTCGTATATCCGAAATTTTTATATGCATAAAAAATGTCGAGAAAATAGTAATGTAGGCCTATTATTAAAGCTGCTTAACTTTAAAGTACTGGAAAATATTGAAGCATTAAAAGAAGAAGGCTATTTAAATAGGGATGGAACGAGGAGAACAGATAGAAGTGAGTTTGTTATTCATTCACCTCTAAAATACCAAGAAAGTTACGCGCAAAGTGTAATGAGGCTTCACATATTAAAGAATATAATATAATAAATAATAATAGAATATATATAATAAAAGATTTTGCCGCATACACTATATGAAAGATGTTTAATAATGATTTGGCAAGTCGTAATGTTCAAATGCGTTGATTTAAAAATGATGAGCGGACGATACCGTTGGCAAAATGTCCTGAGATATAGAATAAGAACTAAGATTTGAAGCGTAATGAAACGTTATCAGTAAATCTTTCAAAATCATAATACAATCATACGAGGATTCGAGTTAATGCAGGCCAAGCAGGAGGAGCAGGCGGAGAGTTGTTTAAATAGGTTGACACTGTTACCGGATTCAGAGACGGCTGTAAATGTTTGAGGATCCCTATTCAAGTATATTTACGTGAATAATCATCAGTATGCTCAGCAGGAACATCTTTCAAATGTTATTCAGACCAAGTGGGAAAGAAAAACTCATTCTTATATAAACACCGCATGCAAATGATTACGACACTGAATTTTTTAGGTTATGAGTAAAGATGCTGGACATAACAGGGTAATATACATAATCAGAAATCATAAACAGTGTTTGAGGTAATATATATCAGTGTCTCTTTAGTATACAGTAAGTATTTTTTAAAAATGGAAGAGAAAAGAGTTGCCTTATACCGTACTAACAACATGAAGTATACACCGATACTTATGTATTTATAATACTACTGGGTCATTCCACGCCGAATCGATAACTTTTTGACCTCACCATCAGCGATTTTGTTTTAATCAAAATGTGTTATAGTCTATGCGAAATTAGGTGGGGGGGGGGGGGGATTTCTGTCACCATTTTGCCGATTTCGAATATGTTTAAAAATTACAAGCCTTCAAAATTTGCAGTTTTTGCCTATTTTTGCGAAAATAGACATCACTTACGAATTTTTTTATCAAAAACTACTCGTTCGGTTGAGCTAAATTTTTTTTTATTTTATTCATAAAGGATTGGGCTACTATAAAATATTTTTTCTGACTTTGTTAATTTGTTATATAATATGAAAAAATTCAAACAAATTTTTTTTTTACGTTTTTCAATAAAAATTATACCTGATTAAAATTTGAAAAAAAATATGTTATATTCCATGAAGTTTCCCCTTTAAAACGAACCCTTTATAGTAATGGATAATCGAAAATTAATGTCACAATAAGCTGAAAAACGACGCGGTGTACCTCCGTTTCAGATAAGCGAGTCGTGCAATCCGCGTTCAGTGGTCCTGATCAAGCCTGATACACGACTAAATGACCCTGATTTTACTTGGAAAAGTATATTAGTAACCATTCTTTCCCAATGACGCATTTTTTTTTATTCATCATCATCATTTTGAAATATAGCATTTAGTTATGTAACACAAAGTGACATAAAAAAACTGGCGATCTAGGAGACGAGTTATATTTAATTTGTTTTTTCATATTTTTTCATACAAAAATTTATATATACACCTTAAAATACGAACTTTTTGGTAGTGTTTTGTAACTTATTAAAAATATTTATTAAAATGGCAAAAAAAATTCTTGAAAATCACGTAATTTTTCCCGATCCCAAGTAGGTATAACCTCTTAAGTACTCAAAGTATATTATTTTAAAAACATGTTACTGCTCTTCACTTGGTAATATATAACTTATATGAAAAACAGTGATAGTACTTCCAAATAATTTTGGACTTTGTTATTTAAAAGTTGTAAGTATTTGTTACCATTTATAATTCGGGCGTGCAAGTGCAAATCAAATACGTACGTTATAAGTAATTCGACACCGAGCATTTGATCTTAAATGTCTTCTTTATAAGTTCTGAATTATCTCATTTGTAGTCCTATTAATTTGCAGTAGCAATGTACCCACAAATACAATAGTACGGGATATTCAATCTATTTATTTGATTTGTTCCTGTTTAATCTGGGAGGTTATAATTATACATATACAGTGTGTCTTATTGTAATCTTTCCAGGCTATTATGTCGCAAAATATTCATTATTTGGAAAAAATGTTTAAATGGAACATGCTCTATCTAAAGGGGGACATTTAACGGTGTACACTGTCTTTTTCTGGACAGAGTCGCCTCCGAGAATAGAAGGCAACCGTTGTTTTTTTTTTTTTTTTTTTTTTAATGAAAACGTAATATTTTATCACGCTAGACTCATAGCTTACCTCAAGACGAATCCACTGATATGCATTATGTTGACCTTGAAAGATTACAATGAAACACCCTGTATATGAATTCATCTCGACACACACTTTGACATAATGTTAAAAAATGTATTTAAAATTTGTAATAAATCAAAAAAATTAAGATCTTCTTCATTTCTGGAAAAATAATATAAATATAAAATATTCATGCTCGTCTATTTACTACATGCTACTAGTAAAATAAGGTACAATTTCTACCTCTTCTATTTTTTTAAATTTTTGCTTGTACGTGAGAAAAATATTAATTCATATTACCGTGCACCTCTATACGAAGTCTAATAAAGTATCGTCAGAAAATTGTATATTTTTACTTTTTGTTTACGACATTTATTGTTTTAATACAAATATTTTCGCATCCTTTTCCATACAACATGAATGTTTAAACATTAAATAAATGAGTGTCCAAATCAATGCATATACCTTTATTAAATTGTATACACTATCTCTGGAAATTTGAATTTATTGACTCAAGATTAAACCCGGAATAGTACAATTAATCGGGTTTCCTTGATTACATAACACCCTTTATATATGTATAAAAAATATGTACAAACTGGAAATGATACCAATAGTTCACATTAATCCCGACTTGTCTAATCAAAACACTTGGTTTGGCTAGTCTTGGCGACAAGTCAGAGTAATCGATCTGATTCGATGCAAAGGTAAAATTCCCAAACCAGTAAAAACAGGCTGATTCGAAAGCGGCAAGTTAAAAGCAATTCCGGCGCATCGTGGTCAAGTTAACCGAGCTCTCGTTTCTACACGGAGGTGAGCCTCATCTTGCCTTGCTTCGGTTCCGCGAGAGAGCAACCGCAAAAGAAGACAAAACCGGACGACTATCTTGGGCTTAAAGGACCAAGGACACAGAGAAACGTGGCGTGGACGGCCACCCATACTGATCCGTCCGTGGACTCAGGTTATATTCCCACGTATGGCGCCCCGGGCAGGGGGCTCTAGCGAAACTCCTCAGACCCAAATTAAAGCCGTTGGTTACCTCCTACGAACTGTCCGTGGCCGGTCCACCGGTGCTGCATAATTAAAGGAACGTCATGTAATTGGACAGGAGCAATCCCTTTGTTCATTTTTTTTTATCGAGGACTTGCGTTAAAGACTCTACAAATTTCACGTAATGTCGCGTATGTACGTTGCAATAATCTTATAATGCGAAACAAATCCTAATCTTACAACGAAGCTAAGTTTTCCGTGTTCTGCAATGTAGTAACTGTAGCAGATTTTTATGTATCGACGCTGTATCTGAAAGAATTTATTTCAGGCTATATGAAATATTAAAAGTTTTAAGGTGATATGTGACTACATGAGGTCAGAAAGTAAATCTTCTTCTTACCAAAAATTATTTCTGAATTTAACGTGGACCACAGTCTTGAAGTTCAAAAGTGCTACATTTCTAAAATCCAAAAATCTGAATCTTCTAAGGTGCAAAAATTCTAAAATTCCAAGCTCTCGTGTTGAAAAATAACATTTTATTTCACAGCTTACGTCTCGAATTAAGTACATATGAGAAAATTTATAGGCTCATTTTCTGCAGAAAACGTATTTATTTCTTTTACAGTTAACGAACAACGAATGTTGAAACTTAGAAATTTATATGTAGCAGCGTTGATACAGAGGGGCTGTACACCGAATCGGCACGAAATAAAGGCGTATTAACAAATACTCAAAGAATAGTAGTCGAATCGACTTTCCAAAAAAATATAACATACAAATAATGTAGTGAAATGGTCATCAGAATGTAGACACGGCTGTACGTAATAACTGATTAAGCGAATAAAGTTAGGAAGCCGGACGGGGATACGTTGAAATTATCTTGTTCCTGTGCCGCGCGACGAAAATTCTTGTGTGACATAGAACGTATATTAGATTGTTTTACAAAAGGTTTAAAATAGTTTAATAACAAAAATACCACAATACAACACCGATGATATTTGAAAGCTTAAAATTTGATATTCTTAATCTTCGACGCAATACACAATATAATATTGTTCATTAATAATTGCCCGGTTTTCATTGTGTTTATACTATATTGAATAGATTCTCCAATCAGGACCAAAATGATGAGTTAGATATATTTTTCGTGTAATGAATCCTACCGTTTGTTTTTATGTTTGTATAATAACATAACTATAGCTGCAAACAAATGAATCGTTGTTTACAAGATTAAGTTCGATGATTAGAAATACTATCGGATTCTATTTCGTTTGAAAGCTTGAACCGACACCTATTTAAAAGCAATTTTTACGACCAGTAAAACACTAGCAGGTAATCCTATTTCACTCACGACAGGCATCGTCGCTTCTATTCTTTTCCCTCCTTCCACGCCAAACCCTTTGCAAGGAGTAGAAATTTCTCCTTCGCCCATTTTGGTATCCAACTAAATGAATTCTCGACACACTGGTCTTTTGGCGATATATTTCATATTTTATGATTTGTAGAATGCTTTTACCACCTGTGGTAGTCTTAGATCAACCAGTGACCGCAATCTTGCACTATCTTGGATAAGGTCTAAAAGCAATAAATACTGTCAAAAGATATTTAACCTGAATTTGTCTTCTTTAATCGATTTCTTTCAAATGACGTATATTAGAATACCATCAAGGAACTAGTTTCTGTTCAAATAAGAATGAATTATTGCGGCATTTATAAGCCGTGAATGGAATAATAACCACATCCGACAAATATTTTAGCCTACAGAGTAAATCTATATTTAGTAGAAGTTGGGCCGAGAGGACTGACTTCAGCAAAAAGACATCATTATCGTTTATTGTTTGTTCAGCGGTAATTAATAACTATATATTAATATTACTACAGGACAGTTTATTGTACTATATTCTAGTATTGTGTATTCAGAAAGATTCAGCTGTTGTTAATTGCTTGTTTAAAAGTCGTACAAGATGAAAAATATGATTCTAAAAATGTTGTAGTAGAATGCGTCAGAATACTGTTCAAAAGGAAATTCTATCTTCCAATATTTTATGAACATATGTAATTGAAACATAACCCGAACTCCATAAGTACATAATAATATGAAAGGCATGACAGTCAAAGCGTCCGTTAAATCTTGCTTTTAACTAATATTTAATTCGTAATTTAATGTTTAAGAAAGTACAATAATAACAATAAATACAATTTATTTGCAAAGTAAAAAAAGGCAAAATTAGTAAGTGCTGATCACCAAAAGAAACAAATTATTCTGAAAATATATTATGATCAGAACAATTTGTAATTTCTGATGAAATAAATCGTAATGTATAAAATATGGAAAAGATCATTAAAACAGCATAATTATCTGCCATCTTCACAGTAATTTATTGTTTAAATACTGATCTAAATATCTTAACATTTTTTTTCCATTTTCTGTATATAACCTTCACAAAAAATTATTCAATTTAAAATAACATAATTTACTATTCTGAAAATAAAGGAGAAGTCAACAATAATTGTTAACTATAAGTCAATATTTCGTTATTTGTTATAAATTTTTTGCTGCAATAACTTGTTTGCTGATCAAACAATTAAAAATTACAAAACATAACAATTATACTTACTAATAATAATAGTAATATGAAACATTCACAATGCTGTTTAAGAAATTTTAAATATATTATAATCCAGTCATAGTTCAAATCGTTTTAATTTCGTATATTTTTTTATCGAAACTAGCTGACCATGAGGGATCAAATTTTACACATAGAATTTTGCAATAAATTTATGACGTCACAAATTTAATACGTCAAATTATGTACTGAGGTGATCGGAGATTGGGCGTTCTGTTCAGGAACTGTCCTTGACAATAATATTTTCGATTCCATAAAACACAGTAGCTCGTGTGCTACTTTGCAATAGTAATACATACTTACTAACAAGTACACTAGTAATTTGGTCGGAACAAATTAAGAAAAATTAATGTATGGTTTAGATCTGGATTAAGTTAGAATTGTTAGCACAATTCAAATTAAATTAGATGCTATACAAAAGAGTAAACGAAAACAATGCTTTTCATCATACGAATATTACAGTATGAAGATTGCATTCATGTTTATCAGTCACCAATAGTATGTGTGCAATGTATTCTTCACATCGAATAATGCTTTATCATGTATTTATTTATGATTCATCTGCAATGTACTTATCTTTTGTTGTTTTTAATATTCTTTGAAAAACCTAGTCTTTAAACATCACCATATAAGTTGGCCGAAGTAAAAAATTATGTTCCTAAGCGATAAAAAAAACAAAAGGAACGTAATAATACAAGATATATCATTTTTATTTTTATCCCGTCTGTAATGTGTTCATCTTGGCCATTTCTGATAGATATTAATACCTTGTTCATCTGTTCCCCGTACAAAAATTTTCAAACGATTTGTAACTTCTTGCAATTTTTCTTTTTTAAATGGACAAGCTTTCATCAACTTCCTCGTTACTGAAAATATAACGTAACATAATATTTCATAAATTCATAGTAGAAATGCCATTCATCCGTTTATTCTCCTGTCAGTGTCTACACACTTACAACTACTCACTACAAATTGTGGAACCATATAAAGCTTTTAATCAAGGGAAACTGATGGTCGATAACCATAATAGTTACGATTGACTATCGATTGATGTCACTAGTTATACGATCGCCGTGTGACGCCGTGGCGATCCGCGTAGAAATAAGTAAGTCGCAATTGTACTTCCATGACGATGTTCTGAGTTATTTTTACAACAGAAACTCGTCAATGATACTTTTTGCCATTTAGTCATTTAATATCGTGAAGCTCCGTATTAACATAATTTGTTCACAGTATCACATAATTCCTAAAGAAAAGAAATAGAAGCAACCGTTGACACATTATTACCTAATTTTTTCATGTTTTGTAATATCTTAAAATTGAAATATTTTAAGACGGTATGACAGAAGAAAGAAAAAAAAGAAGCCCTAAAGAAAAAGCCCTAAATCTGCAATTCATTTTTTTTGTCGAAATACAAAGGTTCACGTGTTGTTTTTTGTAGCATATTTTCAACACAATGCAACGAATGGTTAACATAAGTGGAACATAAGACACTGTTAACCTTCCGGTAACGTTAAAAAGCCCCAAGTGGGACGAATGACTGCAATAAATAAGTACATTCTAGAAAATAATTCCTAACTGTACAGAAGAAAACGAATTGATTGTACGAGAGGGCAATTATTATTTAAGTAGTTGTTTCAATTATACAATTTGTTATCATAAACTATGTGATTGTAATGTGACATTTAAATGTCTGTAATGTTTTGCATGAAGCAGAACTATTATCTAGATGTCTAATTCTGTACGTAGAAATAATTCGGAAACTAGAAATTAGATTTCTGTGAATTCGACTTCGTTTCGGAGAAAATGGAGTTCTGAAAATCCATCAAAATATTATTAAGAACTATCAAATTTTCTTATAAATATGTTTGTCAATTATATCGATAAATGAAACCAGTTATAAAACAGTTATATTACGTGTTTCTGACTTATTTTTACACTCTAAAATATTACATTCTTTACGACGCCCTATAAATTTATGTTTTAGGTATAGCAACATGCGTTGAATATATGCATGCTACGTTAAAAGAAGTTAAAAATAAAGAAGCAATGAAAGAGATAATCACCCTGCTGCAATATGCCAGAACTTTTTTGATCGACTGCGATTTTATATCTTTCAAAACATTTACTGTTACTAAAAAGATATAGAATATTTATTAATCGTTTCCCTTTCTTTGGTTTTACATTAAAATTTACATATTTACAAACGTTTCTTTTCTCATAAAAAATAGTATAGTTGCTGTTGGAGACATACAGGAGAGTTTTGCCAAAAAGCGACCGTTTATCGAGTGGCTTTAACAGTGTTGTGCTTGCCACACGACTTAATCGTTCACTTGCTATTTCTGACCGCATATAGGATGACCTCCTTATACCTACTTCTTGATTACATTAATCATCTACATTCTTTTCAGAGATAAGGAAAAAGTTTATTCACAAAAGCTATATGATGTAATGAGGGCACTGCAAAGTAGTATTTCCCTTTGATGATGAACTATGTCTTTGTTTTCGGGTATGGGTGTAATTTGATGGTCGGCGATGTTACGAAAGTCCAACGCGCAATTACACAGTCATTATGGTCAAAATAATTGACATACAAGAAAAACCAGAAGATTCTTGAAACAATCGACAAGACAATGCAACTCTTCTATTTGTATTGTTAATGCCGTACTTGTAATATGCGTGTGAAGTTAAGGTAAGTTTTAATACTTTTTGCACATCCGCATTTTCTTTCGTTCGCTAAAAACATTGTTTTGAAGTTAATAAAGTGCTTTAACTATTTATAGAAAAAATATTTCAAATAAAAGAACATGAATATAGAAAAGCAGGTCTCGGATGTATTCCAAAAATTCTTCAACGTATCAGGTACTAATTAGCTGTAGTGACTATTGAAGCAATAAACTAAAAAAATATACCAACATAATAAGCAACCGCTTTGTAGCGTTTAGTATATTATTTCACATTTTTATCTTTCACATAATAATTTATTAAATAGCACTTTACTCGCTTTATCGTAATGTAGTGTTATTTCAGTACTAGTGCTATTTATGTGCAGAAATTACTAATCCTATTAATTAATTTACTCAGTTTGAAATAAACGCCATTTATATAAACCTTTTGCGTTAAATATGAATTATTATTACAGTATTTACTATAATATTATTACTCTTAGAAATCTTTATTGAAATTACTAAAACTCATTCACATTATAATGATATGACGGCTATTCTCTTCAATGACCTAATAAATACATATCTTAAACATAGAACACTTGAAATTCTAATTTAATTGAAAACTGAAATTGTTTGCATAATTAAAAACATGCAAATTATAGTATATGCATTAACAAGCGTGTTAATTAGGGAAATTACTGTTATTTTGTCGAACAGTTACTACGTATAGGATGAACATTAAATAAATCGAGGTTACATTTGAATATAATACTAGTTGTTATCAGAAATAAAAAGTGCTAGTTAGTATGTGTTCAGAATTAAATATTAATATTATTGAAAATCTGAAGTGTTTATGCTTCCAAATTTCCGAATTCACAAATTCGCAAATTTATAAATTCCATAACTTTGTATTTTGAAATTCCTAAATTTGCAATCTCGTAAATTTTCAAATTCTCAGATTTCCCGGTTTAAAGCGTTCCCAGTTTCCAGATCTTAATCAAATTAGCACTTTTATTTCCGAATTTCTAAATTTACAAATTGAAACTTTTAAATAGTTGGAATGGGGAAACGTAATCCTAACATTCTATCATACTTCATCCTTCGGTACAAATTTCCATAAAATTACATACATGTTAAGGCATTATCGATTTTGCCCTTATTGCTGCGTAACAGTTATCTATTTATTGTATTAATTCGTTGAACAAAGTAACTGATTCACTGTATACCACAATTTTTATATGTCACTCAAATTAATATCAAGTGGATTTACTAGTTAACCGGAGCAGCTATGCTGCGAAAGCCCGCAGTTTGCGATCTATTTTTCATGTAATGTATCGTTTAATATGTTCATCAAATGTGCTATTTGTTTTAACTGGAATTTGTCCATCGAACTCAACCCCACCTCTGTATATTTCTATACAATCATCTCAAATGTCAAAATTTTTTATATCAAAATCAAAAATCTAAAATTCATTATTGTTATGGGTATTCCTAAATTAAATTCAAATAAAGTATTATGTATATTATTTTCATAGTTTTCGGAAACTCAAGTATCCTCTTCTTACAAATATATTATATTGTAGAAAAGTTCCAAGTAATTTATTCTTAAGAAGTATATAGAAAAATACTAAAGATGAAAATATAGTATTTAAATACGTTAAGCATTACAAAAAACTGTTTTAAAATGTAATAGATACCTTTTGAACACAATTTTTATTACGGATTATATATGACAAAAATAATTTTATGCACATTATTTCTGGATGAAAACAGATTTTGAATTACTGAATTTCCGTGTTTGAATATTAATACGGTCGCTATATTTAGGTAGTTGCGGACTTTTCCCACGATTTATTAAGCCGTTTGCAGTATCATGCTGAACACGAATGTACTAAGCCTATACAATATACATAGGTACATACATTGTATACATGGAATACATGTACAAGGACCGGTTAACAGCACCACGACTGTCTCTTTTACGAATTTTTAAATCACTTGATTCGGGAATCTCGGCGCTGTTTATTATCCCATTATTCACCGAACGAGAACAGCCCATCGCGAAATACCGTTCTGCCAACTAGCGGTCAGACATTCACATATGATCGGTAGAATTTATTATGTTATCGCTACATCTAATTTATATATCCCTCAGCTTGACTCGATGAATCATGTTGTTTGGTATTTCCGTTCGTATTAGGTTGTATTAAATAAAGTTGCCACATAACATCGAGAATTTCTTCGTCGCAAGTAAGATTATACGTAGATTTTCGCATGAAATTCTGAAAAAATGTATTAACACATTCATGCACGCGACACTGATTCGAGTTACATAAATGTTATTGTACTAATAACGCTGATATTAATTAGTAGTATTTATTACATTATTATTTGAAAAACATTAACAGTCTTCAGTAACGAACATATCATTACGTGTTGCCCAGTTAAATAAAATTTGATTTCAAAAGTATATTTTGATCACAGAACTTAATAAGAATAAAATTTCTTCTAGAGCAAAAGAATAGTTCTGCTGAATTTAATAATACAAATTCGATTTACGTTTGCATAGTATAAAATGATAATTTTTTTGAAAAATTGTTTCTTTTCCACTGAAAAGAAAACGCGGTGTTGTTACACCGAGGATGTTAACGTAGAGACCTTCGATACCGATCAAGTGTCGAAATAGTTTCGCCAATCGACACGGTGGAGACTCTTTCTTGAAGTTTCCAAGTTGAAACAAACTTTAAAAAAAAAAGCAAATGATATATAAGACCAATCAAGACATCAAAATCTTGAGGTAAAATTAATAATTCATTCATCAAACAATAAATTGAACCTAAACTTAATTATCAATATCTTATAACAAGCAATATAAGAAGTTACTATTAATTCAGTGTACCATATTTATACTTGAAATTAACGTGTATAAAATTGCTTAACTTTATCAAATACATAGTGAACAATACTATCGACGTTCTTCAGTTTCGAATTGTAAAACCCTTCGAAGTGCAACCGTTTCTGCAAGGATGTTGGAGGGAAAGGATGTCATAGCGGCTATAACTGTATATTATATGAAAAATGCTAAGTTTCTTAACTGTAATATGAATATCGTAAACTAAAAATCAAACACTGAATTATGTTTTCAGATACTAGGTTTCACGATTGAAGTATTCTGATAAAAATTCATTTTCTTCTCAAGAGTATTTTCTAGAGATTTTAATGCCAACGATTCACATTAAATTCTAACACAGAATATTGTTTTATTCGTTTGAACAAAACCGAATAAAAATTTATTAAATAGTGCAGATAAAACATTCATAGAATATGTGTCGTAGTTAAAATTTATCTATCATAATTAGTGTAAGTAATAATTTCTTATAACAGCAAACTTATCACTCCACTTGACATTTATAAAATATCAATGCAATTCAATTTATAATTTGAAACACGTAATATAAATTAACCCATACACATTCATGATGAATATGTATTCGAAATAACAGTACAATGACAACCAAATTCATCCTTACCATAGCGACGAGTTATACAATTATTTCAATACTATTCGTTCCATCAACTTTAAGTTTAATAATTTTCATAATATTAATAATTTTAATTTTCATAATTTTCTTAGGATGTGTCATGTACATATGTACCTCCCTTATATACTATGTATAATTACACTGTACAGGTTATCAAAATGAGTTACGCTTATCTTTAGCTTGAAAACGTTATGATTAATACTGCAGTTATAAAGTCAATGTTTCATATTTCATTTGTTACCGTTAATGTAAATATTTATTGAAATTGAAAAATCGCTGTTATCGTTTGGTAATGCGTTTCTTGTAAAAGTCAATTGCCATAAATATGACTGAAACAACAAACAGATTTAGTTCCACTTTGTAACTGCCGAATTAATTCTCGTGCGAAGAGTTTACACGACTGGTATACACTACCTGGAAAACAACTTCCGTATTTCTATCAACAATGTTTTGCAAGTTGTGAATTTTCTTTTTTGTCCATAAATTGGAAACTAGGATACTGTATATGCAGGTACGGTCATGTATATTATGTTATTATAAAACAGTCAAGTTTCTATTATTGAATAAAATTTTGGATGTACTATCAGTTGTTTCTATAACCAATATTAAGCAACATTACACAAAAAAAAAAAAAATACATAACATTTAAGGCAAAACATTGGCAGAATAATTTTTTGAAATACGGATGATTCCGCAACTATATACATCATTGAAAATTATTGAAATAAGAAAAATAACGCTCCTAAAATCCATTATTGATAAATGTTTAAGGAACTATGCGATATGTAATGCAAATAAGAGCAATTAATACATTAATCTTGTTATTACAGGAACTTATGAATGAAAACCTTATTGAAATCAAAGAATATTAAATACTGAACATTAAACCGACTAGAGTATAATGCATAAGTGCACAATTTGAAATTAAAAATAAAATAAAAATTTAATAAACAAATGGTAAAATATAAATTTGTGTACACATTAATTCCTTATCTTGACAAAGACCGAGGCAGATTTCAAGAGAAATATCTCTATAAATCTTGTATTTTAAAATAAGGAACATATGAATGGGTCAAATGACGTATTTCACGATTTTGGTGTCGACACTTGGATTTAAACTAAGGATCTTGTTATTTCCTTATTTCGTTTCACTATCTGCACAACAGGAAACACGTATCTCACTGTTTAACGAGTTAATTCATTAAATGTTCAATACATTGTGGTTTTCGAAAATTGTATTCCATTACGTCATAATAAGCAACGAAGGCATACGCTACCAGAATGAAGATTTGCCCAAATTCCTACACGGTTACAGTAAATCTGTTCAATCATTCCAAGCTCCTTGGGAAAGTATGCCTTATCTACGTTCTTATATGGCCCCGCGTGTGCTCCGAATGCAAAGGCAACCCCGTTATCGCTGGTCGGTTATCTCCCGCGGGGCGGTTTGTTTTATGCGCAATTACTTGATGAGTCATTTCGGTAATTGGGGCATATTTTTCCAGAATTTATTGACCACGAAAGAACTAGCCGCCGGCAAGATTAGCATAAACCGAGGATGACTTACTCGTTCTGTCCAACGGCGACATTTTAACGAGCGTAAACTCGCTCAAGCTTTATTCTTCGTGAACGTTATCAGTCTTGGTCTGCCTTGCTTTTACGTTTCGTCCTACGCATCCTGTATACCTCTTTCGTTTGCATACATGCCGCGCAGTGCCTCCGTTTGACATTTGATCGGTCCACCACGGTTCTACCTAAAATACCTCTACATTCCTTTCCGTTATTCGTAAAAACTGGTCTGTATTAATATTCAAATTACAAATTGATATCAACTGTCCACGTATCGTAACATCTACAGACCTTGGGCACCGCATTAGGACCATATCGATTTCATATTTCTAGCAGTAAGGACGTCATGTGTGGAGTCACCCGTAGAGCTTGTGGAGTCTGGGAAGAAACTAACAATATTATCGTTCTTATTAGTTACTGATATAATCAGTGTTGACTATCGTTATAATGCTACGGATAAAGCGGTAGCGTTTGGAAATTTGATAATTCCTAAATGCGCAGATTTCCAGTTTCTGAAAACTTTTAATTTGAAAATTCCTGATCTTTTAAATTTGTCATTTGTGGTTTTAAAAATATGTAAATATGTTGCTGGATTTATAAATCTGAGTATTTCTGATTTTTTATATTTCTACATTTTCTAATATGGGAATTAAAAAATTTCTGAGTTTATCAATTTAAAAGTTTCTAGATTTGAAAAATTTCAAAGTTTGCCCGTGGAGCACTAGAAACACAATGCTCGGTGCAACTGCTTATCTGCCCAGCCATAATGGAGATTTTGCACATGTAAATAGATCTCCACTCTTGAACTGTACATTTTAAATTATTTTAACTACTTTCACGTTTCCCTCATGTCGAAGCGAAGCTGTCACACAAAAATTAATATTATTAATAAATTGATAAATTTATTAAGGCAAATTATAATAAAATGAAACTTAATACTAAAGAATTATGCAAGTACGAACCAAAGTAACATTGAAATTAATTTATTTGTATTATTCCTTATATAATAAATTGAAAATTTGACAAATTTAAAGAACATCGTTATTATTTATTGAACGTATAGTAGTTATTGATATTTGACAGACTATTAAATAGAAAATTATGTTACTAATTGACATATGACATAAATTGCATTTATATAATAAATATTAACAAACTTCACCTTGTAAAATATAATAATGTAGGTATAATAAATATGTACGAGTTTCAATATGCTATTATAATTAAATAAAGTGGTTGATTTATTTATGCGTAAATTGTAATTGTTTTAGAGATAATTCTTTAAAATCTGTATTTAACGTTACAGGCCTAACAATTTAAAATGATATATGAAGTTTAATTAGTTGTGAATGTTTTTAGTAACTGTGAAAAACATAAAAATTGCTATTCATAAGAGTATTGGGAATGAATAGACCATTCATAAATTAATTGCAAAAATATTAATTTTTATAAATAAAGTTACACCAAAGTTAAATCCATTATTTCAAAAACCGTCTAAAGACGAAATGATTTAAGTGAAGAACCGTACAGGTCGGGAAATACGTGTTAAGCGAATAAAAATTATCCTTTCGTTACTTGTAAGTACTGTTAATCGTGAAATTCATATTTGGACGGATCAACATAAGTATCCCTGATAGATCATAAGAACATAATCCCATCCCTGAACTTGAATGAAAAGAGATAGGTGAATGATCGACAATGGTTTGGAAAGAGCATCAAAATGCAGACTCGAAATAATACGGAACTTTGGTGTGGGTCAAAGAGGCGGTATTTAGTCACGGCACCTTTCCTTTGGCAAAAGTGCTTCTCCAATCGGTAGAGATAAATATTCATGTCTTGCGGACCTTCTTCATTCGTCTTTTGCGTGCGATGCATTAGCAGATGGCCGATCTAACTCTCTTCGGGTCGGTCGATGTAAACGAACCATAAGCGTCCAAATGCGTACAAGCTCGTTATCTTAACTCGGCACCACTAAAAAAAGGGAATAACCAGCGGGAAGGAGATGAAAGGTTTGGAAAAAGAGAGGAGGCACGAGAATGCGGAGGCTTTCGTTTCGTTTGGTCAGACGGAGAGTGGTGAAATTGAGTTGTCTCGAAGTGCCAGAGCTGTATCCTCCCGTGAGCTCCTCAGACAGGTTAGGTATGTTAACAAGTTAGGCGATACCGAGATAAGAATCCTCCGCGATCCTTTGTAGAGACCACGGTAACGCGACACCAGCAACACTACGGACCGAATGGACCCAGCCACCATCTTCGAGTTTTACTCTTCTTCTGAAGCTACTTTTTCCCTCTTCCAACTCCTTATCCTGCTGCCGTTGCTGCTGTTTCTTGTTGCTGATTCTTCTTCGCCTCAAACCATGTTCTCGTGTTCCTCAACCCCTCAGAAATAGAATGAGCTCAATGAACATGACTCTGGTAGCCGTAGCACGTATCTTTCATTCATTCATCAGATATTAGCCGCAGTCGCTCAGACATTTCCTACTTTGCTTTCCCACTTTTTCATCTTTTCCAATAGTTTCCTTTTTAATGCGATACGCGCAGATTTGGTGAACCAAAACTATTCTGTAGACTTGTTTTTGTCATATTCAAATGAAACATTTTATAATTTAATCTATATAGATAACGATGGAAAATGAAAACATTATTACTCGCAGGTCGCCAAAACGAAAGAACGTTTGTTACCACGAATCAACTCTTTACCCTATATATTTAGGTTAAGTTTGAATTACTATACATTATATACTATTATTTAATATCTACGGTAATAGCATTCGTATACTATATATTATTTTTATAATATCAATACATATAGCAAATATTATAACATTTGATAATATACTAGTACTTAGATCATAGAAAATTATGGTACTGTGAAAACTATTCTGCAATGAAGGGGAACGAAAGTTTGTCAACTCAGAAGCAGTAAACAGTGTCACAGAAGTTATGAACTTCAGGGATGTCTGTGAAATATTTCCTGATACGTGCCAAAAAAGGAAATGTGCAATTAATAACCGCGATTAACGAGAAATTCACTCGGTTTTTTTTATTGTTGATTGCAATGAAAAACTTTCTGAATTAATGTAAGGGTAACATCCCATTAGTGGACATATAAGAATGTCATCGTTCAAAAATACTCTTTCAACATAATTTTTATCCAAATTTTTGCAGAAGATATTTATTATTGAATATTGGTTCTGCTATACTTCTAACAATAAGTAAAGTAATCGTTAATTGCAACATTGAATATTTACAAGAAAATGATTAGTGAAAGTTAAATTTTATCTGAAGTTCCCTTCATTGAGATCCATGACCTTATTTAATTATATAAACGAAAATTTATGTTTTCTTGTTGTTTTACTAGGTATTTTTTATTAATATCAACAAATTATTTGTAAGTTCATACGTTTCTTTATAACATTAACAACTTTGGAAGTAGAAATATATTTAATAACTTATCGTATTTAAGTCTACTATACATATAATTACGCTGGTTGATGATCATTGTAACAGAAGAACAATATTGTGAAGAGTGAGCAAAATACTTGCAACTTCGATTCGTCGCTTTATATTAGTAATTTTTAATGGAATGAAATAAGCACCTACTTATTTATTGGAATGTGGCCGTCAATGGGTAGATTTACTCTTTAATAATTCTTCGTGACAACTAACTGCACACTGGAGACTAAATTGAAATTATTTTAATTATAATAAAAACTATTTCTCTTCTCTATAAATATATATACACAACCACATATAACACGAACATTTTATCCGTATAATGGATATAATAATACCTGTAATTGGAACTAAATATTGAATACTTAAATATCAAGCCACCACTACATTACACAAGAAAATGAAATTATTTTATATTTCATTATTTGGCTTTTTTTATTTGCAATTTTAAATACATAAAAATATGGCCATACGTACCAAGTATAACTTTGCTGAAATTAGAGTGGAGAGTTTCGACCAACTAGCAATAGAAATTCACAACATAGAATGCATAATATACACTTATATTTATACCTGTTTTTTATTCTAAATTAATGGTCAGCAACGTTTTTTTCATGTGAATCGGTTTGCAAATTACATATTATCTTAGAATACAGAAAATAAAGATGTCATGCAGATGAGATTATTCAACACGTCGTAAATATAGAATTACAAATTTATTACCATCAATTCTAAACTTACAACTTGAATGAAATTATGAAATATTAGTAGAAATGTAAACACCATGTATATAAAACGAACCTCTATTTAATTCAGAGTATTTAATCATTTTAATGGCTTTCTTGATACAATTTCATTATGCATATAAAGTTTGTGATATTTGGGTGATGATTCAGTTTCTAAAAGTACACATGATTCTGAATTTTCGACAGTTATTCGATAGTTAATCTGTTTCGCGCTGAATTGAGAATCAATTTCATTTAGGAAAACACTGTTCACATGAGTGGACCAAAAAGCACCGACTATAATAAGTACGTTGGCAAGAAGACCTACCGATCGTCATAATTAAGAATTACTTACGCAGTGATTAGAATTCTCCCAGTGGGTCTCTAGGTAACTCGCGAGTCATAGGCTGTCAACCACTGTTCTAGATTATATCAAGTATTGATATCCTTGTTAAACTATTAAATATAATTATAATCTCATTTGATGCATATTCTTGAAAAAAATTCATGATGATAATAATTTTACCACCACTCTATGTAAGTTCTATTTCTAAATGATAAAACTAAAAAAACTATGAATTGTTTGATATATTATGGATTAAAAGCTTTTGGTTAGCTTTCAATGAATGCTATAATACCCTCATTTTTGTCAAAATTGGAGTAATTTTTATTAATTAATTTTATTGATTTTTCTTTTGGATTGAATATTTTCATAGACACAAACTTAGTACCTGCATTCGATTGCAGTTAAACATTTAAGACAATTAAATTGGAGACAAATACAGCCACTTTATTTATAATTACATTAAAATTAAGGGTTTGAAAATTTGGAAATTTAGTGACATACAAATTTAAAACTGTAGGAATTTGGAAATATAGCTTTCTGAGATGTCTAGGACTTTAACATTACAGATTTAAGAAATTAGAAATAAGAAATTAAGAACATCGGCCTCTGGGAATTCTGGAATTTTGCATCTTATGAACTTGAACATTTGGGAATCTACAAATTGGAAAATTTTGAAGTTAAAAAAATTGATGGAACTAAAGATATTCGGCACTTAAAAATTTAGCAATTAAAAAATTTATAATTCTGAAAACACTTTAACGCTCAGATTTAATGACAATTTTTGGTATGAATTCTTCATTCAAAGTATTAATACATGAATAGCATCTTTTAAAATATTATGAATTGTAATAAAATTTCAACAGTACCCACTTCTCAGGATCGAGGACAAAATATTAAGGTGCCGAAGCAATATCCTTAAAGTTGAATTTTAAGCGCCACTTTAGTATCCACATTATACCAATATTATGATGCCTAAAACATGTAGGACATGTGAACATATATCCATTGACAAGTTATCTGTGTTCGACGCATATACACGTCCACCTAAAACATTTCTGGTGAGGTTAACGCGCAGATTCGTCGAGAGAAATAAAAATGGGCCATTTATACAAAAAACTGGAAACTTCAATAAGAAGTAGTAAAAACGTTATTCGGTGATATATTTCCTTTATATTAGTAACAAAACCGCTACGTACTTCATAATTGATTGTTTTCCCTAATGCATTCGGTAATCTCCGAATTCTTTTGTCTAATTTATTATATAATATGTATCAGATATTCCCAAAAAACTTGTTTTTGAAAATTACCACACCAAAATCAACTGACATTTTTATCAAAAAAGTTGATGAAAAAGTTGCTTTTTTTGTTTTACTTTGGTATTTATAAATCTCATTGCTTTTTGATAATTATGAAGTTCTTAATTAGAGTAATCATTTCAGCAATGAATTGTTAATTTTTTGTCGAATAAAAATGTAATCCCTTGGTGACCTGCTTTAGGCGGATTAAATAATATTCTACAAAATTCCCATACTAAATTCTTAGACAAACTTACAAAAATTTCATATTACGTATTCTTTACTAAGTGGTGATTTTGACAACTTTCTCCATGATGTTTCGCTTAAGAAATGTTAATTGTATCAAATGTATAACGGGTTTCGAAAGCCTTAAATCTTCATTATTAGAATCAATGAGTAAATAATCTCTTCGAATATGCCAAATTATGGAACCTAAAGAAAACCATTACCAACTAAACAATGTACAATAAAACAAAATTTATAATAAGGCGTTAATAGTTTCGTTACCAGTAGAATCTTGAAAAGAAATTCGTTATTAAAAATAACTTAGGAGATATTCAGGGTCGTGAATTTTATTAATTCACCATTCGATACCGAGAAAGACATTTTATAATAATGATTATCTAGTTTCTCAATTTACTATTTCAAAGTATTGGTAAAATAATAATACTGTTAAAAATTAAACTTCGATATTCCTCGATTAAGGCGGGACCTCCATGTAGATGGAGTCAACAAAGTCACTTTTTTTTATTTAAAAAGTTACTTGAATACCTATAGAATACGAAACGCATTGGAATTTGGAGTACGGTGCAAAGCTATTGTTGTAAGAACCTATACACGTGACCCATCTTCGCGCCAATCCGAGACGCGTATGGCAGTAATGATCAAAAGTTTGTTTATTTATTATCCCTGTTTGAAGTGCTTCTATACCTGTCATAAGGTTTAGTCAGATGTTTCGGAAGAAGTATTTACGCAGAATTTTCAAAGTAATGGTAGATATAAAAGCCATTGAAATAATAGCAGACTATCCGGTAAGTCGCAAAATCACATATTCTTCTCTTACCGAAACTTTAAATGCGATTTTCTCGAAACTCGTTTCGTCGCGAAGTTGAAAATCGGTGTACACGATTACTCGAAAGTTACTCGATCGATCGGTCTGAAATTTTGTACACATTTTAATGATAGTTATGTCTCCTGGATGAACCTAAAAGTAAGTTAAAATCGTGGAAATAAACATTTTTTTTATTGCAAACAAGACTACAATTTTTCTACAAAATGTTCAACTTTTTGTTCCGAGATCTGCCATTCTTCCAATTTTAAATATTTTTTCGATATCCTAGGTTCATCCATTTACTACAACTATGTACTAATAAAATTTCTTCGTTTTGGCTGTTTCGAATAATAAGAATCGACACTAGAGTGTACACCGTTTTAGAAGTCGCGTCATGATGCTTCTAGCACAACAGGCTGTACCTCCGCCATTTTGTACTTTATTTCAACAAAGAAATTTCAAAATGAAGTAGAAGTATTACTTAAATAGTCCTCAAAATCATAAAAATATTTAGGCACTCCTTATCCTTCAAAAAAATTATTTAAATCGGCTTAATTTCGGCGTTCTACAATACATGGAGGTCCCCCCTTAAACACATATTTGTCAATGTTTTACAAATTGAGTTCATTATTTCAAGACTGCCAGTTGTCAATGTAATGTTAAGTGCTGTTCAGCATATTAAAAGCTCACATAGATCCCTGCTATCGACGAATTTTACTCCAGCAGGGGTTAGCCTAGGTTTGGTGTTCACTTGAGTGTAAAGGGAACACAGTTCGAGGCGGCATGCCGCGGCATCAACAGACGTTCGTTCTTGTAGCTTGCTTGCGGCCACAAATCACGTTGTCGCACGCCCTTAATTTTTCACGGCTCTCAACCGCCATCAACCTCACGATATGTTAAGCTCTCACGCTCGTATGTGTGACTTATCCTTCGTTTCGAATCGACTGCTCGTTAAAATGTGAAAGGCTCGCTTGACGATCGTCGAAGGGAAACCTAAGATTTGGAATGCTTGCTTTTTATGGTTATAAATATAGAAAGCAGTAATATGTGTACAAAAATAATATGCGTACAATATGTATGGTCACTGTCCCTTAAAATCGTGACTTCTATTACAGCAAATGTCTCGTTAAGATTTAACTTAGCAATTCAATTGATACTTTTCGTTGCAAAACATAAAAATTGTACTAAATAATAGAAACCTGCATAAAAGCGATTTTTTAGTACTTTTTTTTTGGTTTCACGTCTAACAAATATATTATATAATTAAAATTTAATGAATGCCAAAGAAATTAAGTGAAATTTGTAATTATGTAATACATAAAACTTAGTCGTAAATTAAAATTGAAAGACATTTTTAATATTTTATCGCGTGTGAACGAAACTATGATTAGTTCCCGGTTAAACGGCGTCACAATTCAGAAGTTATAAGATCACATCGAAACTTTGAAACGGATAGTTACCTTTGATAAATTGTCTATTCAAACCGCTGAACGTCCAACGAATTAAGTATGCCTAATTATCTGATAATAAATGATTCGAGACCTATCGAATCAAAACATCGATTCTTCTGCGTATTAGATTTGACAAACGATTGCTTTGCTGTAGGAATCGAGCACCGAACGATTGAAAAGTGGTCGTCGATTGTTGTGTATACAACCGGTAAGGTGGGAAAGGGACACGATTCAGAGGACCACCTTCGGTTCGACGTGAACCGTATAAGCTGTGGATTTACGAGGCTCGTAGGAGGTAGATCCTTCTCATTGGTACAGCCTGAGCAAACGGCGTTACCAATAGTGGGAAGTATCAGCACCAGGGTGATTTCTCTATTAGCTTTGGACAGACCCCCATGGCGCGGCCTCGAACACCCGCACCCCCTCTTCGCCACACTAAAGGGCCACCTTGGAGCTTTGAGGGTAGCCGCCTTCTAGGGCTGACAACATCGTGATTTTAGCAGATTCTTTCTTTTTTTCCTCTTTTCTTTTCTTCGACGATCAGATAGAAGAGACCAAACTAGTCAAAGTGGCCGCTTTTAAGAGAGAACCGAACCAATGCGCGAGAAAGGCGAACAGTAAGGTGGGAGTCAGGAAGGTTTAGCTTTTGTCGCAGTAAACGCATTTGTGCTCGTTTCGGTGAGGAACAAGACAAAACGGGGGGTGGGAAAGTGGTACGACACTTTTCTTTCGAGAAAACGACATAGTTTCACGTCCCGCCCTTAGACTATCCTGCCGACTAAGAGGCTATGACATTTTTCTTTAAGGGTTTAAACCAGATCGAGATTACGAGCTTTGATATCGTTCGGACCGCGATGGAACGTGGCCTATTCTTACACGGGGGGTTAACTACTTTTGACGCTCCTTCCGAGTTAACAGACTCCCTATGCATACCGCTCCGTCATCGTGTTTATTCTTTTCCCTAGATCGTAGACACTCCTTTCCTGTTCACTGAAAATGGCGCTGATGACAATCAGCTTTTGATTAAGTTGATGTATATAAAATATCCTTTTCCGAGGATTTAAATTCTTTGACTCGATTTTATTATTATCATCAAAGTGAACAGACAACAGTTACTACATGGTTAACTGTAATTAGATTCAATAAATAAAATTTTACAAATTCACTGATATTATGAATATTTAACCACGATCAAACATAATGAATATATATATATATTCAGTTAATTTTAGTTAATTTTATATGTAGTCAAATTATACTTTGATGTTATAGTTATACATTTTTCTTCTTTTTCTTCTTCATTGGTGTTTTACGTCGCGTCGACTACGAGGTCATTGGAGACGGCTGTATGCTTGGGTGCTATATTTTATTGTAGGTTTTTTTGGTTTGGTCGTGGTTACATATTCATAATATCAATGAATTAGCATGAACAGTCAAATTTTCATATCAGCAGCTGCTCTATATATCATTATAATAAATTTATATCAGGTTTACAGAAAAACAACTTTATTTATTACTTCATTTCATAAAATTGCTGTTTGTTATTGTTAATACAAGATCTTAAGTGTAGCTTCTTTAATTTGTTCTTTTGAACTATGAAATATTAATAGTCTGTATTTTGTAAAACAATCGAATATTTGTTTTTGTTTAGGTCATAATATGCTACGGTTCAAAAACAAGAGATTTTGTAATAAACGCTCACTGCGCATTTTAGCAAATCCTTAAATCTCTGTATAAGTCAAAATTTAAAAAAAAAGTTACATGATCTATTACAATGAACTACTTGTTTAATTGACGTGACCAGAATTGACGTTAAATCGAGATTAGTAAATTCCTAGACAACAACATAATGTTTCTTACAAAAATATGCAGATTAAAATATTTCCAATTTTGCTAGCTAATTTAAAAAAAATGAATTGGACTTCCCTATCCCAATCATTCATTTCAATAATCCACTGTTTGATAGTAAAAAATTGGTCTTTTATTAAGATATGTAATAATGATCAGAAAACAATTATTTATTAAGGCACATAAAAATGATGTATATTGCATTGAACAAACTTTTACTATGAAATTAACAAAAGTACTACAAGATTTTTAAATTTATTACTATAACGCTGTAACTTTATATACAATATTGTTTTAACTATATCTTTTCTTATAAATTGAAATCAAGGAACAGCACTTTGATTATATTCACAAACACAGTACAGTACATATGCCGAAGAAAATAGTAAATCAACTTATCAGAAAATTTACCACTAACCGAATTTAAGTATAATATTTCATTGTCCAATTTTATTAATAACAAATTTGATAAATGAGCCAATTTCATATTTTGCATAGTTCAAAATGTAATGTTTTCCAGACTGAAAGTTAGAAAATATCGGAATACAATGTTTGGTTTTTGACAGTTAAATACCGATTGTAACGGAAGCATGACTGTTAGACCTGAAAAGATTAGTTGTTTAAATACATAGTTGCAAAACACCGCAACAGAAGTTGCAATGTTATCCATATCAGGTGTTGATATTATAATTTTAAAAAAAGGAGCGTAATAATTTAATTACATTATCTAAAAGTAACTAACGGAAATAGACAAAAATGAAACTTTTAGCAATAAGCTGTTTATTGACAACAAGAAAATTCCTCTGGTAATGACGAACATAAAAATTTATCCAGTAAATATGACAGTAAAGTAAATTTTGTCTGGAAAGTAAATCACTTTCACTTAAACCTTGCTATAAATTGATACAAGATTCCGTAATAAATCCAAACAAATCGTGTCACGTAGCCGAAAGAAATCGAGAGTTAAATTATCACGGTGTCTACTTAAAAAGGGCGGGAAGAGAAATAGACGGAAAAGAACGTAGGGAAAGAGAGCGAGCGAAGTATCGAGGGGAAAGGAGAGAAGGAGATCAATCGTATACCGGTGTGGCTCCCTTTTGCCCGTAGAAGAATAGCTCTGTTTGTTTGCGTGCTCGTGTGCATCCGTGTCCGATCGTGTTTCACGAGGTTTCGGTATGTGTCCCCCGCGGGCTCGACAACTCAATAGCCACATACAACACCATAGGAATAAGGCACTCTCAGGATCCCAAAACCGTCGTGTTTGGTCCTGACGATGAGTCCCCGGGGCTACTCAGGTAGGTCCTAACGAAACGACGAAGATAGCCTCCTAAGATCGATGTTTCTCTGTCCTGGCACATTGTATCCTTGTCTTCCCTCACAAGACAGCATCGTCTGTCCAACACCCTTTTAAACTCTACCGCCGCTCGACATTCTCACGCTAATTGGCCGGCAGCGCCCTCCCTGTAATTTCATTAAGGGGGTCTCGTGCCTATGGTGAGCTTAAGGCCCCGCCAACGCGTCTCGTTCTCTCTTTCTCGTCTCGTCCTTTTTCTCTCTCCTTCTCATCTTCAGACCAAATATTTGCCAGGTTTGATGGCTTTACGAAGTCCAACACACGGTCGTGAATCAGAGACTGGCCAGCTAACTGATGTATCCTTCGAAAAGACTTGGTTCGTTGTACCTTATTAATCCTGCCAAATTGACTGTCCGCTGTGTGTTTATATTCTCCTACCTTACGGATGACTGGTTCTCTCCTTCACCCTTATCCTAATATTCCATCGCAGAGTCAGAGCGTGCGTACTGACGAATACGTATGCAACAGGTTCACCTCTCGATGTTTCCCTATGAATACGATACGCATGCTCGCGCAGTTATTCGCGTAACCAAAGGACTCAATCGTTAGGACATCCTACGATGATTGTAGATTTTTCAAAGTATTTTCATTAGCTATTGCTAATTGTTAAGCGTATTTAATTAGTAGATTTCACCGTGTATCGTTGTTGTTCGTTTCTCGTTTTGCAGATTTAACGTGGACCATTTGCTTTCACGTAGTTTGCACCATTCCTTATTCCAGGTAGATATAAGTGTTTTCGGAGATACGAGGTTCCTCTTTCTTACAGTAACGTCGTGTGGGGTCTAGTGTAACGCCAATGAATGGCGTTCGAACGACAATGGAAGCCCAGGAAGTGTACTCGAACGATCCTCCGATCGTCCTGCGGGTTCTTCGAGAATGGGCACAACTTCCAAATTCACCTTCCTTTCCTTCTTCTTTTTTTCCATCCCCCTCTATCTTCCTTTGGCGGCACTTAACTTTGAGCCATCGGCTACAATACACACTTCTGCACAATGCAGTCCCACAATCCGCCTTCGCTTTCACCTTCGCCAGATGCGATTTTGATGTACTGACTTTTTTCCCCTTTCTCCCGGAACTATAGGACGCATCAAAATCTTTTAATCACCTGGATAATTTTGCTTGCTTTGAATTCAGTTCGCTCTGGACCCTGCTTAATCCTGCACAAAACGTAGAGTATCTTGCTACAATCTTCTTTTAAAAACATTTACAAAGTAAGTGATAGTAACCTACCTTCTATTTGAAAAACGAGTGAAAAATATTTTCCTATTTGACTACGTTTCTATTTAATTAAATTCACATTTGTTCAGCGTTACATTTCGTGAAATTTGTCAGTCATGAAAGCTTTCATAATCTACCTTGTTTTAATAAACAATAAATTCTATCGAACGTATGATACTATAAATAAGAAAAATAAATGTTACTGGTTAAATAATTATCGGTTTAAACCACTTTACTAGTGCCGTTAAATTTAAATAACGATTAATAAATAACACAAAGACAGATTTAACTAATATTTATAAAAGGCTGTTAATTGAATTTGGCATTAAAAGTAAAGTACAATTAGAAACAAAGAACAAATGGTTGTCATCAATAATGATACTTTTTGTATTTTAATTCTTTGAACCCAAGTAGTGTTTAACATAAAAGTTTAACACAACAATTTAAAATAAAAATATTTGATTAACTTTGCAGTGTTATATATGCGATGTATAAGACATAATGGAAGAAACTTAAATGGCAATTAATAATAAAAAAAATTACAACTTCAACAGTATTCGACAAACTTTTCAACTGCAGAGTTTTAGAGTTGTTTCCCGCTAGTAGTAAAAATACCTTTAAACGCAAAGAATTATATAACATAGCTCCTAAATGTAAATTAGAAAAATTTAATACGTATACTTCAAATAAAAGTATTGTCTGATGATAATTCTTCTAACTTAATTCAAACACGAGATGACAGCATTCAGAGAAAATGAAAATATTTTTCTTATATAAACATACAAATATGACTATTTTCCGCACAATGTGTAGCCACACAGATTGTTGTTTAGATTAACACTAAAACAACATCCGTGAAAGGAGAACAAGATTTTTCAAGATCGAAACACAGGAAAAAGATTCGAAAATTCGAGAAAAAGATCCCATTCCATTTATCCCTGCATCCTATAATTGTGGACGCCTAATATGGGACTAGAACTCACGATCCTCAAATTCAGAAAAATTGTTAAATGCAGTAATAAACGGAATAGGTTCGTTTACACGAATAGTTTCAATTTCCGTACGTCGATCTTTTAGTAAGACCTTGTTCTCTATCTCTCGGCGGTATTGCTACAACTTGTATATAAACTTTAAGTCGACAATTTTAAAGCGAAACTTTCATCTGGCCGCCACATACGAGTTTCACACGTTTTTAACTAAAGATCATAGGGTTCTCTTATTCAAACGACAAAAATTTGTTTATTTATGGCTTGTTTATTACATATGTTATAAATATACACAATGTTACTCCGTCATTTCATATTTATAATATTTTACTACACATCCGACACACTGTTTAAAAATTAGTATTAGGAGGATCGGAAAGTAGTATCGTTACTGCGCATCCCGATATTCGTTCGCTATTTATCAGCTCATTGTGTACCTCAAAGGCGGCATAGAAAATTTGTAGAATATGTAGATGACAAAAGGTTATTGATAACGAGGGTGATTACGTCATTGATTAAAAATGAAAACGTGTTTAAAATTTATCTGTTCGACTTTAATGCAAAAGAACGACATTACTTCCCGGTCCCCCTAATACCATTCTTTTCATATAAAAAAACTTGAAAAACTTACAATTTCGCATCATGACATCTAATAATAACTTGAAATATAAAATTTCCAACTGAACTGAATGTATTACTAACTGAGCAAATAATAAAGTAACAGAAGATGTTCACTGATAAAATCATTTAACATTCGACAACAGTATTTCTTACTATGATGGTCATTTGAACACTTATTTTTGCATCTTAATATGTACCGTACAACATTTAGCAACGAGCATGTTCTTCCGTAGACAATTTGAGACTTTAAAACGATTTATTTTTTCCAAACTATGCGTTATGAAAACACCTACAACCTCTACAAGAAATCGTTTTCATTATATTTTTTGTTGCAGTATTATTACTGTTTACGTAATGGTAATATTATTGTTCGTTTATGTATTAAATGTTCATGTATTTATTAATTCTGCTCTGATTTTTCGGTTTTTCTTTTCAACCAATTGCGATTTTACATCTTTAAAAGTTTTTGTTATATGCTTCTTTCTGGATCTTTGACATCATACTAAATATTTCTTAACGTAGTTCGTATCAGTATGTAGGAAAATATGTAATTTTACATCAATATTTCGTAAACATACCAAAATATAGTGAAAGTACAAAATGTACCAATGTTAAACAGGTGAACATAAAACTTAAAATAACATTACCCATACTTACGTTACCCATCAGTTTCGGATTTTTAAATTATGTACGACTACACTACTGGCTGTAAGCTTGATTTAAAAATGACGTGGAAGTACGTTACCGGTCTCGAATGCATTAATTAAAAATAACTTGCAGCAAAATTGTAATTAATACATATTTGTACAATTAACATGTCACGTTTTACTTGATTTCTTCTTGTTATGTATCTTCATTTATGTAAAATAAATAAAAGTTTACTATAGTTATATATGAAAAACAAAATCTTTACCTACTTCTACAAAAATAAAATTTTACATAAACATTAGACATTCTGCATTTTCCGAATAAATTGTACCAAATCATGAAACATGCTCTTACTGATTACTAGGTTGATGCATATGATGTATTGGTTTTTGATCTGTCACTTGATTGGCAATAATTTGTGGGAATTCATGTGGGAAATCATCTATCCTGTCAAACAATTAATAATGCAGTGTACAAGTGCACCAAACTAATAATTGGTTTTGTTAACTACTAATCCAGAATTGTAACAATACAATTAGTTCAAAATAAAACATAGCAATTTTCAACAACAAAAGTTGACAACGCAAATAAAATATCTTTTCTTTTCTCATTTCATATGTTTTGAGTTCGGTTTTCAATAGTGGTTTGTAAATGCTTTTACCAAATTTACGGGAAATTGTTGTTTTACGATCACATTTTAGAGAAATAGCTATAGAATAACTCTGTTAAATATTTTTCGTATCGCTTGCTATTTGACAATTATTTAAAATAATAACAATTTGTATCTGCGAAAAATAAACAATTAAGTTTATTTTCTAATTTCTATGAAATTATTCATATAAGTAGATTGAAAAAACATGTATCATTAGTGGATAGTATATACATGAATAAACGCGCGAAAGGTGGACTTCGTCTCTGTCAAGACTTGTCGAGCAGTTTTCGCATTCGAAGGCCGGTGATTCTCGAGCGTGGCTGAATCGTCTCAAACACTTGGTCTCAAACAATGTACCAGAGTCATGCATACAATTGGTGGCGCATTGTCGCCAACGTCGCACAATTATTGCATCGTGGCCTGCTACGTTGTAGAGAACCCTTCAGGGTTTTTTTACACTGCCTATGTGGCCCAAACGTGCCTCGGCATACGATCTGCTTGCTAGAGGAACCGCAAGTTCCATGCTCACAACACCAGAACAGTGCAACACGCTCCTCACTGATTGCCAGACTTTCTTTACTGATCATTTGACACTTCCTTTGCTAACCCTTTCGTTATAGCTCGCTTTTGCCAAAAACTCGATGGTTACATTATCATAAAAAAGTTGAAAGCTGAAAATAAACTGATAAAAGACCCAGAAATATATGACAACATCAAGCAGTAAAATGCAAAATAGGTGAAACCACTTTTCATTTAAATATTACATTTCAACTACTTTTTCAGTTCTTTTTTGAAGGTGTTTATAATAATTTCTTTGACTCCATTTGTAGAACATACTTGTAAATATAAATATGGAAACTCGTACTCATGTATGCATTTAATAACATGAAATAGTATTTCGTGTATGCATTTTCGTTAGAAGTTTAATACATTTTTACGAAGTTAGGGAGGAATGCTAATTTTCTGTACTTACTTAAAAATGATTAATCGCTATAAGTAGACATAGCATTCATCCCATTTATTAATTTCTATTCTTGAAGTTGCTATATCTTCTTAGTGTTTTATTAATTGCTGGTTTTCACTTTCATTTTGTTCTTATGTCTATTTAGAGATTAGGTTACACTGATGCGGTGAGAGTTAACACATTCAACGCAATGTTTTTCATTGAATTTTGTTGTTATAATTCCTATTAAAGGCGAAACGCGCGGATATATATTTTAGCTGTCTGTTAGTTGTTTATAAAGGTGACTGTGATTTTTTTTTTAGAAATGTGACACTTCAATCGGATGCGTTTCCGTTTCAAATTCAGTGATACTCCTTCTCAATTTTTAATACTTTATTTTCCAGTTATTCTACAATACATTATAAAGTATTTTTAGTGACACGTTTTATAGCAAATGAAATGTTTTATACTTGTTCTTCAATCATGGCTCAAGCACAATCCCATTCGCTTGAAAGTTTTTATAAGTAGTGTAGTTAAGATACTGAACAAGAATATATGTAAAAGGCCTGTTATTATCATTTAACACGTACCGCTGTTATTATTATTGCTATTACTTTTATAAAATTGCTAGAACTTCTGCATAATAAGATGATGTTATAAAAAGAATAATTATAACTTCAGAGGATTCTTCACCCACGGTAACGTATTAATTTGTTTATTTTTTCGAGTATTCATTTATTGTATTGTTTGTATGTTGTATATGCGGTATTCATTTATATCTATTATTAAATTCTTCTGCTCGAATTTATGAATTTTATGTATAGCTGTGTTATTTATTTCACTTCCGTTATTTTAATATTTTCGTTTTCATTTTGAAAACCAAAATCTTCAATAAAAATACCATCTAATACAAAAGTTTTTAACATT
Organism: Coelioxys conoideus; assembly: GCA_947623535.1. Lineage (NCBI taxonomy): Eukaryota > Metazoa > Arthropoda > Insecta > Hymenoptera > Megachilidae > Coelioxys > Coelioxys conoideus. Next base: position 4,712,963 of record OX392457.1, on the reverse strand, counting down.
GAATTTAATTCAATGCGCAAGGCTTGAGCCATTCACTATTTGGAATATTAACGAAATATCAAATAAAAGAATTAGTTGATTAATTTTGCCAGTATTTTGAATAAGTTCGTAAGAACGATGACTGCATACAACAGTGTAAAAGAGTATTCGAAACATTTGATTCTAATATAACAACAAGTAAAGAAATAAATAGTTTTGAGATATCTAACAGGTTTATTTGTGCACAAGTCTATTGATTACCAAGTATCAGAAATATTTATGTGTGATTGTAACTCCAGTTTCCAAAATCTTGACAAACAATGTTTAATAAATTATAATTATATATCCACCAATGACGCGAAAAAATGATTTACAATTTCTCTTTATAGTACAACAAATAAGCAAATAAATAATGTCTACGTTTTCAATTGGACTATTTGTGATTAACTATATTCATAAAACGAAAAAACTTGAAAAGAAATATTCAATGAATTATAATTATACATCAACGGACGAGTCCAAAGGTATTCGAATATGGTTTCATTCGGTTATGCAAAACGACGCTACATTCGTGGAGAACGTAATTCTGTTCTAATTGTTATTTCGCTGACATTCTACTATGTATTATCGTATATAATATAAAGTTAATCTAAATAATATTTGTAATTGTAAAAAAGACAAATTACGATAACTAGTGGAAAATAGATATTAAAATTAAATTATTTGCAATTTTTTATGGAATGAAAAGCAAAAAATTGCAATGCATCGCAGGTCTATGAATGCAAAATTCATTCCAGAAATGGGTTCAATGAAGATAAACTACAATTTTCACATAATTCGGACAAGCAGTTTCGACTCATCTATTATTTTGTATATACCTTTCGCAAATAAATAACATTTTAATAAGAGGATGCACATAGTACTGGGTAATTAGCAGAATTATTTGTAAATAAACTAGTTACAAACCGACATATCGTATATTTCTTAATTTATTGTAGGATAAAAAATGTTTCATATACTTTTGAACATCTCTATAAATATACACTCGGTACTTAGATATCGTTCCCTTTGAAACTATTTTGGTAGGTGGTTGGCGTCCATACAATTCGTCGGCACATTTTTAGTAACGTGTATATGTATTTCTAATGTATCGGTAGGTTCAGAGATGATGACATACCCTTTGGTAGATCTGCTCAGAAGCTTCTGCAGCAGCAGGCCCGTGAAATCCTGATTTGTTCGCAGGTTATATTCGCAGATCGGCGAACTTTGAAGAGCGTGAAACCGAGAGGGCGGACCGTGACGCCACCTGATGCTGCTACTCAAGTAGCTCGAATATTTTCACGCCATTTCATTTGAATGCATTTTCGGTCGAACCATATAAAAACAATGTCAAATTGCGAGTATAAAAGATTTTGCTTTGCTATCATCTTTCAATTATAATCGATAAAAATGTCATGTGTGAATATTGGATTGCGAATGTTTGCGAAACTTTGATATCTCAAGAGATTGATTAAATTTTTTAATTTCGAAAAAGACTCTTAGAGTTTTCGAAATTTACGATTTTGGTAATGTAAAAATTAAAAAATCTAGAAAGTAGGAAATTTGCGACTTTGGAATCGAAGAATTTAAGACTTTGATAATTTCGAAATTAAGAAATTGAAAAATTGAATAATTTGAGAGTTTGGAAATTTTCCAGTATTTGAATTCCTAATACAAGATACTTTCATGGAGTTTATTAAAGAAATTCTTGCATAAGATTGTGTAAAATATAAAGTTTATAAGCGTTTCAATTGTAACAATCATGAAATCCTTAATTCGTCCATTATTTGTATCAGATTTTACAAATTCATTGGTTAAGCGTTCAATATACCTATTGTGTTGTATTACATTATGTCATTATTCTTATAATATCATCCTTACATTACACTACTCGTTAACTACTATAACTTATTTTATATAATGGAAATTGTACTAAAAGTAGATATTTTGTAATAAATAAAACTTCAGATTTGTACCAATACTTTCGTCACCTTGAGTACAAGAACGGTTAATACAGAGTAATCCACAAATTAAGTAAGCGGTAAAGACCTATGAGGTATTTCAAGCACGTTAGTGGATAAGCAACCTTCATTATTTTACCTTCGGATGCTCGTGGTTCAGTATAAGATAAATCATAAATCACTGAATTTTTGTTTTATTTTCAAGCTATTACACTTGTCAGAAGTATTCTCGTTTAAATCATGCCAAAGCAATGTTTGATTACGAATATAAAACACTTTTTATTACTATCATCTTTCAACTATAATGAATCAAAATATCACAAATAATTATTAAATTACGAACGTTTACGAATATTTATTCAGAAATCGTTCAGATATAAATATATACGAAAATTGCTCGACAAACAAATTTTTATGTACCAACGATTTCTATACTTGTGTTTTATCAAAATATTAATTTGCAAATATTCGTAATCTGCTGTCTATACTTCTAGAATAAAATTAATTTATTTTTGTCACCTCCTACTCGGTAGTAGAGTGCCTGTGTCACAATTTTCGTATGACCGAGGCTTATACACGAGAAAAATTCCTCGTGTCCTAGAGGATCTTTTTTGAAATATACCGTGCTTGTTATTAAATTAATTATAAGCTATTTTGTATAATATTTTTATACCCATCATACGAATTTATTACAAAATATCTATTTCTATATTTATTTGTTTCTTCTAAATCTTTATATTTTAAAAATATCACGTTCTCAAATCTCTATATTTTTCAATGTTTATATTCCAAAATTCTTACATCTTCCAATACTTATATTTGTAAATTTCTGTTTTCCCAAACTCCCATACTCCTCAATTGGTATTTTCCAAATATGTGTATTGTCATATTCCTTTAGCTCAAAAATTGTATACACCCAATACTAAACATCTACGTACTGCCAACAACCCTCAACTTGGCGCGTGAGGAGGTTGTCCTAAAACATAAGACGTACGCGAACTTGACGCCTAGTGTGACAAATATTGTATAACTTGTATATTACGAATGTCATATTCCCATCTTTCTATGTCCCCACTTTTCAATATTCTCCAAATGTTCATATTCTCAAATGTTTATATTTACATCTATATTTCCACAAACATAAATTTCTATATCCCAAAATCTCTGATACATGCTATTTTTATCGGTAGAAAAATTTAATACTAATTTTGCAATTTTTATTTAACTTTTGCAGCGTTCAGTTCTATTCGACCCCTCTAGTTTAAATTCACAACGAACGGCACAACATGGAGTTGCAATCATTACACATTTCGAATGTTTTTTTTTATAGATGCATATAAAGAAACAAAAGATATTTCTCGTCTCTACTACACAGCACTCCTTAAAAATGGTAGCGATAAAGTACCCGCAATCAAAAAAAAAAAGAAACACGAAGGTTGGGCGATAAAGAAGGCGTACTTCGAAAAGGAAACACCGCTTCAGTTTTCCATTGGTCTGAAGCTAGATGATAGTCGAAAATGGGGAGAATGACCATGCTCGACGGATGAAGCGTCGAACCGGCCCCTAAATCATAGTCCAAACAAGCCTATTGTTGCGCATTTAGTGTGTGAAGGAATGTTGGCAAATCCGAAAGGGATTGTCGGCCCTCTAGTTGCGAGTCTAAAGGTGAGAGACACGTGAAGAAGAAAACAGACAAGGATAAGAGGATGAATGAGGAGAGAAAGAACTTGGATGGGTCTCTAAAGTGGCGCCAGCTTGTCGTGCTCAACTCTATACTTCTCTCTTTTTTTCCGTCAACATACTGTCTTTCTTTTGACCGATCCGATTATGTGGGTGTCTGTGTAAACGTCGGTTAACACAGAACCACCCCCAGGAAACAAAATAGACATCGTAACTGTTATAAGATCAATTTTGAAAATTATGGTGCTAAGATAATATGGGTATAAATAAGTACGATAAATGTTCAAAATTTTATTTGATTGCTTGTGATCATTGTCATAAACGAGCATATTGTTTTAACTGTTAATATCCATCCATTATAAAAATTGAACCTTTTGCACTTGATAATATTTTTATTTTACGAAAATAACAATTTAATTTCTTCGTTGAGACATTGACGAAATTTATTGAAATTATTAACATTTTATCATTCATCACTATCGTTATTCGTTTCATGTTTTTGTATTTAAATATTTATTTTGTATCATATTAAATTTGTTCTGGTTACATTTAAATATTTCCAATTGTTATTCAGATTATTTATAACTAAATTGGCATTATAAAAGAAATGAATATGGAATGTATTTATGAAGCAAAAAACAGTAATGAATGAAATGATAAACAGAATGATATTGCAGTTTATTATTACTAATTTCTTAATAAAATAAAAAGAGCATCAATAATTAAGATTAATAATTTATTTCATGAAATTGCCATTATTTTAGTATTAATATTTATTGTTAACAAAACTATATTTATGTAATGTTCGGTAATGAATACTGATTTTCTTAAAAGATTCAAATCATTATATTTATAAATAATGGATAACTAAAATTAACTCGTTATACTGGAGAGGCGATTCGCGCTCGTTGTTCGGTCTAATGCAAGAACTTGAAATAAATATTTTTTAATAATATCTATAGTGTTACAAATACGATGTATAAACATAGTGAAACACGTAATAGTGACTATTAATAATATAGAAACAGTAACTTCGAAAAACTTCATTAAACTATTCAACTAAAAAATGTTGTGTTTGCTACCTATCACCAGAAAATATATCTTCAACTCCAAGAAATCATTTTTATAATTATAAAAATGCGCACTTACTATCATATTACTCGACCTTTCTTCCATCAAAAATACCAGCTTATTATAAGTTTCTGTTATAAAAAAGGATTCAAGTAAATATGAGGTCAATGTTTAGTACTTAAACCGTTATAGAAGCAACTGTTGTATATTTAGATAGTGTGGAAAAATAACTAAATATATTTATTCGAAACATAATTATTAATTATTTAAATTATTTCTACTTTCAAATGAAGTAGTAAAAATTATTTTTGCTGTATGTCCTAGTTATTATTCATTACTGTCCCAAACATTAAATATGTATTAATTTAATTATTTTGATTGCTTAATACAAAAATGAAAGTTCTAACATTTAGTGAAATGGGAATATGTTATTTATTATAAATTTATTTAATTAATTACAACCAACTCTTCTTTTAAATGTCATTTTGACACACGAAACTTTTCACTGATAACTTGTAACGAATTGCTCGTTTTAAAAAATTGTACTGCAACGTAAACAACTTTGCGTGTGTAATCTTTTGTTCTTTTTCGTTCCTTTCGGTATTCTGAAGAATTTATGTAATGTTTTAATGTAAGAAAAGTAATTAAAAGTGTGCTGTACGATTTTAAATTATGTTGACGTTATAACGTGTTTAAAAATATGCAGAATTATATTTTTATGTAGTTTTTATTAAAATAAATGTGTAAAATATGAAATGTATCTATTTTAACATTATGAAGATTAACAATGCCATAAATTGATTAAGGTTAATTCGATTCATTCGGTTTCGGGTGAAGACGCCTCTGTGACGATGGCGTTTTGGCTAGTAGTCTAGTTGCTGTCATGCTCGTAATGGAGAAATATAACACTTAATTTTAATATTTATACAATGAGCAAGAAATAAGGTTAATTTGAATTATCTATTATTTAGTAAATCTTTATTATTAAAAAAATTAACTAATATTAATTAATTACGTTATGAAATAACTTTACCAAAAATACTTCGTCAAATTTTAAAAAGTTAAATATTGGAGCATTGCACAATAATATTTTTGCGTGATATAAGTATTGAATTATAGAAACGTGCAGTTAACATATTTTCTTATTACATTTTTCTTATTACAATTTGAATAATCAAAATAACTAGAAACGTTATTATCAAAACTCCCACTGTACACAATTGTTAATTACCAAGACTCGTTCGATCACTTGGATATTTATCTTACCTAAAAACAAAAACATGTACAAATTTTTTATATTTCTATAGACGTGTTATTTATAACTACAAAGTCACATTTGGTCTAGTTGGCAAATGTCTCCGTGCATGTCATCAACATCGTCGTTGGCGACTCACGTTCAATATCGTCACCTTCGGATCTTAGAACGTCTCTTTAACTAACACGATAGCACCCGACCCTCTCCCGAGACTAACAAGAAAGGAGATTCTCTCGCCACCCAACCACTTGCAATCGATGTGAGATTCGATGCATAAAATATACTTTGTTATGTGAAATACGCAAACAGTCCCGAGAGTATCTTAACAGAAGTATTGCAATTTCTTTTTTGTCGGTGTTATTTTTAAATAAGAAGGACCTTTCCTTCCTAATATTTCTTTTCCCAATATTATGTCCATACACAGTTTTAAGCAAGATGTGACCAATACTTTGTTCCCAGAAGTAGTTCTAACCACGATTGACATTTAATATTTAATATATATTAAAGCAATGCATAACGTAGTAATTAAACATCTGTTTACAGTATACATATATGTTTCTCAAGAAACTCAGTGGAGCAGTAATACCTTTAAAATTCTTGAAAATGAAAGAGAACTGTGAAAGAGATCGAATACCATAGGAAGATGGGTCCTCTTACGAATTTAAGTTTTATAAGCGAAACTGTGTAGCAAAAATATACAAACACGTTTTCTATAAATATAATTGTATTTTGTTTTTTATGCAAATCGTTTTATTTAAACAATTTGCGTGACAAGTTATCAAAGCATAGTATTAAAAAAAAATCAAAAGTTTGTAAGATATTTTAAATTTAAAAGTGAGATATTTGTCATAAATAAATATTTCAGAAATTATTGATTTGTTTAACACGGTATTCGAATATTTTATACGCAGTATAAAATTGGTCCTGGAAAAATAACATATGTTTAAGATTTAACATGCAGTTCCGTAAAAAGAAATGTAAATGCAATTTTTCTCACTTTTTTTTCACACTTGCATACACAAACAAACACAAATAAACGTACACACGATACGCAAAATACAACGAGCAACCTCCTCATGGTGTGCATCGAATAACGCTAGTGTTGGCGGTAACAAGAATAAACTGGCTAAAATGCATGTGTAACTTGTCAAAGTTCGTAACTCCGCCAAAAAAAATCGTAGGGACTTCAATTTTTTTTTCAATTTATGCATAAAAGTTTGTACTTTTCAGAAATTTTCAGAACGTTCGCGAAAAAAATTTATTGCACCCCGCAGAGCTCATCAAAGTATGCAAACTTTTTAAAATAAAACATGTCCTCGCATTAAAAAAGGTGGCGAGGGTGGAGAAAGACGCAAGTCTAATATGATTAATTGTGCTAAAAGTAGAGACTTCAGACATTAAAATGAAAAAAGAATTTGTAAGATATGACCATTTTTCGCGGAGTTACGATTACTTAAAGTTGAGTGAAATTTTGATAAAAATTCTTGTTGCGCTAATTTTGTTGCTCAGTGTATATATGTATATTAATTTCATCTTTAATAAATATATATAAAAAACTAACTTTAATTACACAAAATGTGTAATAAAAATGAATATTTTTTTATGTAAGTTAATTCTTTGTAACAATAATATGAAGATACAATATTAAATAATTAATAATTCGAACGGCATAGCAAGTTTAAGGGTGTGATACATCATACTGTAGTTAGAAATATCTCATGCATTATTCTTTTAATAGTTTACTATAATACCACTTAATATGTATAGAATGTTGCATAGAACCGATCTACATAAAAACAAAAATGCAGAAAATTATAGAAAAGTTCTACAGTTCTATTACAGAAAATTAAATGCAAGTATACTGTCTTTGTACGCACGTGTACATATCTCTTCACATAAATCCATTTTTCAGAACTTTTTGATTGAATTATATGTCTAGTGAAATTTAAATGCAACACGTCACATCAATGCGTGTGATCATGTATAAAATCTCTCAAAAAATTGTCAATTTTAACAATAGTAATGAGTAAATAAACGGTGCAAATCAATTTACTTAAAAAATAAAATTCCCAAAAAGTAATAACCTCCTAATCTTTTGAAGTCGATTACACAATACAAGAAGTTCTTTTTATGTATATACGTGGCATATAAGCCAAAAAAATTTTTGATACAATACATCTGAATTTTATTTCTATTTAAAAAATGACGTGTTTTTCTATTTAATGACGTTGATATTAGTAGCGTATCTACATATAGTCATTCAAAGTTTTTACTTACTTTGGCTGACCATTGATTAGTGCGCAGTAAAAAGAATACCCATTGTTTTGTATAGAATGAAAGATTTTCATAGTCATATTCTGGGATTCAGATTCAGAACATTTTTGTCTAATTTATATATGTAAGTCCTGAATCATTTCGAATCATAAAGCATATAATAATAACGTGATTTTAAAAAGTAACTCAGATTTTTCAGATGAAATGATTTGGAAAGACTTTACTCAGTTACAATTTATAATCCCACCTTATTTTTAATAGTTCAATATAAATAATTAATAGATAGACGTACATTAAATTTGTTATTTATAAATATTAATTTAATTTAAGTTTAAGTAGTTTCGTAGGCAATAGATTTAATCCGCATTATATTAGGTTGTCCCGTAAATTCTTTCCTCTTCTAGTAGAAATGTATACACAATATTTATTGTTCAATATTTGTTGCATTAAATATAAGGTGTTCTACTGTATCGCCCTTTTTTCATTCCTCAATAAATATTATGTACTCCTTGATTACTTGCAAAATATTCCTCGAAGTGCGTTTTTATATTTTATCAAAGAGGGAAGAAACTTATGGGACAACCTAATATGTATAAGAAATATCGCGTGTAAGTCGCAATATTTTATCAAGTCGTATCAATCGTTGACTAAGACAAAACTAAAAGTTGACAACTAAACTAAATTTAAATTAATAATTCTGTTCCTTTATAAAGATTTTGTACATTATACAATTTTATTATAGATGTATAATTTATTGCGATAATTTATTTGATATAAATTGGTTTGAAAAATAACAATGATGAATGCGTTACAACTGTAATAGGAAAAATCCATTAGAATTCTATGCAAATGATGTTAAATGACATTTCACGTTCATAAGGGGCTATGCAATGAATGGTCTATTTCGAACGGTAAAAGAAGGTATGGCAAAAGTGAATAATTTTAAACTTCCTATTCCCCCGCTTACTTTATAGTTGTTATTACATTTGCAGTTGTAATTCTCTTTTCACCATTGTCTAATCAGCAGTTTTATTTCTAAACCCCATTTCATTATCCATTTTATTTTACTGTCATTGATATCAAGTGTGACATATAATAATTATTAAATTTTCTCTGGCCACGCGCAGGTAAACAGTTTCTATCAAACATATTACCTCTACAATTTTCTGCCACCGTTTACACATCCAATTTTTCTTGCTACTCCAATATCGGTTATGCCCTTTGTTAGTTATAACGACGAAAATATTAAATAACCTAAAGAAATGAGGGGTATCTTAAGTAAAAACTTAATAAAAATGTTTAGGTTAAGAAGTACATGCATAAAACTTTATGTAGTCCTACAAATGTGTATCTTATTTAACGACTATGGATTATCGCTTAATTGAAAACGATTTTTTACATTAAAGTGGTTTCCAATTAGATACTCTCAAATTGTAGTTTCAGATGCGACTATAAATATCGGTCATAGAAACGATGAATATTTAGCTACATCATTGATACCTGACAATATCATATACAATCAAGTATACATGGTTAAGATGAAGTTATTTCTACCAAACAAAGTGAAAATAGCTAGTCTTTAAACAGAATGTAATAATTAAATATTATAATGTTTATTGGTTTATTTTCTTAGAAAAGGAGTACCATATTAAGTCTGTATTACATTTTTGGTATTATTTATATTAACCCATCTAGGATTATGATCCCTGAATGAGAGTTGGTACATGTTATCACTTGAACATCAATAAGAATAATGAATATGATAACAGAAATGTCAAAAAGTTCTATTTCAGAGTTGTTATTCTTATAGTTTGCAAAATAAATTATTACATATAAAAAGTTATAATTTGTCACAATTCAGCAAACGCACTTTATCTTCCGTGTACATTTTCCGCATTCGTATTTTTTGCACGTAATTACAAATGTCGATATTCCCATTATATGACACCATTTGCGTAACCTATGTGTGCTATTTCAAGTTCTTTAATCAAGAGCTTTTCCTGTTTCCATACCCGATTTTATATTATCATAACGTACATATATTGTACCTTTCCAGCTCTAAATGAAAGACTGAATATATTTCCAAATGGGTGTATTATTTTTTAATTAAAGCCACGACCGATCTACAATATTTCTAATAATTCTCATCGTCATATTGAACCATAGAGTAAACAATCTAAAAACGTGTAAAAAGTAGTACAAGACAAGTATACATTGCACTTTGCCAGGCATTGGGGTTAGTAGCCGCAATACCAAGTTATTTCGATTCTGAATAAATAGATAAAAAAATAAAATTTACTATACTATTTCTTCAGTTATCATTAGAAAGGTCATTACATTATTGCGGAACAGAATGTAGCAGAAAGTAAATATTTCATAATAAAATTGTACAACCCAGTCATTTAGACGGACATGTTCATCGTTCCTGTCTTCAAAAAAAAAAAAAAAAAAAAAAATACGAGTGGCCGAAATTACACGGGTTTCTCCTACTATCTGATAATTCATTTTGAATCAATCTATTAATTGTGTGAACAAAGTGCCATTGAATACATTTTACCGAGCCTCTTTCATACGCGACATGTTCGTTCATGCGAGATAAAATGGCGGGACGGCGCGGTTTCACGGTGTTCATCCAGACGTTGTTACGAAGATTCTAGGGCTACCTACCAGCTTATACCTCGGCCAAGACTGCCGAAAGAAATACGATTCCGCATTGCCGGGGACAGCTCTGTTCTGAAAGCAGAGTGGGCGAGATGGAGGGGCAGGAAGAACGAGAGAGGATACGAAACAGGACAGGATAGAACAAGACCAAGACCCCACACGGTCAAATCTCGCACTTTCCCACGTGCGGGTGATCCCGTTTCATCCCGCCGATGAGACCTCTCCTCACCTCGACTCTGCATATTTTGCGCCTGCTAGCCACAGTAACCCCTAGCGGAATACCGCAAATGGATAAACTCGAATGTCTCCCGAATTAGTTTTCAGCGATATCGTTGTAAATTCACGCTCGAATTCGCTCTGGCGAAATACGCATACGATTTTAATTATTTACTTTTTCAGTGCATTATTATTGTTCTAATACATTAACAATAATACAGTATCAATGTATTATATTATGATCGTTGGTGTCTCTTATGGCTTTGTTAGTCATTTTGTTCTGTTCAGATCTTCAGTTTCGCGGACCTCAAAGGGAACAAAAAATTCCACGAATAATGCAACTGTTAATAATTACCATACTTAATTATTGCTCTACTATATAATATATGTAATTATTATATGCTGATTTACGCCGTAGATTAATAATCTTCAATTACATATAAACACCAACGGTAACGCGATTGGTAATAATGAATTGAACTTGATAGATAATAAACATAATATATAGAATATAATATGTAACACCACTCATCATAGTAAGTAACATATGCATAAATTAAATTATATTAAAAATTATTCTCATAACGTTAAGGAGAAAAACTGACATATTTTCATAATATATTGAATGCTAAATACAATATATAGAGCGTTATTAGTACCATAAATGGGCTACCACGTAAGATTTCAACGATGGTGTTAGATAGCGAAAAGTTCAGTATAAGCGTACACGTACTTATGTATGTGTTATAGGTAGTAGCAGATGTAAGGATACAACGTAAATTCAGTATACAAATAAACGTAATAAGAATTGCAATAAAATAAACCAACACAAACCGTGAGAGGAACATGGTATTCCTAAAATACAAAATTCAACGTATATACAAATACAAAAATTTAGGTAAATACGTAGTATCTATAAATGGAGGAGTTCATTGTAACACACAATTAATGAAATCAGATATCCAGTTCCCGCGACCGTATAACAGAATGTGTAGCCATAGTTGAGAACACGAAATGAGATTATTCCTAATGTGAAATAAAAACATATATTTTTAAATAAGTTCTTATACTGCAAGTAAATATGATCGAATAATTTAGTATCCAGTGACAGTTTCGTGGGCGATGTCCGCAATCAACGTTAATAGCGATGGGGTTAATAGTCGTTCGATCGAAGTAGATATATGAGGATAAACCGTATTATTGTGTCTGACAAGTCTACATGGAAGCCGGACACCTGAAACAGCTTCCTTTTGCCGGTCGGTTCTAATGCGGCGTGCTCTTTGGGATTCTTGATGGTCGTTTCGCGGATGTTAACAAGGTATCAGCATGAGCCTCGTGCCCAGCTGCGGTCGGCAACAAGTGGGACGATGTAGAGGAAAGGCGCGGCAGCCGGGACGGGCCTGGACAACATGGATTCAGAAATGCTCGATTCACGGCAGGTTTTGTGGTTTGGCAAACCTTTCCTGAAGTTTTTTCTCTTTTAACCTCTTACGTTTTGCCCCCTGTCCCTTTGGTCTTTCCACCTTGATACGTCATTTATTTTCGCAATGTTCGAAAAGGAAGGACAAACATTCTTATGGTTACTCATTTAGCACACGTACGTATCCTGAAAAATGTTACTCTTAAAGAGGGGGACCTCAAATTATAGATTCTAGCATTTTTGCCGGTGGGGTTCTGAAACCGAATTATGCCAAGCATTTCCGCCGGTTAATCTTATAGAAGAACGGTCGGATGAATCAGATCGAAATGTGTAACTAAACAAGTACTACATTTGGAAGAATGATTAATAACTGTGCCTTTAAATATATATACTTAAAATTCTAATTATCCTAATTAAAATTAGCCTAATTTTTCTTCTCCTTTATATCTGGCCGCTCTCTCAACTCGCACCTCCGTAATTTAAAAATTGGCAATTTGATGATTGCATTAATGTTTAGATATAGGCACATACGATTAGAAAGATCATATATTCCGAGTACCTCGCGAACATTAATGACCAGTACAAATAGAAACATATTTAGGTACAAATTGCACATTGGAGATTTTTAAATAAAATATTATTTTAACCATACAAGCCAGCTTAATAAATATATATTTTCTAGCAGATGATAGCAATCACAATGTAAATTTTTTGTATTTCAATACACTTGTTACAAAAATTGTCTACTGTTACTGCAGAGATATCGTTTTGAAATATATATTTATACAGAATTTTACTTTCTTTGTGAGAGTATTGAATAAAAGAAGAAAATCGCTTTCGAATATTCTATTTTGAAAGGGGAAAACTGTGCGGCGCCTAGTATCCACGTATTGTTAGGAAAGTCGAGAAACCAAATCACCCAAGGCCTTTTGATTTAGGGTGTAAAGTGACGGACAAACGAATGCCACAGTTCTACCTGCGGAGAAGTTCAAGGTAAAATTAAAGCGAAGAACCCTTAACCTATCGTTTTATTATTCGCAGCACGCTGGAGTTTGCTTATTTGCTTTTGCGACACCTTAATCCGCCGCGAAGGATCGGTTTTACAGTTCCTGCCATCAGACGCCTTGTACGCGCCCACCTGGCCAGGATTGACCAGTGGTTCCGTAATGGATGCTTCACAGTTCTCAATTGTTCCCTTTTCCCTTGAAGAATAGCGTACTTTTCCCATAGACTGACCTCTATTTTTCATTGAATGGACTTCGATGTTTGATAAAACTGTTTATAACATTATCAATAACAACTGAAGACGCTAAAATATATACAGTCAGCGAAATTTCCATAATTCCATCTAACATTTATTTAAAATTTCTATTAATTTTTAAAAAATAAATAAATCCTATTTACTGCCATAGTGTTAAGTAAATTATGAAAACATCTGGTTAGAATTACGGTAAAATATGTATCTATTTCCAAAATTAATTTTGAAAATATATAATTTACAGAAAGTGATATGTAAAATCTCAATAGTTGAACTACATTGAAATATATTGCTTTATTTACAATATAGAGTAAAAATTTGTTACTTCATCTTCAAGTACTAATAATGTGTGACTTTCATCATTTTCAGGAATTACTTAAAAAATTGTATTATTCGTACTGTTAATAAAAGCTACTATCTGTATCATGCATGAAAGCGATATATCGGACATATCGGCATTATGCTAAACTTGATTTATGCTGTTATTATGCTCTAAAACCGTAGTACACTGCGTTGCATTAATGTATATCTTACAGCAAATATTTTCCACAGGTTTTCTCTTGTAAATTAGGTTTAGATCAGCAGATCGGCCAAGTCACTACTTTAATGATATAGTTTTAGTTTGAAACTATTTTTTTGTGAATTTTAGTGTGTAGACGGCAGTTTTATTCTGTTAAAAGATCCGCCCTTTGAAATCGGGTATTTTATGAATAAAATTAAAGCATCCTCTAATATTTCTACATTTTTTCTAGAATTAATACTCGCTCATATCTAGTGTACAACCTCGTGTATTTAAATGCAGCTCAAATAAATACGCTTCCGCCGTCAAAGTTTCAACTCATAGAGACATCCTGATCTTTGAACCATTAAAACTTAGAATCATCTAACCCGACGAAATTTAATCCTATTTCGTCTGAAAAAATGAGTTGCTTCCATTGTCTTATACAAGCCATGTGACTTTTTGCGAAGAAGCGAGTTACTTCTTTATGGCGAAGCGTCAAGGGAGGTGTCGAGTCATTTTTCATCCACACAGGACGTGTACTATTAGGGGGACCGAAAAGTAATGTCGCTTTTTTGCATTAAAGTCAAACAGATCAATTTTTAACACGTTTTTATTTTTAATCGATTATGTAATTGTCTTTGTTATCAACAACTCTTTTCCATTTATTGTACAAATTTTCTATGTCGCCTTTGAAGTACACAATGAGCTGATAAATAGCAAACGAATATCGGCATACGCAGAAACGACATTACTTTCCGGTCCCTCTAATATTTCGTAAAACTTGTTGCACACTCCATTTCATAATAAACAGATTTATATCTGTTTACATTTGCAACTGAAATATATACTCTATAACATAATAAAAATAAAAATAAAGTTAATATTATTATTTATTATTATAATATTTATTGATATTACACTATTACAAAAAATTTACCTATACGGTTAAACTGTACTTGTACACTTGAATGGGAGAAACAAAAGCGCCGAAATTTCGCTCACATCTTTGCTTATATTTGCAATGTGACTTCAAATATTGCAATAATAGTGGAAGTAAAGCACGAAATTCAGAGATACTGACGAAGCAAGATAAGTGAAATCGAAACTTAAATTAAAGTTACCTCATTATCTCAATGGGTAATTATTGAAAACTCAATGGATCATAACAAAGACTTTATAAAATTTATAGTGGAAGTTGTGAATGTCATTGACTGCATTTGCTGTTTACTATTCATAAATGCGATTCGTAACACTATTAGTATAACATATTAGGTGAGGGTAAAGTACCATTAAAGGCCCACTGCTTCTATAGGCCTAAAAAATGATCATGAGGACCATTATGTATCGCAACGGCATGCGCTTGAAACTAATAATAGATTACTGTTTCGTTTAACCGACGACTTTGAAAATCTATTAATATCAGGAGACTATGACAAATTCGTCAACGAATGCCATCGAAAGCGATCGAATTCTACATTCCAAAGCATGCTCACCTTCCCATACCGTCCACGTACGGGAAAAAGATAAAAGCAATTCTTATATCGTTTTTGTATATGCAACGTTCTATCGTTGAAAATCAACGGCTCGCGAGAAGAATTTTCTAATCAGCCGATCGTCGGCCTTGTTTCGTGTATATACATACATACATATCTGACAGAACGACAGGAAGGGTGTCGCCGTTCGAAAAATGAGAATGCATTACCTCGACGCCTTCTCCTCTCAGTTCTCGGGTAGATCGACGTTGGTGGTTCGGTGGATAGCAATGGCGTTGGGGATCTGGACGCTATTACGAACGTAGCTAAGAGAAAAAGGAGAGACCCGGCCGTGAAAAACGAAGATGGAAGGCACTTCTCCTTGCTCTCGGCAGGCATTCCAAAACAAAGAGCCGCGATGCTGGTGGACAATATGTAAATCAGTGGCTGGCCGTGGTCACGATGTCGCGACCTCGTCTTTCTCTTTTCGAGATACGTTCTTAAACCTCTGCCACCGCCACCATGTCGCGATTATTCCCCATAAGGGCTTGAAAGATCTATAACGACCCTCAAAGACCCTGTTTAATCACGATTTGTTCTACTTTTTCCACTTTTTGCTGGAACAATACCGGTTATGACAGCTCGAAATATCGTCGACTAATTTTGATTAATATAGCGATCAAAAAGTATGATAGATCACGGTAAAATCATATTATGTACCTCGTTATCTGTCCGAGTTACGTATTAGAATATTATCGTTGCGGTGTGTTGAAAATATTCGACGTAAAATAATAAACTATAAAATTCCTGTATGTCGCTGAACAGAAATAAACAGAAAATTTAATAAATATCACAATTGTTGAAATTATTCCTCATTCTTCATCATTACATTAATTAATGATTAGTCATTAATTTGTGTTACGCTTTTTGAAAATGTTGTAAATTTCTGAGTAGTATTTCTGGGAAAAATAATTTTTTTCGATATTGAAACAAATTATGCAACAACCAGTTAAAAATACGACTAATTTTTTTTTAATTTTCAATAACTGTTATTTTCGTTATCAAAGGCACTTTGTAATTGAAATGGTTATACTACAGAAACTTCTACTATTTTTTGAAACTGCAAATCTGCTAAAAATGATAATTTTTGTTGAATTGCATATTTCTTTTCAGTAGCTGCTTACACATGAATTTATTGCATAGCAATTTCCATATTTTGAAGTATAGAAACTGTGTGGAGAATTTCGATAATTGTATGCCGAATTTATATCTATATATACATGTTATATTTAATTTTGTTGCCGAACGATGAAGTAACATATTTCTAAAACTCCGCCATTATTTTGTTAACTTTCTATACACGCTATGAATTTTGAGTTTATTTATATATCAACATGTTTCTCCTAATTAGTTCGGATAACGGAGGTTCTATTCTCTGAAATTCTGTTTTGTTCATTTCCTTTTTATTTGCTATTAGTGTTGCAGTAATGATGGTCGGAGGAAACGTATAACAGGCGATTTAAAAATACTTTGTCAATGCCCAGAAAATTGTTTTGTAGTCTGTACAATAAGTTCTGAGAAGGCGACCAGATATTACTGCAGCCTTATCAAACAGTAATTAATAGATTACAAATAACATCGGAGTTATATCTTTTAAAAGATATTAAATTTCAAGAAAAATTGTTTTCATCGAGATTTAAGATTTTTTAAAGTAAACTACATACTCTTTCGCAACGTGCGAGTAGACAAAATACAAAATTTCGGCCTTTCATAATCAACTAGAAACGATAGTTGTATAAGTATCCAGAGAAAAAGATAGGTGATACAAGATTCACTTTGCTTGTTCCTGAAACGATTTAAGGACAAAATTCGTTCATAACTTAGCATAAAGACTCGTTTGTACAAAATTAACTCAAGTTTTAATTGAATAAAATGATATAAACAGATGGCCATATTGGAAATATAGATTTCGTGTTCTTAAATTGTAAAAACAGGAAAAGTGAATTCTTAAATTAATTTGTTGCTTACCAAAACCCCTCTTGTAATAACAGTTTCCCGCAGTTTTGTATTTAGAAATAATATCATTATGACTGTCAGGTTGTTTTGTTATTTAACGATATGTAATTTATAAGTTTTAATTCCATTGCATGCACCGTATAACAATATATATAAGAATGATTACACGCTTAAGGATATTGAGATATTTATAATGTAATTAAATCACTTGACCAACTTTACGTTATGAAACAAAAGAGCATTCTTACAACTTTTATGAGCACTAGTACCAAGATAAGTTGAAATTTCATAGTGGAATAGATCTTCGTTTTACATAAATTTACTGTACTGAAAGTGATAATTAAGCATGTGGTAGCACTTCCGACAAGGCTTTTAATTGTACGAATTACATATTTTCAGATAGTTTTTATGAAGAGATCAACGCTTAATTGGTAACTGTTACTTTAATAAAAAATTTTTCAAAACAGTAATCAGTGCTTCAATTTTGATAATGTCAATCTATGAGCCTTGGGCCTTTTAATCTATGTCTATTCATTTCATTTGCACTAAATATATGTTTAAAGATTCTCTTTATCATAGCTTAATGAATGAAAGAAGAGTACGACAAAAGATATATTTGTTTAAAAATACTTGTCTTCAAACGTTCGGTGCTAAAGAAAGGGAATAAGTAAAAATACTATAAATATTTAGGAACAAATGGCGCTATCATATTATTGTCATTTTTGAACTAATTAAGATACTTCATTATTTAATATGTGATATTTAAGATTTCTAGCGGTCGTCTTTTTATATTCGATACATATAGATCAAAAGCGTCATGGAAATTCACATGGATACAGTGATGACGCATGCATCGCGTCGGCCAGATGATTCTGGTTCCCATTATTTTGCGAGGACGATCAACGATATAGTACAACATATATACCAGTTCCACACCCAGCTTCTCGAGCTCTCTTATCTACGGCAATTAGTCGTTAAAAGTGTTCGTGTGTTTCACCGGTTATCGACCGTCCCACCCACGTGCCCGAATCGTCCTCGAAGCGTTATCTCGCGACAAAATGCATCTCGTCGGTTTCGAACAGCTGGCCAAAATCGTACTTGAACCTATCACCGAGGAACGATCGCCATCCAAACGAACACTATAGCAACGCCGATGTTGCGAAAGGAACCGAATTTCCATAATAACCAATGCCGCCACGTCCCCGTTCCAATCTTCCATCCACCTTCTTTTTTTTCTGTTTTCCTTTTTCCCTTCTCGATGTCTACGTGGTGTTCATACTTCTCGGAAGCGGTCTCACGGTTCCCACGAACGGCACCTCTTTTCCCTGAAACCATCTCGGCGTTGACCGAGAGAAATTGCGTCTTCGTATTTGGATTTCGATTCATTATCGAAAAATTGAATGATACTTGTTTGTAACAGTTCTCTTACGTTTTATCGATATTTGATTAGTATGTATAACTCAACATGAAAAGTATTGGAATGTTAAAGATTAGTCACTGCAGAGGTCATCTTGTATTAGAGTAAAGAAAAATGCTCGAAATACTCATTTTTCCTACTTATTGTTAGTTTATACTTATGTATATAATATAACAATATTATGAAGCATCGGAAAAGTTACTATTGTGACAATAATGTAAATTCATAGATGAATATTAAAGAAATATTTCGATAAAATACTTTACGTCTTAAAGTGATTGCGTAATATCAAATTATTTTATTCATTCTGAAAATAATTTTTGAACTTAAAATAAGAAAGAAACACGCAGGCGTTCTCTGCCTGATCAATGTTAAAAAGTATCGTTAACCGAGTATCACAAATTATCCAACCGGTCGTTTGAAGGCGTGGTATTTGAGATAACAGGGCAAGGGATGAAAACTATTAGCACGGAACCGCCCTTCAATCAACACCAGTTAAGGACGACTGTACGATTCGTATTCAGAAACAAAATAAATGTAACTGTAAAAGTGTCCAGAAATCAAGCCTCGAGAAATCAAGTAACAGTTAACAGTAAGTATCATGGTCGTTTTTAATTGTATCGATTGAGATCATAACTTGTCAATCTCAATGACATTTTCGCTTTGGGAATTAAGAAAGAAGCAAGTTTGAAACTATTCCACCGATTTTACATTTCATATTCGACTTGGCGATTAGCGAATGAAATCGATTTATTCTTAAATTGTAATCCAGTTTCGAGCGCACCTAGATTTTCAAATGACCATAACACAAATGTATATAGATGAAGTTCGATCCGTCATGAGGAACCACTCAACTTCGGAAGGCTTTTTTGTTTCAACGTTATTGAAAGTTGTCTCAAGGGTCACTAAGAATGTAGCGGCAGGATGCCTTCGTATATTCAAGGACGACAGAGGAAGGTAGCACGGGGGAGTAAAAATGGAAGAGACGAGAAGGATGCGAGATAGCGGGTGATGAAGGAGAATGGTGGCAGAGACTCCGAGCAACAGGCCATGCGGGCGCACTGTCCTAATTACAACGAGGCCTCCTATTTTTTTCGGGCTGAAAGGAGCCGAAGTATTTGGCCCGCGGCAACAGAGACTAGACGATTCCTGGACGCTCCCAGGACGCGGTCGAAACGAAGTGCAAAAGGATCGTCGGCACTTCGTCGTCATCAGCCGAAAAACGAAAGAGACGCCGGGGAAACGTAAGAATGGTAGAGGGAGGACGGTAACCGTTCACCGGCTGGAACGTCGCAGTTTTCCCAGCCATTCATGGTACCGACCGATTTTTTTTGCTCTCTTCTCACGATTCATTCATACCTCGCCGCATGAGATCCGATCGTCGATCCCTACCTGCGTCATCGGTGAAGACATCGCCAAGCGCATCATCCTTTTCGGGGACGCTCTGTCCCTGTCGGTGTTGGGTCCAAACGACATGCGTGCGCCGGGTTCCTTTCGGATTCCACTGTTTGCTTCTACCTTGTTAACCAACCTTAAATACTTGTTCGCTTCCCTGATGATCACTCTATAACGGTACCTATGAATATTACAGGGGGTGATAGCTAAGATTGAGATAAATCAAATTTTTTAATCATTGTAAACACAATCTATACGCGATCGATCATTGAAGGAAAGTAGTGCTAGATATTAAGCTACTTGTACTCCAATCGATAACATGTGTATGATACATGTTCTACCGATAACGATGGCGGTACACGTTAAACATGTTCCACCATAATCACAGTTGTTTGCAGTATACATTGATTTTACTGGCTCACGATACTAATTACATATTACCGAATTACTTACTGCTCGAGAACGGTTTATAATTCAACCTGCTTGGTTTATAATCTGACAGTACCTACACGTTGAAAAAAATGTAATTCTCATTGTTAATTGCCTTTTAATTAAAGAATATATAATTTATATTGTTTTAACAATAAAATAACTAAATGGAGTTATAAATAAGCCCGCAGTAATAAAAGATTAATTATTTCGTACTCAACAATCGGTGGTATTAAAAGGTTTATAATGAAGTCGGTATGAATCCTTATAAAGGTAATGGTAATAAAACTGCTGATGCATTTAGTGAGTCAGATTTTTTAAATACTTCTATACTACAATTTATCGCTTACCATTTCATATGTAATCGAACAAATATAAGTCGCGATTAGAGAAAATAATAGTACTTATACAACGTTATTGATTAGATATTCAATTTCGAAAAACATCTTGTTACTAAAGTTAAACAATTTGTTCATAGATTTATACTTGTCTTTTATTGTGACCATGTATGTTAATATTCGATACATTAAGGGATATTAATATATTTTTTACAAGCCTCTCATATAAATGGCCAATTAAGCCAGGAAAATGAGTATTCACGTTTTCAAGCGGCAATGCTTATTTTTTAAAAACGAAAATTTTCATTCTCCGGTGCGAATGTGTCAAAATAAGAATTAGATTACTTAGATTAATTGTTATCATTTCGTTTACGTTTTTGGTTATTTTGGAAAAATATCTTTCTCCGCGTGAATTATCCTTGCAATTTTTGTATGAATTTTATGCAGATTTATGAAAAGTCGTTTAGCTAAAATTGTAAAATTGAAAAATCGTAATCGATGGTTGCAATAAAATACTGATTGAGGATATAATTCTCCAAAGAAAGACACATGGTTATATGTACGAAGGAGGGCTAACGATCTTAATAGCTAGGCAAAACATTGACACCTTGGCGACGCTGAAGAAACCAGCTGAGTGAGGACACCGATGGAAAGACCGAGGCAAGGATCGTCAAACAAACGTCAGCACGAGTGAAGTGAAAATCCTTATGAGAAGGCATATAAGTTAGGAAGAGCCGTGACAACGAGCTAACAGTATGTGCAAACACGGCGGCTTGGAACAGAGCCGTAGTCGGGACGATGATCATGTACTTACGCGTTTCCTCTCAAACATCGAAAATGTAGACAGCAACCAAGACATGACGAGCCATCCATTGATCATGGGAAACGACCGGACTAACTTGCTCCGGTAAAAAATTTTGCAACTAATAATCCACCGCATACCGTGACGCTGAATAGGCACAGGAAGGAATTGAATCGTATTAAATGTGTATCGTTAATGTTGGTGAAATGAACGTTAAATATAAATTTAAATACTTGATTGTTTCACAAATTAGTTAATAATTTTACTTAAAATATTCATTACCTTAACTCGTGAAGACTCGATTAATTTGGAAATGTATGGCTAAATGATTCTCTTCGCAAAACCAACGAACACATTACTATAAAAACACAACGTGATTGCAGGAAGTTAAGTAAATTGTATGATGAACGTCGTTCACTTATAGCTATTGGAATGAGAAAGTAAGACTTATAGGAGAAGTAGGTAGCAAACCCCGTATAATTCTAATTAATTAGGTTTTTAAATATTTTGAATGATATTACTCTGAAAATAACGTGAAATTATTAACACAATTTGAATGGTGAAAATTATAATTACTTTTCTAATCTTTTTACTTAGAAATATCATTCTCTATAACACCAACATTTTTTTTATTTAACTTCGCTTCGGTAATACAGTAATCTGATATAGTAATCAGTTATAAATTAATCATTCGAAAGATTAATTGAGGTACCGAAAATAACATTTTATGATTTTTTTCTAGTTGCGATCGTTTCATTCATTGATAGGTAAAGATTTGTTATGATTTTAGTATTCATTTAAAGATTGTCGTCATAAGAAAAGTTGAGGGATTAAAACAATAATTAAAATTAAATAAAACGCAAAAAACACCATGTAGAACTGTCTTTGGTTTAATATGATACAACGGATCGGGCATTTTGGGGGTGATGTACTCCCCAAAAGGGTTACATATTCACATACATAATTATGCTTTGTAGTTCATATATCATCAAATTTGTTTATGTACATCATACACCAAGCAATCAATAATTATTCTACACAAAATCTGTTGCATATTTGTTGTATCGGTCGCATAGAATGTGCCTGGTTATTTTTTTTAAATCAATTCTTTTCTCACTTTCATATTGTTTGTTCAATAGGTTTTGAGACAGATTACAAATACAATTTGTTCGTTGTATTCACCTGGCACGTTCTATGTATCTTTACATAAGAGGTTACATACTGATTTTGATACAATTATGAATTTTGACAGACAAATAGAAACAAATTCGATTCAAGAAGAAAAGGACCAAAGTCCTTATTAGTAATCGATAGGATAGTCTCTTACTAATCGATGTATCAACAAGTTGCGCTGCTGCTTACAATTGGAACATTAAAGTATTTCAATATTATGTGTTTATATGTGTGAAATTATAATTAATGTTTGGCTCATTTGCAACGTTAAACACTTTCGATTTTCTAACCCTTCCGCTATTTAACACATTGACCGTTACAATGTAAAAGGCCCTGTTTTGAAAGACCAATTACAATTACAATTAAAATATTCCAGTCGCTACTTTGCATATACAGTACAATAGTAATACTATTTGCAATTTTCTTTAACTTTATTTATTATCCGATTATCCTGTCACCGGTGACTGACATTAATGTTTGTACAAGGAATAATACTAAAAACAGACGTTGCCTGTCATTCAGAATCAAAAGTTCTTCCACTGTACACAGAAAGGAAAAAATCGAACAGCTATCGATCCAAGAAGCAATGAAGAAATTATAAAAAGTATGGTTGATTGTAAAAATATGACCAATTATAAATCAGTTAGTTGCTACTTTTCAGTCTTACTTCCATCTTACTATGCTCTACCGAGAAAATTTTCATGTTTATAAAAACATATTGCAGATTATTTACCAAAATTATGGTACATTTATGTTTAACGAATACAAGAAATACGTAATAAACAGTAATTTGACGTGCCTTGCAAATTATCGGAATAAAAAATGTCGTATACAGTGCCTTATTTGTGTTCTGAAAGTTCAAGACTCAATAATTACATCTTTACTTTGCAAGTAGTCAAAGCCGTAATAAATTAATATAAAAAGACTAAACTAATCGCCATTATAAGACTGTTATATTTCGAATTCTTTCTTCAAGTAATTATCGTGAATATTAGAAAGTACAAACTATGTAATTGTATTGTAAGCTTTTTAAACAATTGTTCCACAGATAGATTATTAAATTAATTATAGTAATAACATGTCCCTACAATTAACCGCACTTTTTATATCTTTGACATCGCATCTTGGATAAGTGACTATTAGATCTTTTATTTTTTAGAATAGGAAAGAATTTTGGATTAGAAAAAAATGTTAACATTGCAAATGTGGGTATTGATGAACCATTTGAATATGTGATAAAACAAGGACTTTTTACATTGGATTTTAATTGCAAAACTTTCGATAACTTTTTTTGTTATTCATCGAAAAACGTTATCGTTGACACAAGAGTTAAATGAATCTCTAAAATGGCAGTCTTCATTACTAAATAAAAATGATCGATGTTTAAAAAGAAATTAAATAAACGACGGTACATTAAATAAAAAATATATATAATAAGGCGATAAAATGAAATGCTCATTCGAGATCGATTCACGAGATCGACATTGCCACACAGATCGGTCTTCCTTTCGCATTTACATTCGCGCATACAGACACACGTCCACTCTTTTTCTTTTTCCTTGGCCATTTCTCTCCCTTTCCTCTTTCTTCGACACAAGAGTCAGGTATTTCGATTCAAACATGACAAGCATTTTACTTGAAAGATGTTCGACGAAGCATATCACAGACACGATGATATGAAATAAAGATATTATTGTACGGTGAAGTTATAGGTCATCGACAACATGAAAATTAAAGAGTTTCAGCAAGAAAAATTGTTAAGTACGATAGAAGTGTGCAACGTCGATCATCTTCGAACGAATGCTGAAGTGCAATGCTAAAAGCGATCCACACTGTTTTAGCGCGAAAGTTTGTATCACAAAAAAGTAAAAAGATTGTTATGGTTTGTTAAAAGTTTGACAACCTCGTATTTCATAGAATCAATAAAGTCTGAAATTTCGTTTCTTCGTATCTCTACAGACAGAAAAAGATGTCTAATATTCAGCCTTTTAGAAAGTAAGTTTCCTTACTCGCCAATCTATGTTATAAAAATGATAAATTTCTAAACTGTAATCGATATATAAAAAAACAAACAGAAATAAAGTAAAACATATTAGCGAGAAAAGTAAGTAAAATTCGGCCGTCAAAGTATTAATAAAAATAAAGGGATGTTTGACGTTTATAAAATAAGACAATATTTTCTACCTCAGAAAGTAAAAATATCAGCGTGATTATTTGACAAAAATAAAATAATATTTTCGTGCCGTTAATTACGTTGATCTACTACAGTTTCGTATGAGTATCGAAACAAAAAGAAAAAAGAAGGAAAAAAGACTTCTAAAAAGGCTACTCGATCAAATATATGTCGAGATGAAATCAGTTTCGTACGATTGCATGAAATAAAAAAAATTATAATAATAAATAAAATAAAATATAGCAGAAACAGGGAAAGGGGCTGTTGTTGATCATATTCTTATCGAATTTAGATTATTTTCCATACCCTGAAGAGGTACGTCAAGCGAGAGGAAATAGTAGCAGCAGCGTCAATGCGTATCTCTCTTCTTCTCCTACGATACTATTAAAATTGTACGAATAACATTAATAATAATAATATTAATAATATATCCTCTTCTGTTTCCTTATGCTCTAGATAATTTTAAGCTCAAGTAGACACTTTAAATACAGTTAATCGGACAATGTAAAATCTTTATAAAAATAAAATAAATAATCTGAATAAATATGAATATAATAATAATAATAATAATAATAATAATAATAATAATAATAATAATAATAATAATAATAATAATAATAATAATAATAATAATAATAATAATAATATTACAGATAGTTAAATAAATTATCATGTAGGATTAAGAGCGGAACGTAGATGGCTCGTTTATAACGTTTCAATAGACGTCATATTTGTGATAATGGTGATCGCGTGATAACCACGCGTTCAATTGCTCTTTCTTTTCCTTTCTTACGTTTAAGTTAAAGCGCGAATACTGTGTATTTTCTTGTGTACTTAGAATATAATACCGCTGCGGTGCACAAGCTCGTTTAAACGGATTCTCTGTGAATCCTATTCTCACCAAACACTCCTTTCGCGTCCCATGTCCAGCGCTTTCAAACGGTCCTGAATGAAAATGCGGTGAAAACATTCGTCGGTATGGCTGTTATTGAATATTGAACTACCAACCTTCGTTCAAAAAAGTAAAAACAATGTGAGTGCACGGATAAAATATTCTACAAAATTTATTATACGATCCCATGATAAAATATTACGAGGTAAAAATATCTAAAATTTATCAGACACAACAGCCATATCGTACGACGCGAAAGAAGTCATCAACAAAACTCTTCCATCAAGTATGTCGTTTGGAACTGGCTGACATCTTCGTAATCTGTCACTTACTACCCAACTTAAAACTTTAATAACGATACTTTGGATACGGACAAAACGAACGCGTCTGCACGATCGTGAACTGAAGGCGGCGAAAGCCAATTTGGGCTGCTAATTGCACGACTCTAATTTCCAATACGTCATCAATGAAACTCGATTGATTCTGTCTGAAAGTCATGGCGGTCAACTTTATCTGCGACCAGACGATATAGGAATATCCTGTATAAGATATAGGTATCACGGTAAACCAGCTTTGTTTTCTTGCTGATACCCCCCCATGACGAATAATTCTTGCGGAGAAACACATCTCAACGTAGAAACCGAGGTGGGATTCGAAAGCTTCTGGGCCTGCTTGGCAGAGCACGCCTATGCTTGCTTTACCGTTTTTCCGCTTCTAAATCTCATGACGAGACTTCGCCATCCAGACTAGGTTGTTCTGGTTTCCGGAGATGCGTGAGTCGTCGCCTGGTAGCCCTTCTTCGGCTTTCGCCTTTCCATCCTCAGGACTGCAGACCTCGGCGTAAATGTTCGAACACCTGCACCACATACTCGAGGCCGTTCATATAGTCTCGAAAGATTAACCAATCACGTAGGTTTCGATACGTTTCCGAAGATGACACAGCACGAAACTCGGGCGACATGATGTCTCGAGTGACGTCGGGACGCGACGATAACTGACGTTCCACCAGCGCCACCTGCAATTCGCAGAGAACCTGTAAACAAAAATTATTTTGAGGTTAATGAACAGGATATCTAAAGTGAAATGGTTGATCGTTCAATGAACTTATTATTATCCATCTTTAATCGTTTCAATAGATTATTGAATAAAGGTATTTTATTTATTTTCATTTGTAAATAAGTGTCAACTAATGTCCTTTTACTATTACATTACATATAGTAATTAAGGTATGATACACAGACTTAGACAAAAGTAGGAGTTATTGAGTACACCACCTGGAAGCGGATCTATGTATCTTCTAAATTATATACAGAAAACAATGTATGAGAACGATAAAACCATTCGCGAAGTGCAATTGTTACATCTATTTCAAACCAGAATTACAATATCTAAAGTATAAAATTAGATAAAACTCTAATATTTATAGAGATTATTGCAATATAAAGAAAAAATATGACATAACAGAAATAAATAATGGAGAGTTAAAAGATCGCACTTATGTAATGTAAATAGCAGATTTGTCACGGGTGTGACGACTACTAGTTAATAATCCAGAAGATAAATAATAAATAAAATTGTTACTTATCAAAATTAGAATATTATATTGAAAGTTACGTAACTCTGAAAAAATTAACCTTTTTATTTAGTAACAACCTACAAAAGAATTTACAAATTTTAAAGTTACCAAATAATTTATTTGCAAACGTATTGGTCCAAATTTTTAATCGCGATGGAGAAATGTAGTTTAAAATTAATATAAGAATCTCGCTAGGCACAACCCACGTTAAATTATTATTTGAATCATTATTTAAAGTTCACTTTAAGGATATTATATTTGTTCAGCTATAAAATACGCGACTTGCACACTATGTATTCATAGAATTATGCATTAAAAGTTAAGAATTAACCAATTTCGCCGAAAATAGAATCATTCAAATTAATTTCTTATTATACTCGTGATGATTTTCATTTGAAATGTTGAGGCAAGTACGCAGATTCAATATTTAATTATCAATCTAATAAATAACTTTTTCTGTTGCATATTTGTTACTAATAATATTTGCACGTATAACAAATATATATATATTTCAACGATTGAAAGGATTAACGACTGTTTGATTTATTCAAATAAATAATAATAAATAATAAAAATTTAAATAAAAATTTACAGCTATTGGCAGAATCATGTATTTGAATATTTAACTATCGGTATATATAGAACACATTTAAACATAAAATTAAAGACGTTCAAGTAGGGATCAATATTTTTTTTTTAAAACAAAAGTATCGCAAAATCTGTGAAATCGAACAAAAATCAACATGACAGAAAAACAATCTAAACTGGTGGACTCCAATGGACGATAAACTCATAAAGTTTCTTTTTCATTTTACGACTGTAAAGCCTACAATTAGTTGCGAAGGTTTTGTGTAAAACTCGTAAAATCACTAAAGTACTTCTTTTTCTCTTTGTTTGCGACAATGGAACATAACGTGATTCAGGCTAATTATAGCCGGTTAGACAGTGCTATTGCGAAAGTAGTGCAATACTTTTTTAACTAAAGAAACAAAAAATGTGCAGAATAAAACTTTGTAACGCGCACTATTATTCATAGAAACAAAGTTTGATATTTACCGTTCGCAATTTATATTCCGTTTGTTCGAACTGATTGCGAAATTCGAGTTGAAGATCCTCTTGGTCCCAGACTATTTGCTCCAGGCCCACTGCATACTTTTGCATATATTCGTACGCATCAATAAGGGCTGTATCGAGCTATGAAAATAATAAAAAATCTGCAATCACACCTATATTCTCGAAAACAAATGGTGGATAAAGTAGGGTGTATGGAAAGAAAAATATATAATAAAGTATTCCTAGGTGTGAGTTATGTCATAAGCAGTATATTCTTTTTATGTGTTCATGTACCACTAGTGAAAAATATTGGAGCATCTTGTGTACAATTACATTATATCACGGAAGTTTCATAAAATAAGTTCTATGAACTTATTATAAATATGAACTGCATATTTGTGATTCCGAAGAAATAGACCAGAAAAACATTGAAAAATATTTTATTACGACAACCGCCACTAGTTTTGCTACTTATGATTCTACAAACACTTGATAAAGTGTAGTATTCTTCAAATAGAATATCGCCAGATGAATTATGAAAGTGTTATAAATTACTAATCTTCGTTTACACGAATCAAACAAAATTAAGTATTTTCATATAAGGTGAACGATAATTAAGGTATAATATTATTAAAAAAACACCATTTGAAAATATAAAAATATAGTAATCTCCAGTAGTTAACAATTTTCATTGGTTATTTAAAAAATTTCAATTTACATGTTTACCAAAAGATAGTTTTACATTTTTAGTTAGTAATATATTTCATTACTTTAAACAATTGTCAGTTGTCTTTTTATCGTATTTATTGTTTCTGTGTGTCGTATAAAAAAATACAGGAAAGGAAAAGAAGGAAAAACAAATTATGTCTTATACATACCTCTAATCTATCGAGGTACTCTTGATCCAGCATTTCTCCTAATTGTTTGGGAATTTCATTTGGCCCAGGAAGCCAATCGTAACGATTGTCTTTAAACGTCGAATGCAAATCAGCAAAGTCGATGTTAAAGGTTCGCTTCGCCTGGAATTAAAAAAAATCAAATATTACTATAAATATACGATTAGACAAATATGGTTGAAAAAAACGTTCTACCTATGAGTTATTTAGTTTTTTCATTACATACTCTACTTTTGATACAAAAACATAATCAGAGATGAAATTCCATACGCGTGTCAAGGTTGTACTATACTTTTTTAATTGTATACATATATACTTACAAGGGAACATATCCAACCTGAACACTCCGATTTAAATGAAACTTATGTGGAAGATAAGTCTCAAGAGAATATTTGCCACGTATTTTTTTATATCGGTCATCGTTCACATTGAACAGGTGATAACAGCCCTCAAAGTTAAGGGCTGAAATTTTATTTTTGGGAATATTTCTGGAACTAAAGGAGATAATGGAAAGCTCTTTTGTAAAATGTCAGTCTTTAAATAAGGAATTATTCTGCAGAAGAAAATTTGAATAAACCTCATTTGTTTATAATATTTATTATTCCCATCATTTTCAGTAAGATAATTCGCTGTCAGAAGGACAGCATTTGGTAACTTACATTTTCTAATACTATTAACTTCTTTCAGAGCTACCATAAGCTTAAAACGAATAACACTCTACCTTCAATTTCTTAAAAATCTCGATGGTTTCAAAAGTTCCAGATATTGTATTTGGAGATTTTACGGCAGTACAATTACAAAGGTAGTATTGGCCATAAAAGCCAATATTTCTAGCAGCGATGACTACAATCGCGTCACATTCATATCTGCGGAGCTTCCAATAGTTAATCAGGAGTCAACTAACAGTACCTATATAAAGAGCATCACAATGTTTGAAAATACAGTAAAAGATTGAAAAAATAATGATACTTTTAAGAAACCATGCCTGGTTGCCCCTGTTCACAGGAGGCAATTTCAAATTATATAACTAATATACCTCGCTAAAAAATAAAAAATTTAAAAAAACTATAAATTTTCAATATATTTTTTAAACAAATGAGGTTTATTAAAATTTTCTTCTGCAGAATAATTCTCTATTTAAAGACTGACATTTTACAAAAGAGCTTTCCATTATCTCCTTTAGTTCCAGAAATATTCCCAAAAATAAACTTTCAGCCCTTAACTTTGAGGGCTGTTATCACCCGTTCAATCTGAACGATAACCGATATAAAAAAATACGTGGCAAATATTCTCTTGAGACTTATCTTCCACATAAGTTTCATTTAAATCGGAGTGTTCAGGTTGGATATGTTCCCTTGTTAGTACAGCATAGTAGTATAAATTATTATAGACATTACAAAATGTATACAACTGCATTTTAATTAATATTAGATATTTCATTTGTTAAACTAATTGTTCACATTAGGTATTCCAATTGTTAGAATGGTCAATCTTTCGTATACCAAAAAAATAACAAATATCTACAGCAGCATTTGTCAATTCGTAATGTGTGAGAGACAACTGGATAATACATGGACTGGGAAGTAAATTTATTCTAAACCTCTAGAAGAACGATTTTTGTGAACTCGGAAAAAGAAAGAATGAAATTTACTCGGTAACTATATTTTACTTATTTCAAATAGAAGAGTATGAAATAAAACATTTCCATTTGATAATATAAAAGAAAAGAAATAATGTCTGCATACGCAGCCATTGCTTATTGAATTATAAAAAACTAAATATCCACGTACGTATCGATATGCTTGAAGATATCAAAATCAAGTAAAATTTGACCAGCTACATATAGAATGTGATATTCGTCAAAAAAGAAAAACACGCACACAAACATTACGATATATAAAATAACTATACCTCTGACGGATGGTATGTCTTAATCTACTTCTTTTTAGTCATTAATCACGCATTAAATTGAACCAATTATCTGTTCCATATTTAAAACGAAATTCAAAAGGTCGACTATTTAGTAATATTCAATAAATTGTAGTAAATTCAGACCGTAACTTCCTAAGCAGTCTTTGTATATAGAAATCATACATATAAAGAGTAACCAGAAAAAAAAAACGATTAGAAGAAAGTATTAAAGCCTTTAAAGAAGAAAGAATAATTTGATCAATGTGACTTTCACGTTTCATGCAAATAATAAGGATCAGTATATCAAGGATACCAATAACGCCGTCCAACAGTCAATCGACTTTCTAAAATCTGATCAGCGATTATTATAGTGTTTTTTGTGCTGATTACGAATCTGCAATTTTGTTTTCGCCAGCACGTACAGTTTTTGAAAAATTTTATTTAAAAAAAAAAGCACATTTTCGAAATTCAAATTAATTTTGTGAGGTAACTGTATAAGATACTAAAATTCTGTAAACTTTCCTGGATACAACGATATCTACTTTTTATGCATTCTGAATATTTGAACATGTTTAAATAATCATTGAACGCGGAGATACAGCAATTTTGTACAAACTTTTACGTATACTTTTCAATTTATTTTAAAAATTAAGGGTCTAGCAAAGAATCGTATTATATAATAGCACCCGATGAAGCAGATTTTCACCTTACAAAAGCACCAAGACAGTAGTTCTTCGCTTCGTTTCCCGCGTTGCTGTTTTGCTTCTGGTATCGTAAAAAAAATGATGTTGCAATATTCTTTGGGTCGAAAAAAATTTTAAATTTGTTGGACAGTGTAATCGGCCATGAAACATTAAACGCCTTCATTCCTATTACCCCATCATTACAATCAGCATTAATCGTTCATACATATGCAAAAATTTTGCACGACTCGTTCATTACAAGAGCAATGTAGTTCACTAACAAGGTAGCGGGTTTAGTCACCGATTAAACGAGCAGCAACAGCAGTGCTCCCGGTATCCCTGATTCCTGGTACGATGGAAACGTGGGCAGATGAGTAAGCCCAGTCACCAGGGTATTCTATACGATCAACCAGTCCTCGCCTACTTTGCTGACTTTTTGGGAATACCCGAGACACGAATCAACTTGCAATCCTGTCGGTTACCCAGAAATTACTAAGAACTTCGAGCGCCAAGCCAGATACTTACTCAGCCGATCAATGCTATTGAACTAGTATTCCCTTGTTAAATTTAAAAGTAGCATTCTCGAAAATCAACAAGTGTATCCTCGTAAGTGAAACAGTGAATGAGTGTCTGCATATTAACATTGTAATTTAAAGAAGTCGACAATTATTTCTGTTCGATAATATCAATTTTTGTGATATCTACGATAAATTGTTATTACGATGACTAGCTAACAAGCATACAATCTCTCAAGAATCACTTCTGTGTTTGTATCAGTAAAACATTAACAATAATGTATAATATATTTCATGTCGCTTAAAATATTATAATACAAGGTAAATCGCATAACATGATTATTTCAAATTATTCTGACATCGACGCATTTATAGAACAAATTTTTTGTCCACTAGTAGAAAATAAAATATTACAATAATATATTTATGTTATAAGATGTCTATAGTAATACTTTTTTCCCCAGGTACAACATGATACAAACATGCATACGCGATACAAATTTTTTAAAATAATGTCACATAAAATTGTCAAATTAAAGCAAAATTTATTAGTTTTAGTCGAAAGTATAACTACATACATTAAGTACAAAAGTAACAGAAATCTCTACATCTCTAGTAAAGCTACGTTTCTAAATTTTTACAAGCTACACTCATTAATTTAGTAGTCTAACTATTCACGTGTATCGCCCTAAACGTGATGAATCACTGGCACATCACGCCAAGAGCGAACGAAGGGTAAAGCCCTCTCGATTCATGTCACCACTTCGAGATGGTCCATCAGAGGTCACGTTCCACGAAATTTTCTTTACCGTGTATAATATTACAAACAGATTTAACACAAGGTCGCTGTTGGCACGCGTTAAAACGTCATACAGATTCAAACGTATGCATATGTGCACTAGTTTGGTAGCAGCAGTGCAATATCTGCAAATTAAAAAAAAATTGAATTGGAACATTGTATATTCATAAAACACTGAAAAAAAACTAATAATTCCGAAGGATCATATTGTACATGATTCTTCGGAAACAAGACATTTTTTTAACCTCTTTACTGTTCTGCTCGCACATAATATGAATGGAATCAGAAGTTGGTAATGTAAACTAAGAAAATGTAAAGTGCTTATGTTAACCCTTATATTAACCTTTAACGACCATAGAAACGGCATGGTATTTTTACCTACTGAAGTTAAATTGCACAGTTGATTTTATTATACTTTAACTGGTTAATAGAAAATGAACATTCTATTTTCTATACTTGATATAATGTTTAGTATGCAGTTTCTTTTTGTGGAAAAAGTAACTTGAATTTAGGGGAAAGTAGTAATCTTGAAATACTTACGGTTCGTTAAGAAGTAAATATGTATTGAACTTTAATCACTGCAAGGTTCTACCCTTTTTTTTAACAGTCAGTGTGTAGTGAAATAATTAATCTTCAAATAGTCCACCACTAATCACATTTGCAGACAGCCGATATAAAGTAAATATTTGACCATATCATTAAAATTAAAACTAATTTCAAAAATTATATTACATGTTTAGTACAAAAAAAGGAATTGATTTTATTCCGTTTGTTTGATGCATATTACGTACATAAAGCGTTGTACATATTAATATTTATAGTGGAAAATAATTTTATTTTTACAATAGACATAATTGACAATTATAAAAATGATTACATTTTTTGGTATAGATAACATTTCTTGGTCACAAAATTATACAAAGTAAATTCTTTGTCGGATAATGAAGTAATATTTTCACTCAGAGAAACTTTATTACTATGATTATAAAGAATTTCACTAAACTCTGACGCATGGGAAGTTAATACCTGTGCCTAGTCGCTTAACCAACGATTTTATGGTTTTATGAATACACGATATTATTATATGCATATTTATAATAACTGATACTTTCCGTTTGCATTAAGAACAAAACGAGGTATTTATCGATATTTATCGAAAGTAAATATGAATTTAAAAGTTATTGTGTTCTATACGAGCGCATACAAAATGAGTCGACTCTATTTTTCCTTAATTCACCCACTTTTTTCAAATGTACCTGTATGTTTAACGGTCTACAATAATTAGGATCTAGACTGATCGTATTGCCTCGTGTTTACGCGAAGAACATATCATTAAATCGCGTGTTCTTCTTCGCATCTTGGAGCAGCTGGATGATACCAAGATGAAAACCAAATTCTTATCTGGTCCAGGAATGGAAATCATTGCAGCGTAATACTACTTTCAGAACTTGCAAACTGCGTTAACAGGCCGCTGAAGCTTTACTTATGTAAACAACATTCTTAAGTACCATGCGACTGTCATAATGCCGGATATGTCTGTAGAGTGTCATATGTATATAAAACGATCTACTTATTCTAAAAAAAATAACAATTCCATTAACTATTCGTTTAAACAAAAATTACACTTCCTCGATGTATCGAATTAAAGAAACAGTAGTTTTTGCCATGAAAATACATCGATTGACATTTAAAATGCAGTACGTGAATTCCATGTCGATCCGTTTTTCGTAAAATTGTGATAGAATCTAATACAATAATTGTAACTAAAAATCTTAAGCTCCGAATTAATATAGCATGTGTTATTTGGCGACAATTTTCTATCACGAAATCCTGTTAGACACTGTACAAATTAATAAATGATCTGTTCTCATGGGTAGTAACTGGAATACGTCAAAGAAGTATTAATCTCACAGTTTTATTTTGATAATTATATAGTGTACATAAAAATCAAAAATCAGATACTACACTTACAAATACACTGGCCAGTCAACGAAATAACAGTAACAACTACGGATGTTGTGTCGAATGTCAAAGAAACTTCTGAAGGAGACCTTCCATAAAAATTGATCGAAGCTATGTAAAAATAATAATATTATTGAATATTTGTTAAACTAGTTCTCCAGTTTTGAGCAGTTAACAATTATTCCGTAATTTTTGAAGATTAGTTTCTGGTTACTACACAAAAGAAAACTCATAAGAGAAGTCACACGCTGGTGAGGGATGAATCTGGGGTACAGGTAAATTTTCATGAAACCAAAATCATCCGCACTCTTTACGGATGATCCGAAATCGACCCTCTGACGGATTATGAAATGCACCATAGCAAATTATTATTATCATCGCCGACTCAAATAACATTAAGAGAATTTAGAATCTACTCCTCTTCACGAGGCAATTAAACGGTTCTCTCATAAACACGTTAACATCGAGTCTTTCAACGTCGATAAGACATTAATGAACTGGAATGTTTTTAGATACATACTGGGAAATCTATCTACGTAATTATTCGCTGAAAGACGAGCCTTTTAAAATGTTTCTTCAATATAGTTTTCTTCATTTTGAAGAGGACATTTCATTGTAGACACATGTTTCTAAATGATAGTGCTACCAAAACTAAGAAGCGGCTTTTCATTATTATTTATTAAATTATTGAACAATCATATGATAATACCACTTAATGCAACAAAATACAAAGTATTGCAGGTGTTAAGAAATTAAAAAATACGTGTAATTACATGAAATTTTACACATGTGTATGACTTTATACGCGTCAGGTTAAATAGGGATAAATAAGAATAGTTTTATTAATATGTATATCGTATTAGGGTACTAAAGTTACTTATATAGTTACAGTTGCTCATTTGAAACTTCGCACTTTTTTCGTGATCTAAATTTCGAAATCCAGAGAAGAAAACGTATGAAATCAATGAATAAAGAATCGTTCCCAGTGTGCTTTGAGAATATTGTTATTCATGTATGCCGATTACTCGCTGTAGAATGATCGTAGAACTATAAAGCCTAGTATGTACGATGTATGTGAGCTTAAAAACATTTGTTGACAACTGTCCGAAAAATAAAATATTTTGCTTGCACATAAAAATCACCACTTTTAGTTTTGTGAGTTTTCTGAATTTTGACAGTTTCAAAATTTTATAAAAATTCGAATTTATGTGTCAAGAATTTAAAAATTCGGTTCCCGAATTCATTCTATATTTTTTGAAAAACAAATAACTCAAGAGATAATTACATGAATCGATTAAAATGATACTTCTTGAACATTTTGCGTGTGTTTACAAAAGGTCGAGTTTTAAAGATCCCGGAACGAGTGGGTCGCAAATATCCTAAGGACCAATTGAAATGCGTGGGGTATCTTTCGTACTGTTGCTTCGTTCCGAGGCAATCACGAGGAACGTTTTTAGCGAGGGAATGGATAAATAAGAACAGAGGAAAAGGAAAAAGTGAAGAATGAAAGGAATTGTCGCTAACAACCACTGGCGGCGAGCAAATCTGAGACGCGGGTCTTTTGTGCCTCGTAAAAGTCTCGTCGGCCACACCGGGGCACGGAATAATCGTAAAACCGTGGCTGAAAACTGACAGGAAGTAGGCTGGCAAGAGAGTAGGTATGGTCTCTGCGGTACTACCGAGGACCCGTCAAAATCAATTAGCCTCTCAGTCTTTCTTCTAGCGCGGCTTCGCCCTTCTACCGGTTATTAGAAGTTATAAAATTTCGGTGTGACGACCTCGAAACGATCGAATGGCTCGCGGAACATAACAGAAACGCGTTGTACCACCAAAAATCTGTTCATTTTCATTTCGTTAAGTTTTTCATCGCATGGATCACGTAAAACATTACGTTTCAAAATATTAGAAGTTTGTTCGGATTTTAATGCGATAATATGTTGGAAATCGGTTGAGATTTTAAATTTTACAACGTACAATACGAACGTTCGGAAATATGAGGATTCGGGGCAAAAAAAAAGTTAAAAATTTGCTACTCTGAAAAATTCAGGCTTCGGACATTTAAAAGTCGAGGATATAGGGAATTTATACATTTGATTATAAGAAAATTTCTAAGTTTGTAAATTTTGTAATTTATGATTTCTAAATTCCTTATTTATTATTCCCATTTCTAAATTTCTAACTTTATAAATTTATGATATTGAAATTTCTGGATTTGAAAATTTAGTTATACAAACATTTTGAAATTTGACATTTTAAAACGGAAGACTTGGAAATTTGAAAGTTCTAAATGTTAGGCGATTGGTGATCTGTGAATTTAGAAAACTGGAAGATTTTAGAACTTATGTGGGCAACTGTACCCGTCACTGTCTACATAAACACGTTCTGAAAAAATATATACATGTCGAATATTATGCCACCAGTTCTAGCTTTCTGCATATTTATTTTTAGTTCTTCTAGAGTTATGCATAAAAATATTTAAAGAAAATTAATCGCAGGGGCTGTACAGGAATAGGAAACAATGTACTTTAGATTAAATTTTATTGAATAGCACGTCGGTACGAAATGATATAATTAAAACTAACGATACAATTTTTTTAAATTTTATCAATAGTAAGTTATTAACATCACGTTTATGAATAATATTTGTTTTTTATTCATTCTAAATCTATTTGCACATTACAGTTACTTATACAATGAATGAATTTTACTAAAATGATTACAAACGTCCTTTCGGACCATACGCTTTCATCTCATATGGATAATTTTTAAATATTCTTATTTCAATGTCCGAATCAACTGAAAGCGTGAGCGATGCTATAGTTTTTCGCCACAGTGTAATCATTTTAATGGACGGTGACATATTTGTAGTAACTTTTTTCGTAACTTATATTTTCAATTATTATGCCATAAGTGCGGTATATCCCGACACTCAGACATCATCAAGTCATATTAATCATTCAATGTTTTAACAATAGATATTACAGAATCTATTATTTCAATTTGTATATCTTCTTCCTTACTGTGATTTCTAACTGGTACATAATACGTTGTTGGTTTGTGCATGTTTCACGGTACAATGGCAGAAACTTAAAACATTAGCAGACTTATGTGACACGTCCTTGTGATGCGCGATGGCCAAGTGTACGCGATCACATATCCGATATTTTGTTCTTACTGGATAGGAAGTCCGACGTCTACGAGTCGCGTATATGCGCGTCGGTACGTGAAGGAATCGGGTAAAATATCGGAAGCGGAGGATTCCAATAAATCAGAATCGGAAGCTGCCCCTCCCCGCCAAGGATAGGGCATCTATACACCGCACCGATACGCCGCCTGCATACTAAAGCGCAGACCGGATATACAACCCGCCAATGCATTTACTCGCCTCGATACATTCAATACGCACTACGACACGCACTTTCTGCTATTCTGCTGACTGAACAGTAATTCATATGGTTTCATTCTGTACTGATATATTTTTCGAATTTCACTTCGACTTAACTGACTTTATCAAACTGAGTGCACGCAGTCGTACGATTTGCATACATCGTTTTGTGCAATACAATTTGTACCAGCTTAAGCACTTTTAAGCAGAAATTTTTTAATTCTTCAGGCTAAAAAGCTTAATACAATTAAAATGTGTTCTTTCAGATACTATGCATTACTTTAGTGCAAATAACTATAGGCAGGAACTAATGTTTTCTCGGGCAAAGGGAACAGAATAAATCTAGCTGCCCTCCAAAAAGAACTATGACAATTAAACTGGGAAATGTCTCTCACTCGTTGATTTCTTGGCATTTTTCGGTATTTGAACATTTGGAGACACCTTGAATAGTATGAGGGCGTCAGGATTTGTAACCATTGAAATTTGAGAATCTATAGAAATGGGAATCTAAGAATATGGTGTTTTAGAAATTTAAGGCAATAACGATTTGTATGTCTAGGGATCTGGGAACGTAAAGATTTGAAGAAATAATTATTTGGTAGCCTTGGGAATTCGACCTCTGGGAGTGTAAAGGTCTCTCGAGAGATTTAGAAATTTAGAGTCCTAGGAATGTACGGATAGAACCATTTTAGACTTTGAATAGTTAGAAATCAACTTTGAAAGTTGGAAAATGAGGAAATATTTAAGTTTATTTGTATAAACATTTGGAGGATTAAAAGTTCAAGCACGTGGAAAATTCGGGATTACAAAGATTCGAAAATATTCGAATCTCACAAATATGAAAATGAAAAAAACTTGAAAATCTGTAAATTTAGGAATTTGGAGATTTGGAGTATGAATATTCAAAAATTGAGAGAATTCGGCAATTCGAAAACTTATAAATCTTGGAATTTTCAGGATTTCAGATTTGTAAATTCGTCAGTTTAAAGATTCAAACAATTGAATATTTAAACACTTCTACACCTTACAATTTTTAATTTTGGAAAGTTAAGTATTCGGACAGTTGTGCGTTTAAATATTTATGATTGCGAAAGTTGTTATTGAATTCGAAATTGAACATTTAACACAAGATATAATTCATTAAATAATATAATAATTTGAAACTTATTACGATACTTTAATCGATTACAACCTATAACCGACTATTATGATTTCAAAACCTCTTGAAAAAAGGATAACCAAATGTGATGAGTAGATGTTTTTTTTTCATCTAGTTACTGTAATTTTTTGAACAAAGATGATATCATGCTAATATTTCTTTTCTAGAAGAGTAAGCATGCCAGCAATACAAAATCTCATCAATAGATAAGTGTATAGGGCGCAGTGTATATACTATCAATAAAATATCATCAGAACAGAGATAGCGTGATTTTCGAAATTCATCTTTTTCACCACAAATTTTTTAATGGTCTATTAAGCAAATCTGTAACGGATCAGCATATTCTGACATCGTGATCTACAAAATAACACTAGAATGAAAGGTATGCCTCTAACAGAAAAAAATTATAAGAGCTTTAAATTTGGTTTCTGATAAGAAACTGAAGATAAACGAATTATTATTTTAAATAGCATACATATTGATTATTGAATACCGGTTTCTGAATAATGGTGAACTGCCATCATAGTGTCAGTAATGTGCTGTCAATTCATTAATAGAATAGATGTACTTCCAAGAGTAACAGTAGACAAACAATTTTTTGTTTGAATCGTCTGCAATTTCTACTTCTTTCGAAAAATCTTAAAAAATAGTTTCTTTACAGGTATTAGTATACATAAAATGCATTATAAAAATTGTTTCTGTATCTTTTGAGATTAAAGGTAATTAGCACAGAAATCGCAACAACAAATCTGAAGTATAAAATATTTTCACTGAAAATAATCTCGACTTATAAAATAATAATTCTACAAAGTAATAACAATATAATAAAAAAATATATACCAGGAAATACGAATTAATCGATAAAATAAAATGTACCCGTACAAGTCGCAAAGCGGACAAAGGGAGTCGCGGATCGAAACAGTATCATCAAGCTTAGCCACGTGCATGCGAGAGCAAAATCTGTTTCACGAAACTTCCTTGCTTCTCGGTATCCCTTCGCTAATCTGCCTTTTCTCTACAGAGTGTTTGCCGACGTTGGAACGATAACAAGACGAGGAAGATGACGTCACTGGACCATCAGACAGTGCGTCGCCTAGAAGTCTGAAGTTGGTATCAGCGTCACGGGCGTCCATCGTATACTCTTCATGTAATACGGTTAAAACCACCGAGGAACCAACGTGTCCTTTCGAATGACTCAAATTATGCGTCTTACAAGGAAATCGGTGGAAAAGAAAGAGAAAGGCAGAGGAAGAAAGGCTGCTAGCGAACCAAACGGTATCGTATTATGCGCTGACTGAGAAAACATCGGTATCGAGTATCGTAGAACGATGATGTAACGTTTCCATAGTGACTTTGGTGGGACCACAGGGCGAAACGAGTCCTGTACGCACAAAGGAACATGTAGATATCCTTTATGAACGCATGCAATTAATGTTGACTTCTTTATGAAGAAGAAAGAATTTTAATTAACCGATTTAAAATTTTAAACGAGTTTTTATAAAATGGCATATAGGTTTTCAATGATACAGAACGTGACTTATGAGCTGATGAACAGAGCATCCGCCAACGTTTAACGCTCCATAACAGATGCAACGTGTAATTGAAAGAGCCCAATTACTTCTGCAGTACGTTCGTAGATTTCAAAATATGACTTTTTAAAGTTATACTTCATTAATAATTGAACAGGAGAAGTTAAATACGTGTTTAATTACGTGTTAAAATGTAAATTGGACGATATGCGTTTCGTTTTGTAATAATTAAAATGAATGTGATTTCTTCGAAAAATTCGACATTGA
The DNA here is from genome assembly GCA_947623535.1 of Coelioxys conoideus. Lineage (NCBI taxonomy): Eukaryota > Metazoa > Arthropoda > Insecta > Hymenoptera > Megachilidae > Coelioxys > Coelioxys conoideus. Next base: position 4,670,805 of record OX392457.1, on the reverse strand, counting down.
TCAAATACAAAATGATATCAAAATTGGCTATGGACGGTTTTAAAAACGGGTATAAATGTTTCCTTCTTTACAATTATTTTAATTGCCGTCGCAAAATTTGTTTTAAGTAATCCCGCTTCAAATTTTAAATTAAATCCAGACATGGTATGTCAAATATTATATTGTTTAAGTATATATACACCTTAACACTCTTCTCATCGATTGCACGTTTATTCCAATTCTGATAATGTATAAATAGATTTCGTCTAAAAATTTCCAACAGTTAAAATACTTTACTCACTTCAAAATTATTAAACATTATTGAATATTAAACGCTTAAATATTTTACATATTGAAATTATATAATTTCAATAAATTTCAGTTCTCTAGACATAAAACGTACATTAAACGTATGTCTGCACCTAATCACAGTTAACTGCTTGCAATTTTATTAACACTTTTCTAACCATAAGATTTATTCCAGTCATTTCACTTGCATACATTTCAAAGTAAAACAGTAAACAATATTGCAAAATTAGGAAAAGAAAGTCATTTATACTCATTTTCAAAGTTGTTAATGGTGAACACTGACGCTATTTTTCTAATCAACATCACATTTTCCAAACGAACGTTACTGACTTCACTTGCTAGAAACTAGAGCGCTGGAACATACAATTATTATACAGGGTGTCCCAAAAGTGTTGAAGGAGCCGGAAACGGGAGATAGGTAGCGTCATTCTGAACAACTTGTTCATTTGCAAAAATGTCGTATGGGGCTTCATTTTTCAATTATTAACGAAAAACACCGACCAATGAGAGCGCGGGAATCGCGCGCGCTCGAAGGCAGAAGTGTAGGCCCGAGTTATAATTGGCCGTGGTCGCGATCGAATCGCGTGGCGCGCGATTCTCGTGTTCTGATTAGTCGGTGTTTTTCGTTAATAATTGAAAAATGAAGCCCCATACGACATTTTTGCAAATGAAAAAGTTGTTCAGAATGACGCCACCTATCTCCCGTTTCCGGCTCCTTCAACACTTTTGGGACACCCTGTATTTTAAAGCTACTTATATTACATGCGGGTGATTCCTTCATGAATTTAAAAATGGCCAATACACTAAAACCAACAACAGGTTAGTATTTAGTACTTGAATCATATAGTATTATTTACACGCAGTAAAAAGAGAATGTATATCGAAACAGCTGTAGATTGCTCGTTACAAAATAAATGACAAAGTATCTGTACTATCACGATATTTAAACATTTGGCAATTAGATACATGCTAATGAGTAGCACAAAAGTGAAGGTACATTGGGCAGTTAATTTGTATCGAGAACGCCGATGAAACGTTCTTTATCAATTGAGATCAAATCCTAAGTATCACATTATATTATTAAGTCAATTCTTGTATATTTTAAAGCCTGCCATTTGATATGCGGAACTTAATACCTGGCTAAATATGCGTAATTTATTAAGAAGGGTGGAATAGAACGCAATGTAAGTTGTGGTGTAATTTAAACTGCACGTTGCATACAATGATCCTGAACAAGTCCCGAAGTATATAAAGAAACAGGAAGCACGTGGAACGATCATCAAGGATGAGCCTGACAGAGTCCAAGAATTTGGCGGGCAGGTAAGGACGTTCAGTTGACAGAAGACCCGGAATCATGTCGACACTTGTGCACGATGCATAACTAGGGAGAGGAGGGACAAGCTTAATCTATCCTAAAAAGAAAGAAAATTAACCATGGTAAAGTTTCGCGTGTGTAACCGTAGCTTCGATCCGTAGCTGCGGTTTCCACGTCTCTTTTTTCGGATCGTTTCAGAAGAGGAACCTTGAGCAACGAGAGAGGCCGAACCAGGGCCGTGATTTATTGTCCTTGGTTAGATATAATAAGGCACGATCGGCCGGGAGGATTCTTTCGAAACGAAGGATCTTCATGCACGGTCGCACGGATCTATTTTTTTTCACACACACCCTCCCCCACTCCTCAAGATCGTTTACGCGTCCGATAATATTTAGAAAAAAGAAATGTGACGGAGCAAACTACCTGTGCGAACTCTGTTACGACAGATCATCGAATATTTAAAGGGAATACGAACCGCTTTCCTCCGATCGACACGATATTAGGTCAAATCTAAAATTCGCACCGTTACAGAAGATCTTTCAGGCTAAATTAGATTTCGCGTCAAGCTAGAAGTCATGATAATTACTATCATGCCACTATAAATTACCCCAACTATAATCGTAAAGTGTCAGTCGAATAATATAATATAACTTAAACCTAAAAGATAACAAAACATAAACGGATTCGTAGTACATTCTGTAGAAGATGAAACTAGAAACCGAATTTACAAATTTTTACAATCTGACCTTCTAAATAGAAAGAAATTAATATGAGCATAATAGAAATTAAGATGTGTACATTATTTTGCGACGTAATTCTCCTCTCTTGGCATTTCCGTGTGGACTGTAAATGTTGCATGGTTGTAATAATTTCTTGGTGCTAGATTACCAAAATATCATATTGGGCGGTATCGACGAATTTTATTTCCGGTGATTGCATCGACAATCTATATTTACCAGCAATAAAAATGACATATAGTGCTCGCAATAAAAGAAACGAGATAATCTTTTCGTGATCGCTTTCCAATCGACAATGATGTCGAAACGTGCGAATCAAGCGATCACAAACTATACCAAATATTTAAATCGCAATTAGCATTAAACAAATTTTTACCTCTGTTCAGATATATAATCTGTAATAAATACATCTAAACATTAATCTGAATTCAATTTTTCATCAGTATTTTTAATATTTTAGAAATTCGATTTTGAAAAATAATGAAAGTTTGTATATAAATTCTCAATGCATTATGAATGTTTAAAGTAAACGAAAGATATTAATTTTTATAAATTTATAAACGGGACACGTTTCAATTTAATTAAACGGGATACGAATAAAAGAAATGTCACTTGATTTATCTGTATCACGCTGTTTTATCATTTTGTATCGTCATTTTAACAGATTTCAGAATAATATAGTTGATAAGATTTTAACGTCGGGGTCGAAACAATTATACAGGGTGGCTGGAATGATCTGTTATTAAGTAAGTTCATACAGATGCATCTGTCGATCCGCTCACGCAATCCATCTGAAAGTTGCCATATTTATAGTTCATTCAATTGTTTATATGCCCACAGAAGAATTTTCGTATACTACATCTCAAAGTAAGGTTATAGTGATGCATTTGAAGCGTAATTCTGTAATTGCTTTATATTTAGCTGGAACATCAGTTCCAATTATCGTCCGTGAGCTCCAGCATTTGAATGTAATCTATTTAATGATTGAATGTAATGTATTTCGGGTATTTTGGAGGTCAAGGTCAATGTAATGAAACATCGAAGTTTGGACGCTCGAAAATCAGAACTTGTCCGGGAAGAAGATTCCACAATCTCACGTACGGGCAGCGTGCGATTCAGTCTTTCACCGTTTGAATGAAATTATTCGTGCAAAGGGAGGTTATATCGAGCAATGAGCATTAAATCATTTTCTTGAATGTTTCTCGACTATTTTTTTATCTTGGATAAAACAAAATATTTAAAAGTGCATTTGCTGCAGCGGTTTGAAGTTATAACTGTTCATTCCAATCATACCCTGTACACGACTTGTTTTTAATTTGTTTGGACAGATAAAAACTTTTGAACACAATTCAATTTATAAATTCCCTTTGGTTGAGATTGTTAGCATCGGGCCGCCTTAGTTTCATTCTGGCTGTGAAAACCAAGTCTTGTCTTGGATTACGGAAAGTTTTTCAAGATGATGAAAGTAAGATTTTTACGTGCGAAGACGAGCGGCACGATAGCGTACGACAGACAATTCGAAAGATCTGTTTCGAAGGTCTGTGTGTGACTCTACGATCAACGTCCGTACGACCGGAAGCACTGCCATAACTGCCTTCCGCTTGGTGCCCCCTTACCCCGCCCGATCCCCATCAAAAGTCACGTCGATAATTACTGAACCATTGATGAACCTAATCTTTGCGTCTGATCGGCGATATATTGAAATACTTTCCAATTCCGAAAAGAAACAAAATCGTGTTTCAAATTAAACTACATTTCGTTTTATAAAATAATAGACTATCTTGAAACATAATCTATCTGTTAAAACTGATTGTCAGAATCATGATCTTTGTATAAGATTACAAAAGAAAAAGATAAATCGAACCCTTTGCACTCGAAGGTATTTTTGCTGTAGGTAAATAGCAACTTTGAAACTGTATTCTTAAAAAGTTCAGTAAATTATTCTTAAGTTATTATTTATCTATAGTTAATTCCCACTAGTGTCCCTTTCATTATGATTATACATCATATGTACGAGTTAGTTAGGAAATACATATTTTACATTGTTTAATTAACCGGAATAGTGAGTGAATCATCATTTGAGTGCGAAGTGTTAATCTAATTTTCAATTGCGTAGTTACTCTGTCAGAAATGCGAACTAACACAATTTCAACGAATGAAACAAATATTAGTGGTAACATAACTTGAATTACTTATACAGAGTTTAAAAAACAATCTTAAATTTCTAATCTACTGATTTACTTATAATTTCCTTGTACAAAATAAGATATTCTTAAAATCTGATCTGTCAGAGTTACCGTTAGAAATATTATCTTCGTATAACGGTTTAAGAAAAAAGAGTTAATTTGAGACGAGAAACGAAAAAAAAAGACGTATGTAGTGCCAGTGAAAAAGGTACTCACATAATCATCTCGAAAAAGCTGCGCGTGCATCAGAGCCGTTCTTGCCTGAACAACGACTTGCGACAGGAGCTGCGAATCCGTTAGCTGCACTACGTCCAAATCACCGGTAAAATCTTCGGCAGCGAGGCCACAAGGATTCACCCACTTCGGGGGCAAGCTCAATCGTCTGTCCTCGAGGGTCATTGTCGGAGCACCGTGCACTGACACCACAAGCAGAGTCACCAAAAGGCTACCTAACCCTGAAAATTAAACGCGTAATTCGTTGGTAGCATAAATTTTACACAATTCTCAACTTTATTCGAAAAGCAAGGAAACAGATTTGAAATAATTACAATGCCTATGGATCTGGTATAACTCGCTGATCTTTGCTAATATTACGAATCTTCTTTACTTTGGACATGGTAAAAGCTTATCATTGTAAACGATTCAAATGATTCTTATTTCGATTAAAAATTTATTATCGTCAATTGTTAATAATTCGATGAGAGACATCGGGTGAGCAAATTCGGTCACTGACATTCAGTCACAAAGAATACTTTGTTAAAAATGAGAGCGAAGTCGAAACGTAAGAAAAGGTTCGTAACAAATTTGCGGACAGCTTTTATTTCCAATTCAAGATTAACCGCCGCGATATACTATTAATGGAATTGTCGGTATATTAACGAAACAGATAAGAAGCGATATGATGGATCGATAGCAATCAAGGATTTAACACGAGAGCGTTGTGGAGGATGCCGTCGAGAGAAATTATTCTGGAGCTTCCGGCTCGTTGTTTCTACCTTCACGCTGCACTTTCCCCCATCCTTGGCTCGGATGCACTCATCGTCGATAGTAAGAACCTAAATGGTAGATTCCGATCGAGGCCGTCTTATGATCATCCGGCAGTTTCGGGATCACTGCTCGTCGAATTACATCCACGCGAATTCGTCGTCGCATTATTTCACGAGTTACGACCCTTGATGAGGGGCCTGGAATCACGTTCACCGATACGACGACAAACCATCAACAGTCGCATACGCGTTCGAACCATGTATAACAACTGCGGCCAACCGCGTACACGAGAATTCCCTTTTCTCCGTTTAAATACCGTCATCCCTTCCTTTGGGATGTTGACGACCGTGATCGATATTCCGACGAACACCTCGAGCTTGATTTTTAATGTAAAGGGTTGAATCGAAGACTCATCATGACGGAGGAAACGAGTGATGCCTTAAAGCGTTTATAAGCGCGATTTGACCCTTTTCACTTCATCGCATTGCCGAGTATAATCTGGATGCAATATTTAGGCCGTTCCAGAGACGATTCGGAAAGAAAATCGTCAGGTCGGTTGATCTAACGATCGTATTAAGAACCAAAAAATGTAGGTATGTTGATCATTTACAAATTTAATTTCAATGTGCAGGTACGCGAGATGCAACGTGCACGGTGGGCGCGTTCCCGGGGCGCAAAGAGGAGAATAAATTAACAAAGAAATAGAAAGAGCGAGAGTTACAATGAAAAGGAGAGAGTGAGGGGGGAGAACAGGGAAACATCGCAGACACTTAACGCATATTAATGAGCGGCTCTTAAGTGCGTTTCGTATCTTGGCGAGAGATTAATTTGCTGCACGAATGTTTGCACCCATTGAAAACTGTGTCTCAGCATGCACTATCTACTTCAATACCGAGCAATTCGATACTCCTTGGGCAATTATTCTGTTCCCGTTTGCTGGAGCAAGACAACAAACTGCAACAAACAACGTTTGACCTAGTGTTCTACACAGATACCACAGGATACTAGGAGTTCAGGTTCTTGCAACCGTTTGAATCTATTTATTTGTCGAGTCTCTGGATGAGTTCATTCTCGGTATTCGGTGGACAGAAATGTACAGCGATAAATTAGAAGGCACGAGTCTCAGCTTTAATCGAACAGATTATATTGGAATTCCGCTGAGAATATAGATAGGTCACACTGCGGCAAGTTTTGACGGAGGTCACGTGAATTTGCTCGCACGCACTTGCATCGCCACGTGAGCCCGAAGATAAGCGCGCTGGCATGTTCTTCGATTAAATTTTGCTCCTTCGTTAGAAGAAACAACAACTTAACCGTTTTCGTGCTTGTAACCGGTTTCTGTCCCGTGAAATGGGAAGAAAACTGACAATTCAGTGGAACGACAATTAAAACGGAAAACGCGCAATTAAGATCGGATTTTCCGTTAGCACGACGTAAAAGAAGTTTGCACGGTTGGAAATAACTGGCTATTCAACAATGCGGCAAGTACCTTTATCGTACCAGAGATTGCCACCGATCCCAGGTAAATGATCTTAACATGAACGATTATATTTCCTTTCTTGTCACTCATGTACGCATCGTGTACTTTCTCTTGTTTCTCTAATTGTGCCACATTTTTCCGCCGTTGAAAGTTAATTACTGTACCGATGTGTCCATCACCAAATTTGTCTCGGATAAGAATTACGATGATGGATGCCTCTTTCGAGTATATTCGCATTCTTAAGCCGTAAGAAATCATAAAAACAACCTGCGGATGGTAACGTTGTAAATTTACTCCCTAAAACGCATTATCGAATTTATATAAATTCGCAATACCTCGATTACTCTCAAATTAGATCCTGCCATTTTCTGTTCAATATCTGAAACGACGATCGAAAAACAAACCTCGATGTACTTTCTTCGATTATAGAATCAAATCATTGAATGATCAACGAGGTCCGTAATAACCGAACGACATTTCTCTCGCAATAACGAGCGATTAACCACGGTTTTTGGTAGACGGTCGTCTAACGGTTGACACTCGCGTCTCCTGTAGGTACTTTCGCCCCTGGATGGTGTTGACGATACAGTCTAGGACCTACCTCAACGGCGATGGCTCGACTACGGCGTTCCAACGAAATTCCAGAGAACCCGCGACCGCTTGGAAAAAAGTTAAGACGCGCTAAGCCGGTGCAAGGAGCATCTCTGCTAGCCAGCAAGAAGATGCTGAAAAATGCGGTAATGACGCACTGTCCTCGCATTACTCGTGACAATTATACCCCATTACGCCCGTCCCACCACCCCCTTATCATCCAGATCATGCCCATGCCCGGGTCCGAGTGCATTGCGGTAGGTCGTGGTACGTATCGAGCATGTTGTTTATTCTAACTCGTTTTCCATCTATTCTTTGCATCATCATCCACGAAACGTACCTCCAAGCGTACCTTCAATCGTTTCGACTCATTCTGATGTTAACGAAGGAGTTACAAGAGCAAACGCGACGAATGAAAATTTAACGTGTAACGCTCAACAGGTTGATACGTTCAACGCACGCGTTGCGTCGCCGACTTGAATCGCTGTCACACTTTTCACCGATTTTAAGGTAAATTATCCGAACGATTATCACATTGTTTCTCAATTTGAAATTCAATGCAGAAGAAGAGGCGCCAGTAACGTAACGCTGCATACGAACGGATCACTTTCGAAACGAACGAAGAAGAATCGATAACAACGACCGTTACAAGGAGGATGACTAATACGTTCATCGACTTGTTCAAAAGTGACGTCAAACATCGAGAGAGAATGCCACCAGCGACAATGGATAGATGAAAAAAGGAAACATTGTACGATCATGTTTGCCAAACTGCTAATTACGTTCGAGTTTTAGAAAAATTCGTGGATTATCTTTCAATTTCGTGGTGTTCCAGTCGGAAATGAAACTTTGTGACGCGTTACGATAGGAAGATTCTTGCTGAGCAACTCGGATGCAACAGGTGATACGGAGTGAACGAATCGTGCCGACCATAATAAAATTTCGAGTTGACTCTGACGATAGGAAATCGAGAGATTGGCAGAGAAGAAAACAGAATCGAGAAAAGATGCTGAACGGTCATTACGTAAGAAAGCATTGGTTTTACATGAGTCAGCGTCAGATGTATAGACGCGTATTGCACATCGAACAGAGATGCGTAAAGCGATAATGAATGACACCTATGTAACGAAGCACATTTTTCCATTAACTGTAACTTGTTATACAGTAATTTTAGCCAAGCAACGACGTATAAATTTGATTCCCGAGTAAATAAAATAATTCAGATAATAATACAGGAAAAGGTTTTATAAACAGTACAGAATGTTCGAGTGAGAAAAGTATGCAACCGAAAAGAAGATGCAATTTCTATATTAAAAATAAATATTTGTTCAAAATAATGCAATCTAAAACGTGACGTGATTTATTCTATAATAATCATATAACCTTTTTGCTTCGAGTCATTCAAAATTTCTTGCACGTATACAATAATTCTAATTATTGTGTCAGGGTTTCGACAAATTTTGCGTTTACACAGAAGAAAATGAATTTGTACGTTTGAAAGAAATGCAAGACGAAACACGAGTTTTTCCAAACAATAGCACTCTTAGACTTACTGAGCCACGTGGTTGTGGTGACAGATGGCTTGTGTCTCGACCGCATCCCTCGATCGTCGTAGAAAGCAGGTACCAGATACGAATCACACGATAAGTGTCTTTGATCACGATAGTTCATTTGTATTCTTGAGCTTACTCTTGCGTACCGAGTATTCGTCTCGAAATTCTTGCACCATTTCTTTGACGTTGTCAAACCAGGAGAAGTAGCGGTTTTCGTTGATGCACCCTGAGAAACCCAATGATCAAGAACTCTGTGCGAAGTTGTCCTTTGATCGCGGGATAAAATCGCCTCCATTGTTAATTGACGATCGGAATTGACCGATGTATCCTCGACAACTGTCATAATCGCATAGCACTCGATCACTGTTGTCGCACGCGACACTCGCAGTGGCGCGTGGCGCTAAGGAGCAAGCGAGACGTATCCTATTCTCGCGTGTTCCCGTGACGACGTATCGCGCCGGTACTTTTACGGTCGAAGCGGGCCACTAATACCCTGTGTTCTCGTTTATCGAAAAATACACTACACCGATTGAAGTTTGTACTTAGAATATAGCGGAGGACTCGGCGGGCCCAGTGTGTTCGATAGGGCCTGGGTAATTAATACGTAAGAAACTGTCCGCACAGAATCACAATCCGTTTGGCACTGGTCCTGACACACGCGATGCACTGATTCTTATACGAGGGGGGGAGAAAGGGGTTACACGAACGCTGTCTCAGAGAGTAGAGAAGAGAGGGGGAGGTAGATGTCTAAGAACGTGGCGGAGGGGTACGTATGGAAAACAAAAAAGAATCAGTTTAGTTACACGTTAAGGGTGGTCCAAGTATAATGCTTTCTTTTTTCTTAACGTTCTTTTCTCTTTAACTTTTTCCGGTCGTGCCTCTGTTTGTCCCGTGGTATATCCCATTCACCGGCAACTTCTCGGACCCTTTTCGGTTCTCTCAGCCCTTGTGTTGGCGGCACCTTCTTAGTCGCACGCCAGTGGGGTAAGGTCGTACCATACCGAATGTCAGGAGGTGACTGAGGTATTCGTTGCCCTCGTCCGGCTGAGTGTATCGAGTGTATCACCTCTCGCCTCTGTCCGAGTTAACCATGGCGCAGAGGAAGGTAGGTAGGTAGGTAGGTATAGAAACAGAGAAGGAGAAGCCAGCTATAGGCAGGCTTGTTCGTTCGTCGTTATAGTAGGAGTGAACCTACGTAAGGGAATGGAAGTGGAAGGTGGACTTCTGTCCGTCTGCCTTGCTTGTCGGTAGGTCGTTTCTCTTGGCCCGTTCCCTCTCTATCTATTGTGTATTCTCTTTACCGTTCTTCTTCTTTATTCTCTCTTCCTTTCTTTTCCTCGATCTCTTTCTTCTTCCTTCATCGACGAGCGTTCCTTTTCCTCTCTTATCCTGTGCGCGACCGAGTGTATGACTATCACAGAGTATGGTAGTGGCCACTCAGTCGACCGGTGCCTATATACGATTGTAAAGGCATCGAAGCACGTGGCCCACACCCCGCTTTCGGTATCCTAAGTACCCCCACTATCGTCACCCTTCCTTGATCGTCCGACGGGCTGGATTTCTCGCTCTTTCTCAATCTTTCCTTCCTCTCGTTACGATCCTTGCTTCTCTTCTACTATTCTTCTCTTCCTTCTCCTCCGCCTCCGCCGCTCCCCCACCGCCCGCTGCCGGTAGATATCCCTCTCTTGTCTCCTACTTCACGCTTGTCCTCCCTCCCCACACCCCCCGCCCATCGCGCGACATTCGTGGGTCAGGACTCCACGACTCATTCATAACTCCCCGTGAGGGACCACTTGCCCCCACCCGAACACCTTCCATCGGCCTATCCCCACCTGGTCCTTCGTAGTAGATGTCGGGCATCTAAACGAAGCAATCTCAAAGACTTCGTTGTGGAAGCTCGATGTTATACCGGCACGTTCCGCCAACCTTCTACACTCGCAGGTGCAACACCGTGATACCATCTGTCACGGAGATCATTGAAAGTTTAATTTGTCTCCTTCTTACGGATGACCTTGTATCCGCATCACCAATATCTTTCGATATTCTGGCCAACAATTTGTTCCACTTTATTCGTAAGATTTCAGCAATTTCCCCAAGTATTTAGAAAACCAAAGCTAATCGCATTGTGCTTTAATCGTATATGATTTCTGGAAATGTTTGAATCGTCTATCCGCGGACATCCCTAGTTCAACTACTCTTCTGATTGTTCAATTCGATGATCTGGATTCGCCGCTTGTATCGTTAACATTATTTGCTTAAGAAATTGCTCGCAGTTTCACGGATATATTAATAAATTATTTCGGTCGGACTGTTCGACGGGACGCCGGTTAAAGAGGGCCTTCTTCCTCACAGTTGCACTAACGTTCCTTTCGTCGGCACGCGAGTTGTTTTTCCGCCCTCGTAACGAACGACGCATCGTTAGCCGATTCGTTTCCTCCCGCGAGAATCGACAGTGTATTAACGTGTTTTTATAAATGAATCGCAGCCGACAGTGAGTCGGTACAGGTAATCAGCGTATGCGTCATTAGTATTGTCGTGCGCGTGATTCTGTTAATTATCGGCAAAGGCGCGACAGCGATCGTAAATCTGAGACACGTCGTTGAGAAAAGAAGAATTTTGTGTACTACAGTTGCAAAAAGGTGTAGGTTGATCTCCCGAACGCGCAATTAATAAGTGGTCTCCGGTGCCTCTCGTCAGTGTCAAAACGATAAGTGTGTAAGTTACACACAAACATTATAGTCGTAGATATAACAGCGTTAATAATAGAGAAGATGATGATAATAGTAATAATTTTGAAGTCTTGTTGATCGTCCACCAGACGTCTATTAGTTGCCGACGAGATTAAGATGATAAACGAATGCTTAATGAAATATGACAATGGCGATAAGCGATTTATTTATGTTGGTTCTTTTCTCGAAGTGTCCTCTTCTTCTGTCTAAATAATTTATTTACATAATAAGCTTAATCGTTCGACCTTGTCATTACATATCAGCGAATTGATCTATTAATTTCATATAAATATTTCAATTTCAATATGACGATACGGATATAGCTGTATAATAATGAACAATGCAATTAGCTGAATCTATCCATACCAGTCTTCTGAAAAACTGTCTGTTTTTAAAAAACGTTAATAAATATTGAAAATTTCTTTAAAATCTTTCAAGATAACATGAATGTTTGTATGTTTCAATTAAGTCACACTCAAAACACTATGATCGAAAAATCGCGAAAATTCAAAGAATATGAAGTTATATTGCCAATAATATCAGTATACGATCGACAGTTCCTCGATTTTATAGCAAGTGATGAGTCTGTATAAAAATTCAGATATATCTTCATCCACAAAGAGATAAAATGGATAAAATGCCAAAATACTTTATTTCGCAAGAAATAGTATACATATATTTATCGAACAGGAGATGAATTAGCTTCAGTTTTCTGGCTTCGCATCTTTCCTTCTCACCTTTGAATGAATGACAACTTTTCCCTGCACTGATTCCCCCCACGTATTTTGTTACTTAACGTGAAATCCTCGTTAGCTCGAAGGAGGTTGGAAATTCTTCGTTAATTGAAAGGAAATGACAGCACTTCCATGAATGAACGGACGATACCCCTCTGATGCGCCTTTTCTCGGAATGTTGCCTAGCACCTCCAAGATGTCATTCTCTCATTAGCAGAAAATCAATTCAAGTTAATTGAATTTTTTCGTACGGTGGTGCACACGATCAATACCAAGCTATATTTATGTCGTATATTTTTACCTGTACAATCACAAAACAGCTAACGATTGGTAGAAAATCGTTTATCTACATTTTTAGTTTAACCTCTCCGGCTTCGCTGGTCCTGAAATGATTCGGCATTAACATGACTCAGAATATGAGTTGCTACGTGAATATAATGTTGCTATATAACGTCTTGGCCCTAACTTTACTATTAGATGTTTCTGATACACTGATCCTAATAAGGATAATTTATAACAATAAAGTGGGGAAAAACAAATGATCCAGTTTAAAATTCAACACGGAAATCCCTTAGCCTCGGTATGCGGAAAAAAGTTGAGAAACTCCGTTTGCACGCTTGGAAATGATTAGGTTAATGAATAATCGAAACTTTCAGAAAGTTTATATTTATTCCTCTTATTGTCTCATTTAATGCCCAAGGCAAATTGTGACGCGATGAATGCAACAGGTACTGCGCATCGCATTGACAACTACCATAACCAAATTCTGTTCCAAAGTCGATTCAGTATATAATATTATAGACGGGTGCAATTTGCACCAAACAGAACACTGTTCTGTTTAAAATAAGAAACATGTAAAATATCTGCCTAAGTGTCAGATTTTCTGAACGTTACTCTGTATGACTAAGCAATTTTTATTGAAATGACCTTAGAAACCGAATTATAAACGAACTAATATGGTTTGACGAGCAAAGGATGTCACGATTGAAATCCATGACGGCGTAGAGAAATAAAAAGTTGGTGACCAACATTTTCGTTAAAATAGGATCGATCTTGAAAGTAGATGTCAGAGGTTTCGTAACGGAATCGGCCCACCTGTTCCGTGTCTTCCTTCTACTTTCGCTGCTATTGATCTTGCGGTACAAACTGGTTAACAGAATGACGTAGCAATTTTCGCAATGATTACGCCTCTCCCGCCAATACTTGCGAAAGAATTTCGCGCCTATGAAAGCACGCGTTCGCGTCAGCCTACGTCACGATTTATTTCGGGGTCAAGTGCAACAGAAACATCCAAGAAATTGCGTGGAACGTAACTGCGTATACGTGTATCACGGTACGTAGGAATGTTATATAATGAGAGGAGTAAGAATCCCATGTGACGTTATAACTTCGCGACGCGATTGTGTCGATCAGTGCAACGCTGCTGATACAAACTTGATTTGTTATTGCCGAAACGTAGAAAAAAATTGTGTCAATAATTACTTTATTCTGCATTTCTGCATTTGACAAGGATAAATCTCCAAAAGTTTCTTCTTAGATTCGAATGTATTTCATATATTAATTAAGCTACTATCACGAATCAAATTATGTTGAGTGCACCATTGTATGTAAACATAACATGTACATAACAGAGGAAAGTAGTGCATAAATAATGAAAAGAAAATTTATATGTCGAACATCTTTTTTAAATTACAACAGTTCGTATGCTTCAGTAATTCCTTTGAAATTCTAATTAATCTGTTTAATTCTTTATAGGGATCGTGTATATTTCTTAATGGAAGATTAGTAAATTACCCAATTAATGATATCAATTGTCGAAAGATGTTAACACTTGCACAAAATTATAAATCGTATTTAGTTCATGTATGTACCATAAATTGACAAATGCTGAAGACTTTCTTAGAAAATATTCCCGTAGGGACATAAGGGACTATAATTCGGTTTTCGACCATTAAAATTTTTTAGATTCAGGAATTTAGACATTTAGAAAGTTATGAATTTAAAGACTTTGATAATTTAGAGATTAGAATATTTAAAATCTTGGAATTTTCAGAAATTGAAAAATTGCATTTTGGAAATTTGACAACTTGGATATTTGGAAAATACAATCACTTTCAAATTGCACTTTCGGTCTTCTAAAATTGGTAGTAACAGATTGGAAATATAATAAAATAATACTTTACCAAATATATAATAATACTTTAATCTATTTTAATCGGAGAAGATCGGCATATTATTTTAAATAACTATATAAATATACAATTCCCAAATGCATAAGTTAGTTGAACGTGTTTGAAGAGTTAGCTATCTGGACCGTGAAACCTGAGGCCATAACTATCATTTGCACGTATAACTGAAATTGGTACTGAATTCAATTTTGATTAGTAATTAACATTTGCTTTATAATCAAAATTATTTCTCATAAAAGTTCAATTATAATTATCAATTAAACGATTTTCTAATTAAAAATAAAAATTTCATTTTCAACATTTGTAATACAAGCATGTTAAATTAACGAATGAAACCTAATTGTAATTCACAGTTATGAGTTCCTAAACTTATTAATTTATAATTGAAACTTATGCTAAGTAAAGTTGAAAAGTCACAGAAGTAAGAATAACACAGATTAAGAGGAATTTAATGTATAAATGAAAATTAACTTCTAATTATAAATACGAGACTTTGTTAAAAAGTAAATTCTAATTTTTGGTTCAACACCATTATACAAAAACTAAAATCTTATTTCTTCGTCAGAAGAAGTTTCAGTTACTGACTGAAAATTACCCGTTAATTAAAAAGATTTCGATTAAAATTAGATATCAACCTTTGATTTAATAAACATGCATTCAAAATTATAATTCTGACTAAACAATCATTAAATTATCAATTATCTACCTTTTATCGTAGTTAAAGAATATCAAATATCAATTACGACTTAATCTTATAATTTATAGTATCGTAATTGAATTTATATAACTTTCGGAACATTGAGCACTGTTAATGTTTTGGAAATAAGCTACTGACAATTTCGAAAGAAAAACTTAAAATTGTCAGTTCATTACATTTACAACTATCTCTTTCGGTATAGAAGATATTATTTGACCAATATCAGAAGAAAGACCATTACCGTTCCTGTATATAATGTTTAATCAGATTAAGAATTCTAACGCCGCAACCCTGGTTTACGTTAATTACGCTGAACAAATAAAGCAAGTATTCGACAGCCGATACGTTAACCAAACCGATTAACTTTAATACCCTGTTATTGTGCCTTTCGTACTTCGAGAGGTTAACCTATCTGGTTGAAAGCCCCCCGACTGCGCCGAGAGTCATAAAAGGGCTAAGGACTAGCAGAGTCTGACGAAGAAGCGATGGTTCAGCGACTTGATTGGACTTTAACGTCATACGACCATCAAGTCCTTTCTACTGTTACTCAACTTTTTATAAGATTATGCGGGTTGCCCGGTTGGGGAAGTACGCGTGCCGACTCATTGCACTATGAATCCATACCTTCTCTTATGTTAGATTCTAGCACCCAGAAACTGTACTTCACATGTCGCGTATGTATGTAGTTGCACGTTTGTTACTAATTTTGCCGTTCTCCCTTTCTATTCGACAAATTGTAGCATACTATATCATATACCAATTTACATTCAGAATTCTTACATTCTACAGAACGAATTTATCCAACTTATTAAAAAAAAACAAACTTCTATTCAACCTAAGTTTGAAATCGATCAATATTTTCTTAGGACATAGAACTATGGTCAAAGTTTATACACGGAGTAGTCCCCAAATCAAAAACTTAAATTTTAATACAGACAATAAAATTGTCAAATTATCAAGAACCTACTCTGTTACTTTTTAACAGAATAGGTTTTTAACATGTTCAATTCCCTCGGTCCCATATTCTAAAATGTATTAAATTCTGAAATCACAAACTTTTTAATTTGCACATCTATAGGCCTGCAAATTTTCAAATTTTCCTTTTTAAAAATTTCCAAATTCCAAATTCTTAAATATCCATACCACCAACCTTGCAAAATAGTAAAGCCCAAAATTATTCTATTTTCAAACTTCAAGCCCTTCAAATTTTGAAATCATAAATATCAACTCTCTTAATTTGTCGAATTTAAAAAATGTCATTGCTTCATAATTTAAAGTATTCAGATTGTCAAATTGTCAAATCTGTCAATACCCAAACACTGAACATATCGATTTCTCGAGTTTTCAAATTCTCAAATTTCTAAATTTTCATTTATACCAATTTCTAAATTTCAAGATAGTTGGTGTTCCAAATTATCAAATTCCAAAACTTCCAAATATTCAAAATCTCATTTTCAAAATCCCTGAATCTCCAAGCTTCAATATTTCTTAACCTTTAAGATCGCGCTTTTCTAAATTACTAACTTTTTAAAATCGAATGTTAATATACAATGTTTACAGTAAAAATTGTTTACGTTTTAGAATTGATCGGTAAAAGTACCAAAGAAGTCGGGTTCCTTTCCCTTATATCGTTATTTTCCCTAAACAATATACAATATTCACCAGTGTAAGTTTTAATTAGCTTATTCACGGCACAATTGGATTCCAGATTCTGCAGAAAAAATCGATAATACAATCCGTGAAAAGTTGAAAACGGTTTTTGAAAACGATACTATACGAACATTTTTAACCCCGCAATTAATATAATGTGTTTACGAAAGGAGAAAATATTGAGAATTAAAACTTTTATATTATCATCTTCAATTCAATTAAAACCCGCTTTAATAATTTGACGGCATATCGATCTTGTTTTACGTTTGTTTCATGATACTGAAAATAATCGTACGACGCGATGTTTTACCTCTGTGGCGTAAATACGCAGATAATCGTAAATAGTGATTAAAAAAAAAAACTCGTGAGGACAGTCACGTATGGGACTGGTTAAATTAAAATTCGGCTCTTCACAGAGTGTGTCACTGGCGAAGCTCGTACTTGTTTATTAATTAAAGGATGAAGATGTTAATAAGATTCTAAACGGTACAACTACAAACAGTGCCAATTATTACAAATTCAGAATTTTATTTCTTGAAACGAACGATTCCCGCGTAAATCCCCTGATAATTATTAGAAAATGAAGTTAAGAATATTAAATATATTTGTAATATTTATTTTGAACAAGAATTTTTCATTTTTATTTTTTTTTTTATCTATTTCATGATTTGGTTAATTGCCTGTTGTTTATGTTTTTTAATATTAGTTTTCTACATATAATGTTAGCGCTTTTGAATAATTTCAAAGTACTTTCTTTTGTTTTCATACTTCCCCAATTTCTGTAACTACTCTCACATCCTTATACCCTAACAAAATGCATTTCTCTTTAATTAGAATGTTATGAAAAGCATATTCGCAGGGGAAAGAATAACATACGACAAATTGTACATAAATATATTTAAAAATTCTTTTGCAAAAACATTCGTTTAACCATTGCATCTTTGTTTAAATCTATACATATATCTATATAAAAACGAATGTACGTCTGTTTATCCTTTATGCATTACTACACCATTTATACGATCGCCATGAAACTTTGCGAAGTTGTTGAGCGCACTCCCGCGAAGGTTTCTGGCATAGTGCATCTATCCTACAACAGGTCACGCGTTGAGAAATCTTCTAATTTATTCATGTACACACTAGATGCAAAAACAAAAAATATCATGTAT